>PPLQ03000002.1:0-600000 GCA_003707835.3 Suhomyces emberorum
TAGAAAACCCATACTGCAATACTCTAGAAAACCCATACTGCAATACTCTAGAAAACCCATACTGCAATACTCTAGAAAACCCATACTGCAATACTCTGTCTACGATTGTATACTACCATTGTATAACGATAACAGTAACTTATAAAGGAACTAACCAGATATTCTAGAAAACCTATACCGCTATAATCTAGAAATTAAAAATATTACCTGTAGCAAAGGCTATTATCCTTTTATTATTACCATACTTGAAATTGATCCATATGATTGCAATTTTTGGTTTTAATTAAGCCTAGAAGATAACCTCTCATGTCTCATTTTGAATTTTATATATGTATAAAAATGAAGGAATTGTACGGAATAGAAATACATTCAAAATGCTTTTGAAACATTTACTACTTGCTCATTTTCTTATTTCTGGTGCACTTACACTACCTTCCACTAACAACATTAAAATTCCGGGTTATATAACGTATGATTTGCAGAGATCTCAAGAAAACACTTCTAGAGTTGGAACTTCAAAGAGAGAAAATAATTATAGAACTACTGAATTAGAAAAATTCTCTTCAAAATTGTTCATCAATCTTGCACTCGGATCTCGACAAGAAAGAGTGAAAGTTGCACTCGACACGAGCGTTGCTGACTTGGTGGTTCTTTCTAAGAACACTGTTAATTATTATGATGAAAGAATAATCTATTCAGATTACTACAGGTATTTCAAATACGAAGAGTCTCTTACTATAACACCACTTAATAATACTTTTAATGTCAACACAATTAATTCTGAACGATTCAGTGGTAGCTGGTATGAAGATCTAGTGTTGTACGGAGATGACACATCTTTAAATATAAATATTGGAATTGCTTCAGTTTCAGAAACATCTTTTGGTGTGTTGGGACTTGGACGAATAAAAGATAGCGAAATTTTAGCAACCAATTTTGTTGAACATTTTAAGCTGAAGGCTCTTATTGCTCAAAATGCTTTTTCATTTTATTTGAGATCTGAGACTACCAATTCTGGAGCACTTATAATTGGAGGATATGATACTGCAAAAATTGATGGTGAGTTGGCTATTTTGGACATTGACGATTCACTTGGCTATTTCATACGTGTTGATAATGTCTCGAGTATTTTGAACGAAGTAACTGTTGCCAAAGAGTCTAATGTCAGATTCCTTATTGATATTGGAACTCCTGTCTCATATTTTGACGTTAAGCTTTATGAAATGATTGTTACTCAACTTCCCGGAAGAAACAGAAATGGCCATTGGGCTCTTGATAAGGAGGATGCTGTAGGGCGCTTCATTCAATTTGATTTCAAAGGTGTTCTCATAAAGGTGCCCCTTGAAAGTCTTATAGATGAAAGATGGGATAGCATAACCAAATCTTGGTTCTCCTATTTGAAGATAAACACTGCTTATAAATATCCCATTAATATTTTTGGGCAAGATTTTTTGAAATGGACCTATACCATAATTAACAATGACATTAAAAAAATTAAAATTGGAAAAATTAAAGAAACTGAGATATCAAATATTGTGGTTATTTAGTGTTCATATTGGACCTGAATGCGCTATGGCGCTATTCAGTACCTTATATACTTTATTGTCGTATTTTTTATTCAATGTATTTTTATCATATTGAAAATTAATGTAGCTAGACTTACACTATGAAACCTCATTTCAACGATGGATTAACATCACAGAGAATAGCTTTCGATCTCCAAAGCTGATGCTTTGTAAAAACATCTTCAATACCACCCAGATATTTTTCGCTTATTTTTTGCTCAATCCTGGAAATTTTCCGTAAACTTTTTCAAAAATTCAGAAAGTCTACTATTTTCGACCAAAATGGTTCAACTTTCACTTGCATACAGTATTTTAAACTGTTATGTTTACAAATTAAGTCCACATTCTTTCAATTTTGGCGTCAAGACATAAGTAGAGGTGATTCATGGGATTGCATATTCCCTAAAAGTTACACAGTACAATCAATTTATCACTCGAAGAAGATTAACAATATTTGAGGAAAGTATAGTATTATGAGAGTATGCTTTACAATATCAGTTTTTGTATAAAGTGTGAAGTTTATATATGAAATTTTCGATTGTATTGCAGTTGACGAGCATATGCTTCCATTTTAGCTTAACTTGATTCAATAAATTATTGGAAGCAACAGAGGTTATTCGTCATCCTGCTAGCGGAGAATGTATATCAATATGAGAAGTAGGTGCAGATCTCAATATTGGCTCTCAAATGTAGGTGCTAACATAACTAACACTAGCGACTCCTCTTTTCAGATTGTAATTGCTTCTAAAGGTGACAAGATTCTTCAAGTGCTCTATATCTAGGGAGATATTCGCATCTGGTCTCGGGTTGGTGCGAAAATACGCATGACCAAATACCGTTTATAAGGCCAGTTCAGGTCTGGCGTGCTTGTCTTTGTACACACTCTTAAAAGCATTTTATATTTTATTGCCTCATATCCTTCCCGACTGCAAATGAAGGTCGGAATTTCTATTGCTTACTCTTACATACGGGGCAATAAACTTGCCATCTTCTACAAACCGGCAACTTGGCAACTTCAGCAATTCTATGTCCTAATGACCCTAGTTGGAATTCAATTACATACTGTGATACCCCACAAACATTACGGATGCTTATTTCATGTCACTTGGGGATGTTTGATCAATTAAACGCCCAATACACCGCGAGCAATGTTAATTCCACCTTAGTAGCAGCCACGAGCCGAATCCCGATATATTCTGAAACTGGCTCCACCAACATGTTTTCCTACCTTGAAGTGGTGATATTGAATCACATTGAGGAGACTCAGCAATTTGGATAGACACTGGTAAGTATCTGTTCATGGTAACATAAAATATTGATGGTAGCCAATAAAGACTAGTTAAACCTCAGGCTGCGCGATCATGTCGTGGACACATTTTTGTTTTCAAGACCTGTGATCCCTGGATCCTCGACTATCTGGATCCTCGACTATCCGGAACCAGCAATGAGCAAGAAAACAGGTAAGGAGGCCTGTACAACAATTAGTTGGGGACTGGAAGATGTGGAACTATTATCATGTAATTTGAACGGTAAAGAATCCATTCAGATAGATCCCTTTTTTTCTGTTTTCCTTGTATTATGGAAATATTCATCATTGATATCAATATCTGAGGCTTTTGCGATAGGAATAGTAAACGTCACTAATAATGCTGAAGTAAATACTTGTGTCTATTTCAAGAGAGTTCACTTGGTGTGTCTTACTTATTCCTTTGAATACTGTTAATTCTGTTTCTTCAACAAAGCGATTCATTTTTACAGAATCCATCTGCACTATAAATTGTTTCTGTTTGAGTTACATATTTTAAATTCAAGGATCATTATGATCTTCCCAATTAATCTACAAATAAAAAATTATAATTTTCATTTTTAATATAAACTAGTATCTCCTTTATAAAAAACTTCACGTATTAAGAATTCACAACCTCATGAACTCTTCATTTTTTCAAGATGTTTCTCGTTTATTTCGCTATATTTTGAAATTAAATCCAACAAGTTGATAGGTTCATTTAAATTGTCATCCCTGACAACTTTATACTTGCAAAATCTGAACTTAAATTGTGCAACAGAACTAAAAAACGTCCCCACATATGAAAGTAAGCATTCAAACGCTAATTCCCAGAAGTCATCAGAATCCAGACCACACATGCAATCTCTCAACTCATCATCATTTTGTGCTGAGCATGATGAGTGTGCTTCTTTCGCTGCAGTACAGCTTTCTAGAAAGGATTCACGCTTTCTTAAAGGAGATTTTGCTATAAATTTGTCGCTTCCTCCTAAGAAGTTTTTCTTGGTTAAATCATCATTCTCATCAGATTTGACTAATTCAATTTCCTTGACAGCAGATAAAGATACTCCATGGTGCTCAATAGACTTTATATTTTTGTCATCGGGTGTTAGTTCGGAAACTGGCTCTTGCACAGGAGATTGTGCCAAACACAAAGTAAACAACGTAATAGGAATGATTGAACTGAGTCTCATGGTGAATATAATTGGAGGTTATTGAGAAATTCTACCCATTTTATAATAGTTTCGAATAGTAATGCTTTGATGAAAATCCACCAATTTCAATTCTGTTTCATCAAGTTTGCCAGCCTTCATGAAGGCAAAGTTGTTCTAAGTTTATTGTAATGCCCTCCATTTTGATACAACTATGGAGCCAGCAACTCATTGCATTATATTCTTGTTTTAGTGGTGCTAAATAACAAGTTACTAAAGATCCGTAATCTACTAACAGAGCACTACTCTGAACAATATCGCTCTAATGTGAAGATTCAATTTCCTGCATATAAACTGGAGCAAGCACTTGACGTATTGTGTGCCTATTTGTTACAAATGTGGCTGGCTACAAGAGTATATTAATTTTACTTTGTTCCAATGATGAATAGCTGTTGATAAAGTACATAATGCATAACTTGTGAGCTTTTCTTTCGCCTACTCCAATTCTCACATATGAACTAATTAATCAATAATCGAAACCTGTCATAGCCAAAAAAGCTGAACTGTGATAGTAACACAATAATAATAATAATAATAGCAATAATAATAACAAGGTGGTCCAAATTCTAGTTCTGATGATAATTCTAAAAGGATCATTGGTCAAATAGTATCCCAACTGCCGCATATTAGTAAGTTTTGATAACACTCTTTTGCCAATACATTTTATAAGTAATAGAGCCTTAACTTCCTGATCAAGATATAATTTCAGATGAGCCAATGCTTAGACTTAAAACGGGGAAAAAAAATTCCCGCTTAGTTCGATGTAGGATAGAACATTCTCTATGTATGTGTCATCCCTGCTTTACGAACTTCGCTGAATGTTAGAGAGACTGGGAGTGCATAGTTTCAAACCTTTACTATTCACAGTGCTTCATTTTCAAGAGATTGTTCAAGGATCTGTATGCACGAAGTGCATGCGTTAGAGAGGGGAAAGATGAATTGGGGTACTTGAATCCGAGATCAGTTAGAACACATTATTATGCAACATCAAAATAAGCAACTCGACAGTAATCTGTGATTATAATTCTTGACGGTAATGGTTAGCAAAAGCAAAATCACTGTAACCAGTTAGATTTCCGTAGAAGTGCATGATTCTGAATAAACATGGTCTACCCGATTAAGTAATACGGTATAGGGGTCCCATGCAGGTGAGTTCATAAGCGTACTTTCTATTGCACTACTTATTGTGGATTTTGTTCGTGCACGTCAACATACTACCAGATTACATTGCCCAATAAAGGAACTTCAAGAACCATTAGTATTGATAAGAATTCAGTTTCTACTGTTGGTGTCAATTTCGAAGGTGTCAACTTCTTAAATAAGTAACTCAACATAATAAAACCTTTACGTTCTACAAAATCTAAGAAGTTGAAGTCAATCAAGGCTAAGAGGCTTTGGGAAAAAAAATCGTTAGCGCAGTCCCAATGCCTTGCCACGGTAATGCATGAAAGACATGAAATTGCACAAAACCGGATACTTCATGCATAGATGCAATGTCGCTTAAAAGTTGAAGGATATTACTGAAACGTTGAAGAAAGACACGGCAATTGGCATTTCGCGTCATCTCACCGAAACTAAATTCAATTAAAACAAGATTCATCAGAAGTAAATAGATATTAGAGTATGTTTTGGCGAAGTAACCAACATTATTCATAATTCAGTAACCAAGTTCACAGTAACCGGCACTAATTCTGCCAGACCCTAATTTTTTGGTTTTTGACAGAAGTAATCTGCCCAACTTGAAGGGGCTCAAGACTACCGAAGCTGATGGAATTGCGGAGTCGTGGTGACTCCTAGTAAAAATAGACTCCTTTCAACGTTATGTAAGTATTTTTTGAATCTTCGGCGCCAAAAAAAACGCCAACAGACAACGAACAAAACACAATATCGAAATGAAGTTATCTATGGTATTGCGCCTTCTGGACCATTAATTTCTTTTTACTAGAATTCCTATGGATTTATATAGATCAGGTTATCATCACTTTATTATGTTGGATTATGTCAAACTCGAGCTTATTATTTAAGTGCAACTACATAGTTATTCTATTCTATTAACTTTCACAATCAATTGCAACAGCTTTTAAGTCTAAAAATATAGAAATGGAAGCAAATTTCGAAGCTTCTATTCACAACTATAAATCAGTGATCGAAAATACACCAAAAGATTCTCCCGCCAAACCTAGAAAGAAAAGAAGAAAATATACCCGCCCTTGTGATAATTGTGCTCTTAGAAAGGTTCGATGTTGCGAAGTTCGTCCTTGTATAAGATGTACTACGAATAATATACCTTGCACAAGCAATCGTATTCGAAAGAAATGTGGTCCTAAAACGAATAAATCAAAGGAAAATACCCGAAGAGATCAAGATAGATTCCCATCTTTTTCATCAGAATCCTCATCGGTGATGGGTATAGAAGAAGTCAATCAGAGTTCTAGTGGAATAATACCACCACAAATGAGTTCGCTTTTTAGCATACCCAATACCTCCTCAATACTTTCCCAAGAAGTGATTAACTTGACCTGGTGTCTACATGCATATCAAAAGTGGTTCTATGGCATTTGGCCAGTAGTTTCCTTATCCAACTTGATTCAAAAAGTTGGAACTATTGACTTACAAAGTTTATCTTTGAGTCATGAAGATTCAATAACCTACGCTTTAACCTTATCAATTAGTGCAACGATAGTGAGGCACATTCAGTGTTTACCAAGTCAGTATTTTGATATGCCACCTGCAATATCGGCAGAGGAGATGGCACTAAAAGCTGTTAGAATTCGGGAATTTTATGCCCATCATTTAACCCCTAGCACCGATTCACTTTTGACGTCCTACTTCCTATATGTTTATCATGCCAAATGTAACGGACAATTTGCAAATGCATACAGTTACTTTCAAGATGCTTTATCTATGGTACCTAAATTAGGATTGGATCTCCCAATGTCTTATCTTTCATCCAATACTCAAGAAGCCCATAAACTTTCTAAGATTTATTACTTGCTTCTTTTGACTGAAAGAAGCTTTTGCCCGCTGTTTGGAATGTCACCGATTTTAAATCCTATAATTCCCTTACCAATAGCTGAAGAGGACGAATTTCCTCACTCTATTTCAAACTTCGTTGATTTGATTAATAAAGTGGTATCCACCACTATTTCGTTAGAACCTTCAAAATTTGATTGTGCACATGGGAACCCACTCCTCGATTCCACTGCAGGCAGCACGAATTCAAGTACCTTGACCCCTTTGAGATTTCTAAATAATCATGGATAATTATGTGAAATAGTGGTATCACCAACTACCATACTAAAACAATGTTCAGTTCTCTTATCAGTGTAGTATTTTCTATTACTGGATACTGCTTGGTTGTGAGCTCGCTCGCTTGTGGCCGAGTCATCAGGTTGCATGGTTGCGACCAGATGGCAGGACGCCACCACAACCCCGCCAACCCCGCATTTTGTATGCCACTCCGGATATAATTTGAGGCATAGCCTGTAAGGTTACATCCAGGCCAGTGTTTCAAAGGGAAAGAAGTGACGAATTTTGTATCTTAATTTGCTCACAAACTCGGTTATGCATCCCGCATTGCATATACGTCAAAGGTTCAAAACTAGGTGTTTCTTCAATATACACTGCAATAAACGGAGATAAACTATTTCTACCATGTCACACCTGTCAAACTTTCATAGGCTTCGATGTACTTTTCTTTGGACTTTGTGATAATTTCTTCGTCCATTGAGACACCTTCTTTACCAGCTATTCCGTTGGAAGTCAACCAATCTCTCAAAAATTGTTTATCATAAGAATCTTGAGATTTTCCTACAGCATAGGTAGAGGAATTCCAGAATCTTGACGAATCTGGGGTCAAAACTTCATCAACTAACACTAGTTGATCGTTTTCATCCAAACCAAATTCAAATTTAGTGTCTGCAATTATAATACCCTTGGACTTGGCAAATTCTTTTGCCTTAGAGTATAATTCGATGGCTTTGACTTCCAATTGATCACACAACTCTTTTCCAACAATTTCTGCTGCTTGAGCTGGTGAAATATTCTCATCATGATCACCCTGTTCAGCCTTGGTTGAAGGAGTGAAGATTGGCTTGATGAATTCTTGTGATTCTTTCAATCCATCTTCAACTTTCAATCCATGCACGGTGCCAGAAGTTTGGTATTCCTTCCAAGCAGATCCTGTGATGTACCCTCTGACGATTACCTCTAAAGGAATCAATTTGAGTTTCCTCACTAATAACGATCTTCCAGATAATTGACTCTTGTATTGTGGTTGAGATAATTCTTCTGGTAATCTGGAAAAGAGCGCTTCATCACTATTCTTGCTCAAAATAAGGTGATTTGAGATATTCTCTGATAAATATTCAAACCAAAACTCTGATAATTTGGTCAAGATTTTTCCTTTTTCTGTGATATCATTTTCCATGATCACATCATAAGCAGAGATTCTGTCCGTGGCAACAAACAACAACGTTTCTTCATCAACAGCATATATATCTCTGACTTTACCTCTCGCAATCAATGGTAAGATTCCATTCAATTCAGTTTGATGTAAAGATGCTGTAGACATGATAAGACGGGTGTTTTTATCTGGATAACAAGTGATGATGATCGATGATGCCTTATATCATTGATTGAATCTGACTCTGATCAATTAATAAGTTATATGCAGTATGCTAATCTACGCAGTTTATAGTGATGCCAACTCGCATTGACTTTGAAATAAGTAGACTCAGGTCTGAAAATCTCATGATAATACTCAGAAAACAAGGGTATATCTTTTCAATTGAGTTCAAACTTTTAAGTAGTATAATCTGGGCCGTTCTTGCTGCTAGATATCACTTGGAGGTAGAGCGTAATTTCATACGTACTGTTTCTTCAGTTTGCTCTTACTCGTAGTCAGGATTTCATCTCTTGGTGTTTCTGGAATGAACACGTTCTTTTTCATAAGTCCATAAAAACACAATTAAATGAATCAACATTCACGGAATTTTATTCATTATATTTGATACAATATGAATTATATATCGTTGAAGTTGTTAAATACCTCCAATGCAATCATTACTGTCGACTTGAGAAATTATGGAAGGATTTCAGAAACAAATCTATGATATAATTTATATCCGATATAATTCTTTTATCCGATGATTCAGTAGTTAATAATGTTGTTCTAAAAATAAACTGAACTATAAGGTCATGTTGTATCCTCGATTGACGAGACAAATTTCTGTTTTTATATCCACAACCTTTCAACATCATTACATTTTTCTATAGTGGCTTCCGTACTATCATATAAATGGTATAAGTGTGTAGTTATAAGTTTCAAGTCTAGATCTTGGTGTAAAGTCCTCCCTAGTCATTTCCCAAATTATTCCTTCTAGGTGGCTAATTCGGTAAGTGGATATTTCAAAGCGCACGATATAATTAGCTAATAACCAGCGAACAAGTAATCGGTGCTTAGAAATACAACAGCACATTCAAATGTGTGCATAAGGTCCTTGACAACAGCATATACGTAACAAGGCTTAGCAGATACTTACCAATTTTGGAACGATAAAATCCTTGCTGCAATACACTAGGAAACCAGCCTATAAGGGAATGTGTTATGATTACCCCTTTACCCCTCGCTATACCTAAAACCTCTGAACTATAAAACGTTTGAACTTTTTCCAATCCTTCAAATAATCAATATATTGAGAATGTTTGAATTCCACGAAGAAAGTCACGAGCAGGTTTATGGGGAGAGACACGAGGGGAAGTTTTCCCATGAATTGCTTGCTGGGGCAGCTTCATTCGAAGCTGCCAAACTATTTGAGGATCGGCAAAGAAGACAAGGAAAGCCTGTCAGTCATAAATTTGCCAAAGAATTGTTAGCCGGATTTGCTGGAGCAGAAGTTGACAAACTTTTTGAGACAAAAGGCTTGGATTATTTGGACAGAAACGAAGCAAAAAGACAAGCTCGTGAGCATGTCGAACAGAACTATGATCAACACTATGGACAATATGAAGAATGGCATCCAGATTCCAATCCACCATTCGACTACCAAAGTGACAGATACAGATACTGAATATTCAGTAGTTGTAATTTTATATTTAAGAAACAAATAGCAAATCAATGTTATATCGCAATAAACGTAAAGGTTGCAAATTTGACAACTTGAATGCAGCTTGTAATAGTTCCGTTGCCAAGATAAAAATGAAACTTCTTCACCTGAATATAGGTTGTCAATGTGCAGTACCATAAATAGTGCATATCTTTCAAACGCGTTACGCGTTCGATATATGGAACTGGCACTTCATCTTTCTTCTGATCATGTCAAGCACCAGACCAGACCTTAAATTCACAGATAACGTGGATGAGAGATCATTTTATAGAAAGTTTACAAATTTACCACCAAAGGATCCATCAACCATTCGCATAATTGATCATAATAATAAGGATTACTTCACGGTATTAGATGAGGATGCTGATCTTATAGCTGAGAACATCTACAAGACACAGTCAGTCATCAAATATAATCAAAGCAACAATAATAGATATGTCACCATTTCTCCACAAGTGTTTATGAATAATGTTTTGCGTTTTTGCATTATCGAAAGACACTTAAAAGTCGAAGTTTACAACAATAAAACGTTTGAACTAGTGTGTGTTGGGACACCAGGTAACCTTGAGACCCTTTCCAATGAATATTCTGTGAACTTGGAAGGAATGCTTCAAGATTGCTCAAATCCAATCATTGGGGCAATCAAATTTCAGCAATCAGGAAACTCAAAAAAAATTGGAGTTTGTCTTGTGGATAATTCTGATGCCAAAATCTTTCTATCGGAATTTGAAGACAATGAACTATATTCCAACCTTGAAAGCTTGATTTTACAAGTCGGTGTGAAAGAGATTTTGCTTCCTTCAAATTATGCAGTTGGAGATTCTGATAATGAAGTGACTAAATTGTATCAAGTCTTGAACAAAATTGGAGGAATTGTTATAAGTACGATAAAATCTTCATTCTTCACCAGTAAAGATATTGAGCAAGATTTGGCCAAGTTCGTCGTTTCTGAAAATCAAAAAGAGGGTGAAGAATCAAACATAGAATTAATTCTAGCATCAAAGGGGATCAATTCCGTTGACCATTCTTTGTCTTTATCTTGCTGTAATTCATTGATTGCTTACTTGGAGTTATTAAACAAAGATGTCGAAAGTTCATTCACTATAGAACAATATAACTTGACCTCATATATGAAATTAGACTCCTCGACTATGAAAGCATTGAATTTGTTTCCAACCAATAATATAACCGCACTGTCTTCATATTCGAACAATACTACAATCAGTTCCATTTTTGAGTTATTGAATAAATGCAAAACTAGTGCTGGATCTCGGTTATTATCGCAGTGGTTGAAACAACCGTTGACCAATTTGAATAAAATACAAGAAAGACAAGAATTGGTTAATCATTTAGTGAATGACACTAGCTTGAGAATTTATGCTTCACAGGATTGGCTTCCAAATGTACCTGATGTTCGAAGATTGATTAAAAAGATTTCGAATGGTATTAAAAAATCAATAGCTAACGAAAACAAGAAATTAGAGGATGTCATTAGATTATATCAGTTGGTGCTTATTATCCCAAATTTACTTCAAAGTTTGGATAGCTCGATTGCTGAATTGGGTGAACCTGATGCAGATCAAAAAGAAACTAGAAAACTTTCGACATTGATTAATGAATATTGGTATGAACCAATATCTTCTAATTATAAGTCGCTTTTGAAATTCACGGAACTCATTGAAACCACAATTGATTTAACTCCTTTAACATCTTCAACTGATTTATTGAACACCGATTTTAACATCAAACCTGAATTTGACGAATCATTGATTCAAATCAATAACAAATTGCAGTCTAGTTTATCTGAGATTAAACGACTTCACCATGAAGTTGCTGATGATCTCAATATAGATTTAGATAAGAAGTTGAAACTTGAAAAACATTTGCAACATGGGTGGTGCTTTAGAGTGACTAGAAATGACTCCATAGTCTTGAGAAATACTGGAAATAGGTATAAACAGTTGCAAACAGTGAAGGCAGGTGTCTTCTTTACCACGCCAAAATTGGCATCTTTATCTGAAGAATACTCAGATGCATCGAATGAATATAATCAAAAACAGAGAGAATTGATAAAAGAAATCTTATCAATCACAATTACTTACAACCAAGTTTTCGTTAATCTTTCGTTAGCAATAGCCCACTTAGATGTTTTGAATAGTTTTGCAAATGTGGCTATCTTCGCTTCTATTCCATTTACAAAACCAAAATTACATCCATTAAGTCAACGTACTGATTGTCAAGAATTCAAGAATAGGAGAATAAACCTCTTAAAATCGAGACATCCAATTCTCGAAGCTCAGGATGACATAACATTTATTGCCAACGATGTCTTTCTATCAAATCATGATGATGGAAAAGGAAGTTCATTCTCGATAATTACTGGACCCAATATGGGTGGTAAATCTACCTATATCAGACAGGTGGGTGTAATTGCCTTAATGGCACAAGTGGGATCATTTATTCCTGTCAGTGGTGACGAAACTGAAGCTGAGCTTCCTGTCTTTGACGCTATCTTATCCAGAATAGGAGCCGGTGATTCTCAATTGAAGGGTTTATCCACGTTTATGATTGAGATGTTAGAAACATCTTCTATACTTGCAACCCTGACGCACAATTCCTTGATCATTATTGATGAATTAGGAAGAGGGACTTCCACTTATGACGGTTTTGGATTGGCATGGTCGATCCTGGAGCATATCATTACACAGAAAAATTGCTTCACATTATTTGCAACACATTTTCATGAACTCACTCAATTATCATCCAAATATGAGGATAAGGTAAAGAACTTACATGTGGTGGCACATGTTGAAAAAGAAACAAACTCTGTTGACGATGATATTACCTTGATGTACAAGGTTGAGCCAGGAATTTCTGATAAGTCATTTGGTATTCATGTTGCTGAATTAGTAAGTTTTCCTAATAAGATCATCAACATGGCTAAAAGAAAAGCAGCAGAGCTTCAGAACTCTGAATTGGATGAAGAAGATAAATTCATTCAGAATAAAAAGACAAGATGCTCACTGGAGGAGATAGCTCAAGGAGTTCAAAATTTGAAGAAGATATTGCAACAATGGAAAAATGAGTGCTTCGATGAAACCACACAAAAGCTTAGATTTGGCAGTGAAGAAAGTATAGGTAAATTAAGAGGATTGGTTGAAAACGACTATAAAGACACAGTCTCAGGAGATAAATTGATAACAGAAATTTTGAGTATGCTATAGTTTATAGTTTATTGCTTTTATATATACTGAATGAGTTCTGCGTATCGATGCGAATACTCATGTCTAATGAAATATAAATACTGTTTTGATCAACTATCTGAAGCTGCTGTCGAATTCAGCTAGACGTTTAACCGCTTGATGCCTTTGAAGCCCATTTCGATCGACAAGTGAAACGATTGGAAGGCCCCAAACTGTCTTGAACTCGTAAAACTGATCAGTTCCATTTAAAAATGTCCGCAAAAACTCTAAATAAATCACACAGAAATAAACCCCGGTTCCTGTAAAAATATGCCACCATCCATGCCCCTCAAGAATGAAACCGTAAGGCATTCCAATTGATCTGCGTACTCCTCTAACAAACGAGCAAAAATGAATATCCATATTCCATAAAACGTAACCTAAACCAAAATATCCAACACCAAGAATGGTACACTTGTATAAATCTCGCCTTGCAACATCATCACGGACATATTTCTTGGTTAATTGACTAGATTTGAATATGATTGCAGCATTCAAAAGACCATAGGCAACTTGGTGAAAAGTTGGGTTTTTAATATGCAAATAATAAAACGTCAAAGATGCTGCTCCAATAAAAGTGGCAATACCCATCCAAATAGAGTATAGCTTAGATTTTCCCTCACTGAAAACTGACCAAAATGGAATACAAGTTGCATATATCATGGGTAATTCGTCTAGCAATTGGTACTCATATCTTAAGGTCATGTGGAATAACCACAGTCCAATGCCAACGAGCAAAAACCCGAACCCCGTTAAAATGAACCGAGTTTCGAGCTTGTTTGCATAGGTTTGGTATATGTAAAATGATGCTAATGCAACAAAAACAGCATTCGTGGTTGTATTAAGGGCTTCTGCAACATAATAGGATACCACGTAGTTCTCTTCACACCAATCAATGGTTGAGGTCGGTTTACCCCAGAATCCTACTTGCTCTGGGGGATAAGGGATAGCAAATGGAAGCATCGGAAGATTAGTCAATTGATGTTTCTTGAATACTAATGCAATGGTATTAATGGGTGGCTTGGATAGTTGAGTAATTCCTTCGGTTTGGCCAGAAGTTACTGAAGTACGTAGGCGATATAAAGTGGTTGCTTTAATCTGGTTGATTGATGTATCTTTTAGTTTGATGCTCTTCCTATTGACTTAAGAGGAGGGTTGGAAGAAATTTGTGAGTTGAATTGAATGTTAAATATTGAAATGAATCGTGACAGATGCTTATGGGGGTTCCGGAGTAGCAAAGCACGAGGTCCGCAGTATCCGAATCTGAGTGCGATAAATCGGAGGATGATAAATTGTATTTGAAATGAAACTATTTAAGCAAGAAAAGAGAGATAAAACGTGCGTAGAGTTATTAAGAGGCTTTTGTTAGCGGTTATGGATTACTATTAATAGTAGGCTAGTGGCTTAAGAAGTCTAGTATTAATAGGTTGACTTCTTTTACAGGAGTAGCATCACTCCTTCCTAGGATGATCACGGAAGTAGATCCGAGCTTCCGAATACAGTTTCAGGTTATTGAACAGTTCATTTATTGGCGTAAAAAAGAACAAAAACAGCATGACACACCACATGAAACAGGTTGTCATATTTAGAAACAATCTGAAACATCTAGATACACCTGACTAAAGATCCTTGGTGATCTATAGTCATAATCATTTATTTACAGTCCCAATCTTAAGCATGACTAAAATATGATAAACTCTAAACACTAAACTCAGAAATCAAACGTTAAATCGAATGAATTATAAAATCTGGAATCACTTAATATTTGAAACTACATACTAATAACCACAATTTTATCATCAGACCATTTCTGAAGATAATGTAGGACTCTCAGTTTTTTCAATTCTTTAAATTCATTTTGTTAGGTGCATTTGGTATAAATTGTTGCATATCTAGATTCGTATATCCTTGTACTCCTATGATGGTAACATTAACAAATGAAAAAGAATAACTTTTTGAAAAACAACAAAACTTCTGTATTTTCAAATGATTATCTACAAGTCAGAATGATTGTACCATTCTAGCCAACATTCATCATTCAATGGACGCGTGGTGTAGGTATCCACCATAACCATTTTCTCTTCATCTGTTGCATTCTTACCTCCGAAATGCTCACCCATCCGGATCACATTGGCCTGCGCCAGTTCTTCTGGGTATTCAGTAACCTTACACCACGACTCACATAATTTTGAGCCATAATGCCAATATAAATTGGCAATTGCCAATTTCATTTCTATGAGCGCAATATTCATTCCTAGGCACATTCTTACACCCTTTCCAAATGGCATCATAAATTTGTTTTGCTTCTTTATCCGAAGCTTGAAGTCTTCCTCGGTTTCATCATCATATTTTAGCCATCTTTCTGGAATAAAATGATAGGGATCTGGAAATACTTCGGCTTGACGATGAACAGAAAAGGGCTGGCAAGAAATTGTCGTTCCTATGGGAAGCTTGATGTCCTTACCTTGTACGCTCACCAGATATGGCCTGTCCACCAGACGAGGTTCTGCTCCTGGAATTGAAGTGTGCACTCTGGAATTTTCATCCAACAATGCATTCAAATAAGGCAAAGTATCAACAGCTTCTAAGCTCTCAATAACACTATTTTTAGATGGAGGCTCGCCGAAAACTTCACGTAATTCTTTGATCAATCTTTCCTGCTTTGACCTATTTATAGGTCTGGACAATTCGTACGTCAAGTATGTAAGTTGAATAGCAGTAGTTTCATGGCCAGCAAATATGTTATCTGATAAAAAAGAATATGCAGCATTCTTGTGGAAACCATTCTTCTTCAAAGCTTCGAGGGTAGTCAAATTTGGATTTTTATCAAATTTAGGAACATTTTTCTCAGCATTTGAATAAATACCCAATTGCCACTTTTCAATCTCACTGGAGGCTTGTAAAATGGTTTTTCCGGCAGCCCAACTCCAAAACCTAGGCATGAGCGTCGTCCAAAAACCCATCAGGGCAACTTGTCTATGGCTTACGATAATATGACGCTTATCTGGACGTTCAAGCAAATCTGTACCATTTTGAGCGCCAAGTTCAAATGCTGATACCACATCCATAGCAAGTGAAGCAAATAACGAATAAACGTCAATTCCCAAATTCTTGGATTTATTTTCTTTATTGAACCATCTACCATCTTTAGCTTGATGACCTTTTCCATGCTCATTATGAACGGATTTAGCATTGATATAATCGGGCTCTTTTCCACTAACAGAACTCAATTCAACAGCATTCACTAATTGAGAAACTTTCTTGACCAAATTAGATCTCGTGGAGTTCTTTGGAGAAAAAATAGCAGATTTACTGTACAAAGAAGTTAAAATTCTCTTATACAGCAAATGGATATTATTATCCAAACTTGAAAACATATTTGGCATTCCATGGTTACCAAATTGACCATAGAAGCTGGTCTTCTTGAAATTCTTCACGTAGATGTCTTGAAGAAACTTTGAATCTCCGTTTACACTTACTTCAGAAGGAGAGAGAATAACAACGTTTCCATACTTCAAATGAAGCTTATGAACGTAGTTAATCCAATTGCGTGACCTTTGTTGATGAAGTGCAGTCAAAATCGATACCCTGTTGATGTAGGGGCCCGGGATTTGACGTAATGGTGAAAGGAAAAACGGATATACGATAAGGTAATAGCCCGCAATTAATGCGATGATGATGATTTGAGTTTCTTGGGGATGTTTGAATGAAAAGCGAACTGCCTCCAGGGCAAACTCGTATAGCATTGGTGGTGTGCTGTCAACCCATGATGTGGGTTCTTATCTGATTTAAGTATCATACCGAACGCGGAATTTTGATTCCGCACTTGCCTGATCAGGAGAGTGCTGCGATCAAAAATCCGTTATTTCCCTACAACAGTTGCAAATCAAATAGGAATGCAATCATATAATATCAAATTCCGCATCTTTAAACTATTTAAACTCATCATATCTATATATTCCGCTTATTGTTAGCTCAGGTATTGCCAACTTGTTCAAGGTACTTCGCATAATTTGACGTGACATGAATTCCGCACTCTGTCTTAGCCTTTCCTTTCCATCTTCCTGATCTTTCGTCTTCACCATCAGCCACCGCTACAGTAGAATGCCAATCACCAATTGATTTGTATCCTAGATCAAGTAGCTCGTTATATGGAACATTATTGTCAACAATGTACTTCTTAACCTGAATAAAATCCCAATTACACAAAGGGTTGATTTTGTATACTCCGGAAGTCTCTTCATATTCTATCACTGGCAATTGACCCCGAGCTCCACCTTGTGATTTTCTTCGACCTGTGAGCACTGCTGCAACCTCAAGTTCTCTGTATGCTCTTTGAGAAGGCTCAACCTTAACCAAAAAGTCATACAATGAATCATTTGACTCCCAGAGTAAATCACCATGCTTTGCAACAAATTCCTTTTCCGTAGAAGTTGCATTAGGGGTATATTTATGAATTTTTGGCTGATATGTCTTTTGGACCTTGCTTACTAGTTCATATGTTTGAGGAAAATGATATAACGTATCTATGAAGATCAAATCAACCAAATGCACCAAGGAATCCAATTCTTTGGATAACTTAGAAATTATATCAACAGTCACCAACCCTGTCAATCCAAAAGCGGTGGTTTGATATAATTTAGGGAATGTTTGATATGCCCATTTTATGATTTCTTGTGGCTCTAGCAATGAAAGAGTCTCATTCAAATGATCCAAATGAGCCTGGGTAAGCAAGACTGTCTGTTTACTTTCGATTCCAGGCATAACGACTTTCTCTTGGACCCTATCTTCTGTAGATTGATTTGGATTTAAGTTGTAAGTGGTTTGACTGGTTCACGTGATATGATGCTATGAAATTGATATCACGTGGTACTTGTGAAATTTTTGTCACGTGACGTGTTTATTCTTCTAGTCGTTTTTTTATGGTGATGTGGATAAATATGTAACTGACACAAAGCCGGAAGAAGATGTGGGGTGCTGCATATATGGATTATTAATCGCAATGGTAGAATGTTCGTATTTTGACTGCCAAGTCAATTACGAACTACCTAGTTTGCTACAGATATACCCAACCATAAGAAATTATGTGGGCAAACATTGGAATTATCTATTGTGGTAACCCATTTTAGATTCCTTTCCTCCGATATCTTCTAATCAGCTCTGTTATTCTATACAAGCAATCGTACTCTCTACAGTTGAAGTACTGAGGGTATACACTCTACTTGGAACTGCACCTGGTTATGCGGGGCATGCGGGTCAACAAGGTTTCATAGCATCTGAGTTTGACTTGTAGACTGGAATATACGAGTGAAGGAATTATATAAAGAAGAGGCTTACTTAGAATCATTGGGTTCCATCCAAGTATATCTGCCAAACACATTCATGGTACCCATATCTCCGAATAACCCATGTTCTTACATCATGTGCAACAAGTGTCACACTACTCTCGTTCAAAGTACCATAGGAGATCAAATGAGTTACAAAGCAGGTACTGTACAGCTTCTTGAAAGTGGGTTGGTGGTTTTAGAGATCATATGTGTGACATGCCCTAATTTGATTGGAATAAGAGTTATTGGATACATCCCGCCACAACCTAAAATATCACATCATTCGGAATGGGCAGGATCTCTGGATATTGAACTATATATGGACCGTTTGATTTCCATCGAGAGAGAATTATATGCGAAGACAGAAAAGTTGAGATATGATCATTTTATAAAATGCAACCCAAATATAATAGGAAGGGTCTGTCTAAATTACCGCAATATTACATATGTTGTCCAATAATGGTAGTTATACACTGGAAGGATCAATACCTGTTTCGAGTTATATTCAACAATCATCGCGATGATAAGCAAAGATGCCAGGTATGGAGCTTGAGATAACAGATTAAACTTGAAGTCAAAAATCGCTGTATTTATATGGCAACCTGTAATTTACATGTTCTTATCCGGCTTCGGTATTGAATCAAGTTATGTACGGCTTTGCCTATTGATGAGCAATTTTGAATCAAGAAGAGGCTAAGCCGCACATCTTAAATTGATGAACCAATATCTTTATACAAAAGCTTAACCTCAGATAATAAAATTATATGACGATAAGTGGCCATAATTTATTTCCTCTTTCTTGTGTTTAACCTTTATTAACGAGCACTTAAAATTACTGTAAGTAATTTAGTTTCACTAACTTTAGGTAATTTAAAATGCTCATTAACAACTTAAAATCAACAGGTTTTGTTCAGAATCACTTACCATAAAATGTATAAAAGGGTAATATATGAACATACTTGTAGCTCATTCATCGCAATAACAATATGTCTTCAATAATTTATGATCCGCTTCCTGATTTTGTCAAGGAACTTAATCCAGCTAATAAAATGAGTATGGGTGGAATGGGTGATATGGGTGGAATGTCCAAAAACGCACACGCTTGTAAGATCTCCATGTTATGGAACTGGTACACTGTTGATTCATGCTTTATTGCCAGATCATGGCATGTCAAATCAAAAGGTGCTTTTGCTGGTTCTTGTCTAGGAGTCTTCTTTCTTGTTATGGCTGCACAATGGTTACACCGCTTCTGTCGGGAGTTTGATAATGCCATTGCTGCAAGACAACGTCAAAAAATTGCTATCAATAATGATACTTCATCTGAAGATTCAAAGTCTAAAGTATCCAATCCTGTGGTTTCGAAACCAAATCCTTACTTATTTGCTGCTTCCCATCAATGGCTCATTACGAGGGATCCAAATCAAATATTACCAACACCATTTGAACATGTTATTAGAAGTTTATTATACACCATTGAATGGGGTTTATCCTATATTATAATGTTGTTATTCATGTACTACAATGGATTTATCATCATCTGTTGCATTTTGGGTGCATTATTTGGCAAATTAATCTTTTCCTATAACGAACCATTAACCTGTAATGATGAGGAAGATAGGAAATGCTGCCGTTAATCAAATAGATTAGACATAATTTTTTGTTTATATATATGGACACCAAACAGATTATTAGAGATCGTGAACTAAAATGTTATTGAAAATTGTTTTCGATTGTTTTCACCAAATATTGACCAAAAGCATATGACTTTTATGCCACATTTCTATTCCAAATGATGTCTCTATTCGAGAATGTATTTTCTTTCATTGGCACTTAATGTAATTGACAACTCTCAATTTTGTTTCTGCACACACACCATCAGGACCTTCTCAAAACCAGATATAGTAGAAGACGCTAATGCTTAATCTCTTTTATGACACCGTCATTGGTCCACAATACAGGGCTTTATTCGTTTTAGATGCTGATGGAAATCTTTACTACCTTTCTTTGTCGGATTCTAAAGATGTTACACAGAAGAAGTTGATGGTCAAAGACTTTTCACAAAAGAAGGTTACGCTTCATGCCTTGTCATCCACATCCATATTAAAAGATCGAAAGCAGATATCAACCACGATAAAAATCATTAGAGACGTAACTTTGGAAGTCAAAAATCTTGAAAATTGTGAGATAAAGATCAAGATTATTTTTGGAACCCCATTACAACAAAAGGTATGGAGTAAACTCCAAAATATCAAATTTGGGACCGTAACGGATTACCTGACTTTGGCTGCATCCTTAAGAATGCCCAATTCAAGCAGAGTCATAGGTAATTGTGTTGGATCTAACAGGATTGCTCTATTTATTCCATGTCACAGAGTACTTACAAAAGGGAAAACGATAAGTGGGTACCGATATGGAGTTGATATTAAGAAAAAAATCTTACAAGGGGAACTAGGAGACAGATTTGATGAATTTGTCAAGGAGTAGAAATTTCGTACATAAAGAGAGGTGGTTGATAACTACCGTAATCTTACCTCAAATGGCACGCAGGTAGTGAGAAGGAGGTAAGAGAACTCTTCATGCATATAACGCTATAATAGGAGGCATATCTTTGAATGTTTTGACATCGTTACAAATCATTAATATTAGTCTATCTTTAATTAAATTGTACGCTATGAAAATATTTGCAGAATTATTAAATCAGATGTAACTCTGATTGAAAGAAGTGAAAAAAATAATGCACCAACAGTCTCTAACTTGATCTCTTATCTTTTGGTGAAAGATGCTCGTATTCAAACAATGACATTCTCACTGGATCCTCTAACCTTACATGTTTTCTTACTAGTTCTTCATATTGCTGATCGTTACTTGATTCGTAGTTGTCAAGCATCAAGCCCTTCCCATTTTCAGGATCATTTGGACCAGTGTTTTTCGACCCATCATACTTCACCAAAAAGTTAATCTCTTGTTTGTGGAACTCAAATAACCTTTTAGAAGTGTCATACTCCAATTGAAGCGACTCGCTGTCCTTTAATAGTTTATGAAAATCAGCATCACTCATTGTTTTAGCAAAATTGATTATTTTTTCTTTTTGGACTTCAGAGCCTTCTTTGTAATCGTTGGCATCCATAAGTGCCATTAATTTATCTTGATGGATCCAGTCATGTAATTTTGGAACAAAGTACCAATCTTTATGTTCATAACTGACAATACCACCACCTGGGTACTCAAATTTCAATCTTTTTATGATCTCGTTTGGTAAATAAGTTGGAACCCCACTGAACATTGACATCTTCAATGGACTCAAGTGTTCGAAATTGTAATAATGAAGTCTTCTATCATTATAAATTTCCTTCTTCACCTCTGCATTCATAATAGGACCTTCTGCTTCATTATCATTGATGTTGTCAAAATATTTATTTGGGGTGCTTTCCTTGCTAATACTCAACCCTGTAATATCAATGTAAATACCAGAGTCAACATCAATGAATCTTGCATCAATATGGTTGTTCTTCTTACTGACGTCTCTGTTATGAATATAAGTTCCGACATCAATCAAAAATTTACCATATCCCTCATTGAGATCCTCCACAACCAATGTCTGATTGAATTGCTCTCCAAGTTTAACTAACTCTTGAACCGGCATCTGGATATCAATATCGTTATCAAATGGAAACATTTGACCAGTCCAATACCAACTAAGCAAAGGACCATGCATGATCCAGGATATCATATCATACTTGGTTGCAAACTTGAACCAATTTCTCATTAAACGTTCTAAGATAATGCTTGTGCGTTGATTATCGATAAGTTTCCCATTGAAAAACCTCCAATCATAATGCCAGCCATTGTCCTTATTCTCATCAGTGAGTATCATTGATGACATTCTAAAATATGTATCCTCATTATGGGTATCATGTTGCTTACTTCTTGAAAGTGAATCGAGGAAAGCTTTTTCTTGGATACTAAGATCTCTTTTGCCTTGCAAACGCTCATAAAGTTCAATTTGCAGAACGATATTACCAGGAGCATAATGGAACATATCGATCGACAAGTCTCTGGTTGCACTAAAGTTTTGATATAACATTTTGTCTGCCATCGAAATGCCTTGTGCCTTTGCTAAAGACACAAACTCTTTAGCAGGATTTAATGGAATCTTCTTACTTTTACCTAAGTTATTGTTTTTCAAGTACTCATTCATCAATCCAGAGTTAATAATCTTTTCTTTTGAAGTGATGTTGAAAATCATATCTTCACCCCTGTCATTCAAAAACAAAACTTTAAATGGATTTGGTGAACTGGTGAATAAGTATGACTTACCTTGCAATAAGCGCAAATGCTCATTTGTCTTGAATTCACTATAATCAAAGTAGACTAAACCGGGAACTTGAGAATGGTACTGAAGTCCATACTTGTTCAATAACCTTGGTGTTATATCTATGTTACTGATACACTTGATGAAAACATCATCAGCATAGGCTTTTTCTTTGACTCCGGTATTCGGATACTTTAACATTGATTTAACGTCTTCGCAAGACATTCTTTTATCCATTGGCTCATTAAGCTCTTTGTTCAAGTAGGTCAAATCGACCCAATCTGCCCAGTGAAATGGGACAGTAATGGACTGGTTTGAGTTTATTTGATGTTTAATGTGATTTAAAGTCAAGGAGAATGTAAGGCGAGGATCTTGGTAAATGGTGTCCTTATTTCTCCAAGCTTTTGATGAATCGGAATTGTTGAGAAATAACTTTGAGTTGACCTCAAGAAAATAGTTCATCTTGGGTTTTTTAACTTGTGATAAAAGTGCATCGATCTCGGAAGTGTAATTGGTACTTGAAGTATCGTAAAAGTCCTCTTGATCAGGGCGTAAAGTGATTAATTTGAGGCTCTTGCTCTTAAGGTTATAAAGAGCAAGACCAACTAAGTTCATACCTATGAACGCTAGAAGTATCTTCTTCATACTTATCAAGTGCATCATAGTGACAGATGAACAGGTATTGTGAATGCTACGATAGCTGGGGATTCCGTGCTATATATTATTGAACTGTAAGTGCCATTTCCCACCCATCGCTCGCAAAACGCGTCACAATGCCTAGAAAAATATTTAGATCTAGTAGTGTAGTGTGAGGATAAGCCTAATCTGGAAGCCCGAGTTCCTCATAAAGGAGAACTTTGATCTTTTTCTATGCGGGTGTCTGGTTTTCTTCAGGGCACAGAACATTTTTTACGTATGACAATCACTAGTCCAGCAGGTACCTGCATACCCCAACAGGACATAGCAATTGAAAAACAAACAAGTAAATCCCCACACCTCTGAAACTTATTAATTCATTGCCTTTCAAAATATGATGGTGTCTAGTTGTTCTCCGAGACCCAAAGGATTAGAATAACCCACCGTGCAAAGTTAGAAGTTAGCTGTCATGATCATCCGAAGTTTTTGCCAAGTTCTCAAAGAATTCTTTAGTAATATTTTGTACGCGCTCGTAACGTTGATCGACGTTCCTACCCAACTTACATACACCACAAACACCGAAACCTCCGGAAATCAATCATAATGCAGCATTAATTTGGTGACTATTGCCGCGTAATCTGTTGGCTTTTTGCTGTTGCTTACAAAAAAATTTTCATGTAAGAATATGCAGAAAGTTCCCACTACAATACAAGACTTTTAGTACCTTAACCTTGGATTCGGTAATTCCAAGTACTAGTAATAATTTGATGATTGGACCTGGACATTGACAATTCCGTATCTAACCATGAAACGCTCGAAACCATGAAGTTAGCTCATCTCTATACTGATATTTTGACTTCAACAAAATGGTGTCATCCTTCATGTCATGATCTCGTTATCATTACTGCAAGATATCTTGGTGCTGGCTTGAATATCATGAGATTCAATGTTATTTAATCTAACGCCTCGAGATATATACTCCATATTTTGTATACATTTCAAAATTTTGAAAAAATTTTAATCTTGATGTTTTTGGTCTCAAGGGGTTTTACTTTTGAAGTGAAACGAAACTATTTTCGTACCTCCAGTAAGAAAAAACACATTTTTTCAATCAAATATCCACAGCCAAGTATTATGTAGCCATCTTCTTATTAAGCTCCTCTGTTGACTTGTTGTATTTTGACATATCCTGCTTTATTAGGTAGCGCACGTCCAGTTTTGAAATATGCAGTATTTTGTCCAAGTAGTAACTTTGACCCAGCTAAACAGATAGAATGGCATCATTGCCTCTAACTGATGTGACTAACCTAGTTTTACTAGATCACTTTGCTTACCATTCAGTTATTGACCCAAATCATGATTCTAATTCCACATTGAAAGTTTTTTTTGATGATATATCTAAAGTAGGGAATGAATCCAATGAGTTCATAGAGAAGTTAAACGAAGAAAGCATCAGGAAGCGTTCAGTTCAAGAATGCTATCTCAAGCTGCTATTCGAGTATCGTATCCGATTATCAAAATTAAACGTACGCAATATGTCACATAAAGAAGATGAGATTATAAGTAAAATCAACTCCTTGTTTAATATCATGCCTGAACCACTTCTTTTAGATACATTAAAGACCAATTTGGAAGTATTTTACCGCACGGAGCGAGGAAATGCTAATAATAAATTAGAGGAACTTACCAGAATCAAGGGTCTCTTTCACGGCTACTCAGAAAATTGTATATATTTTCTTGACGAAATCAACATCAAATTAAAGGGACAAATTTACACCTTCACCTTAGCTGGAAACCTTGATGGATCTAATTTTCTTGATCCATTGATTGTAACTAACCTACCAAATACCAAGTTTAATTACCATCCTTTTGGCTTATTGAATTCCTTCTATTTTGAAGTTTATTTGACAAGAATTAATCTCCAATTAAAGTCACAGAATAAAAAAATTACGATATTTTGTCGAAACAATGTTTTTGTTGATTCTTCTCAATATTCAAACTTGAGAATAGAATATGTGAACCTTAATTTCGATAAATTCTACTCTAATAGAAGTTTTGTAAAATTCCCAAATGATTTTGGTGTTAATGCGTGGTTTAAATTTAATTTGGTGAACAAACTATTCCAAAACGAGGGACTTTCTGACCCTATTTTACTAATTTCAACCCTTATTCAAAAATATCAGAGCTGTATTATTAAACTATTGAAGGAATCAACTTACATCCGCTTTTACAAATTAAACTATCTCAAGTTTCAATTGGCAGAAACAGATTCAAAGCAAATTGAACCTGATGATGATTTCGAACATATTTATGATATAATAATTGTCAGAAATGAATCCTATGAATTTTTATGTGATTCATATTACAAAAACATATTCTTGTTCTTCGATTATGACTACAAATCAAAAGATATGTATTTCTTATTCACCAAACTTAAATGGTTTGGTCAACTTGATTTCGAAAACGATATTGCTTTCAATGAGATACTTGACTTTTTTGATAAGAAATTGTTTCCATATACATCGACAAACCATCCATCTTTAATGAATCCTTTGGTTGGATTAATTGATAAATACACCCTAACATATGGTCGAGATATCATTTCATACGAGTCGCCACAGGATGAAGTATTGATGATTTCACAGGGTCATGAATGTATATTTAAACAAGTTCTCCAGATTGATCAAGAGTTAAGAAATAATTCTAATATTAAAAATCATACTCGAGCTATTCTTGAAAAGAATTTGCTCTCTTCAGATAAACAATATAAACTTAATCAGGATTTGGGCATGAATAAACTACAGGAACCAAGGGATGAAGATGTTCATTCACAGAATGAAGGAAAAGAAAGCATTTCAGCGGTGAGACCTTCAACAAATATACAAGATACCCTTCCAACAAGCATCAAATTAACAAATAATGGAAATGAACAGAATCCTTCAATGAAAAAAGACAATCACCAAGTAAATAGCGAAAATCAATTTCAAACCCATAAATTGGAGGCACATTCAGAGCAAGAAGGAATATCAATATCCCCTGGAAATTTTTTCAAAAAGGCAGATAAAATTATCACTTCGACGAACAAGGAGTTGGAACGTACTGAAACTTCTGATGTGGCCGACGCTGTAAGTACGGCTCCCACGAATGCACAATCTTCAACAGCTATTAGCTCCACTATTTTTCTAGATTCACATTATCAGCCCGAACCTCAAAGTTCAAATGAAAAGATGTTACCAACACCTTATATTCAATCGTTTGATCGCTTTTCTGCATCTTCTGAGGACACATTAAATCAATTCGCAAAAAATTCTGTTCAAAGCTCCCAAACTTTGAAACATGGTAATTCAAAAGATATAGAAGTCAGAAGCGATATTCCTACCATAAGAATGTCGACCATAATAGAGAATTTCAGGAACAACGAATTGTCTTTTATCGCTGGCTCAGATAAAACGATTTTTTCAGATGACTCGGATATTTCTGATAATTCGTTTGATCCAACAAGAAATGAAAGGATTAAAATCAAAACAAAGGGAACTCGTTCACCTTCGAGACTTGGACTACAAGTTTCCTTTCAACTTGAAGAAAAGTGCCCGGAGTCAAAACGAAGAAAAGTCCAAGGGCTTGAAGGCTTCGAGAAATCCCATAAACTGGATACGGACGAGTCTGAATCTGATTTGAGTGAAATTGAGGATATTCAAAGAAAGAATGACCGCAAGCACTCTGCTAGTTGATGAACATCGACGAGAAGATTACACTTCGAATTGTTAGCTTTTCATCCGATCAAGAAATGGATATCCTTAGTACGCACATTTCACAAACAGCAAGCGATACTAAGTACCATTCAGATGCTACGAACAAAATATATATAAGACTCGAATCAAATGGCTCAAGCTTCACGAAATAAGTATTTTGAATTGTGATCATACATGCCATTTCTGAAATTCGCATAACCAACCAATCCTATGGATTTTACGAGACTTTTAAGAACAATTAATCAATATAGTTTCCGTCACAATTGAAATGACTTCCAATTTTTCGGGAATCAAATTCAATAATGCTAATGATAAAATTTCAATTAATACCTCACGAGTAGGGATTGCCATCATAAAAACGGGCTTAAAAAGTCTTTTGCGCAGTTATCAAATCATGATTAAAGAGGTACACGACTGGTAATTTCTTTTTAAGAAATGTACCTGCACGTGAAAAGTTTGGAAAAACCATACCAAGGAAAGAACATTTAAATTAAAATATTTCATCCTAGCTCATCCTACCTTAAATAAAGAAAAGCTCAACGAGTCCAACACTTCATTTTCGTTATTTAGTTTTATTCATTCATAGAAAAAGAGCTTTCTGAAGTTTAGAGTTCTGTCTGCTAACCATCGGATCAAATAGCCAGTTTCTTATCATCAGCAAAGATTTTCAGATAGATAATTGAATTATAGCATGAAGCTTTTCTCTTCCTCACACATCTTTGATTATGCTTGGGATCAGGTAACTGCTGCTAATTGGCAAAAGTACCCAAATGAAATATCAACTCATGTGGTCTCGGTGGATATATTAGACAGATCTATAGATGTGGAAAGGAAAACATTGAGAACTGAAAGGTTGATCGGGTGCAAGCAGTCAATCCCTTCATGGTTATCTTATCTCGTGGGCTCACAGCAATACAGTTATGTCAGAGAAATCAGTGAGGTTGATTTGATAAACAAGACGTTAGTCATGAAGTCATCAAATTTGACAATGAGTCACCTATTATTAGTCAATGAAACGGTAATTTATAAGCCAGACACTAAAAATCCTTTGAACCGTACAAAGTTCTATCAAAATGCTGAATTCACCGCATACGCAACATTCTCTAAATTATGTGAAAAGCTTGAAGATTGGTCTGTTGAAAGATTTGGCCAAAATGCAAATTCAGGTAAACTTGCATTTGAAAGTGTGTTAAAAAAATTAACAGAAAAGTGGGAAGAAAGTGGTATATTTGTCACTGAAGTAAGCCACACAATTGGAGGACGAACTAGTGAAGTATTGAATGAAGTTAGTAAATTAGGGAAGGTGTTCAATTAAACGAGGTTTCCTTGCTGCAATAGTTTAAAGGGTCGATATTTATTTCTAATGTAAATAGTATACTTATGGTTGGATTTTATTCTAAGCAAACTTAATAGTTATAGCTATATTAATTTAGGTCGGAATCAAGTGTTTTCCAATAATGTTTTGAAAAAGTTGGTAGTTTGAGAACAATATTTCTAGAGAAAAGGGATATCAAGTTGATACTTCTGGACTAAGAAGAATTACTAAATGCACAAGAGGTAATAAGGTATTTTGTCTTCGCGACAAACTTTCCATTACTGACTCAAAAGATTAATGTGAACTTTTTAAATCACCTCCAAGGTTTTTTTACATGATTAGTACGGGAATGCCTTCTTTGAAAGTGATTTCATAACTAGACTTTAATGGATAATACAAGTAACTATTTTTGACAAATTTCAGGATTTCTGAGTACCTGGATAATGACATGCACACATTACCTACCGACAGTTATTTTAAGTTTCAATTCCTGAATTCATTTTCAAAGAAACATAAGAAAAAGACTCACAAATTAGTAACTAAGAAAAGTGGAATCCCCATAAGATCTTATATAAGTATCATTCAAATAATTCCTTGCAAACCCTCCACATTCTATTCTCACGTGATAAAAGGCACCAGGTTTTTGCACTACTCTTCGATGCGATGCTCACATTAGGCTCATCTCATCAATCAAAAAATTAAAGCCCATCTAGCCCAACTCGGCTACAATAGCTATTCATATAAATGTTGAACAGGACATAATTTGATTTTAATCCCATCCAGTGAATACAAAAATCGAATTTTATTTTCACAATGGCTACACTAGTCGAAAAAAAATATCCTAAAGAAGAAGATCCATCCTTACACGTCTATAATAACCAGTCAGGTCATGGAACTCTCGAAGATGATTTCTTACAGGCAATTAATAATCTGAACTCATTCGAGGTATTATTCAATGATATTGATGTATCCAAACAATTTAGGGAAGAAGTACCTTCAAGCGTTGAGTATCTGAAGAAAACTTTACTCGATGACGAGATAAACCAAGCATTAAAGTCATTTAACAATTTCAACGAAGATGAAGCTAATTGCAATTCTACCAAAAGTCACTTGAATACAGTTATGAACTCGTCAGCTACATCCTCTGATAATGGTTCACCCTTTGATTCTCCAGATACCGCGACTACTCTAACCACTACTGAAGAAGAGTTTAAAATTGAAAAACCACAGCCACTTCCAACGATCAATTATGAAACTGTTCTGTCAATAAAGCAAGCTATGGTGAATACATCGAAATTAACATCACTTTTTACTACTTTGAAGGTTACTTACTTGAAATTATGCAAAGAATTTAACTACTTGCTCAGCAAGTTCAATGAAAACGAAAAAATTAAGATAGAACTTATTCATGAGAACAACGAATTAAAGAAAATACTTGCCGATATGATTAAAGATCGAGAAATGGAACGATTGCAATATCAAGAAGATCTCAATTTCGAAAGAAATAAACATAAAATGTGTCATGTTGTTCACACCGAGTTGACTGAAGAAACAAAATCTGTTTCTGGTCAACCTGAGGATAGTAGAACAAAAAGAAGAAAGAGGAGAGCCCAAGTTCTCTCAAATTAAATATAATCCGGCATGACTTGTCGTCTAACGATTAAGTCCTTCATAGAATTTCATAGCATCAATACAAATAATTACCTGCAGAATGCGAATATTTTGTCTGAAGAAATTGAGAAGTGATCTCGCGAACAAACTATCTACTACAAGAATCAACATTCAATTAACAATGTTACAGCTTGAACAAAACAAGTATAAGCAAAGCTCTGAGCTGTTAGAATCCAAACAACAAAACCTTATACTACGCGAATTGAACATGATCTTGGAAACTGTGAAAGACATTGACAAGAACTTAATAATGTCCATCCTGCTTCTTGAAGGATCAACTGACAATTCTAATAGATCAATGAAAGGTGCAAACTTTACAAAACTCCCAGGTCAAGCTACAACAGATCTGGCCGATAGAAAAGGTGAAGACCTTAACTCGTCTTATCGGAAGATGGTCGTGCAAAACGTCCAAGTATTGAAGGAAGTGTTAAGCATGCTTGACGCAATTGTTTAGAATAAGACAGACTCTTTGGAATACCTATACATTTCCAAGTGCATTTGAAATGGATTTGAAAGTTAATCAAATTATTGAGGACTACCAAGAAACTCAGCTTAAGAAAGCAAATGATCCTGATCAGGAAGTAAGTGATCAAGACTTGGAGGATTTTTTGGATGACGATGAAATATTCTCCAAGTATAGAGATGAGAGAATGCAACAGCTAGAGAAAGAATTTCGCCAAATAGACGAAGCAGTACAAAATTCTGAAGATTGCATAGGATTAGTGGAATTTATTCAAGATGAAAAATCATTAATGAACAAAGTTACTGAAAACGATACTGTGATTATACATTTCTATCAACCCAATTTCCCGAAATGTCAAAAGTTAAACCAAGTTCTTGAGCAAATAGCTGAGAAGCATCTTACACTTAGAATCTTCAAAATTGTTGCTGAATCGGCACCTTTTTTAGTCACAAAGTTAGATATCAAAGTTTTGCCCTTTTTGGTCATATACAAAAACGGTAAGGAGCTAACTAGAGCCGTAGGGTTCGAGAAATTCGGTAATGGTAGTGATGGTCTTACTATCACATCACTAGAGAATTTCCTTATGTTGCATCGCGTTATAAATCGCAATACAATCAATTTTGGATCAATTAAAGACAAGAAGAAGAAGCCTAAGGATGATGATGATGATGAAGAGGACCTCGATATTTGATTTTAACTAAACCTCATACTGATGATTAATTCATTAGAGTTTGATATCGGAACTTGCGGATATACGTTTTCACAACAAACATCATTAGGATGAGCAGATTAGACTTTTAAACCAACCTGTACTTCTCCGTCTAGGCCTATAATCTATGCTTTCTATACTTTTAGATTCATCAGGGTAATAATATTGAGGTTGTGTTGTGTTTTTATTCTGATGGTTTCTTGCAAGTAATTGCTCTCGTTGTTGTAATACAGTATCCCCTAACATGGATTGATCAATCACCCAATTTAATTCCAAAAGATTGTGTTTATATTAATAGTTTCGATGAAATTGATACTCATATCAATACTGATCAGTAATCAACAGCTATCAATGACTGTTGTTGATCTGTTGGTTGCAAGTTTATGCTGTATGCGTAAACAGCCATCATGCGCACTATTACGTATATCACACAGGGCTTCAGCCCTAACGAATCACGTGACAACGACAAGAGCTCAAAAAGTTACCCACGTGACGATTGGAAGAAATCTGCGAGCATAAAATTCTGCCACGATGTTTTAAATTTTTCTTCAACACTTTGGTTAGAAAGAAGCAATAGTTGCAGACAAGCCAAAATGCAAATTTTCGTCAAGACCTTAACCGGTAAGACTATTACCTTAGAGGTTGAATCCTCTGACACTATTGACAATGTCAAGTCCAAGATTCAAGACAAGGAAGGTATCCCACCTGACCAACAAAGATTGATCTTCGCTGGTAAGCAATTGGAAGATGGCAGAACTCTTTCTGACTACAACATCCAAAAGGAATCTACCTTGCACTTGGTCTTGAGATTGAGAGGTGGTGGTAAGAAGAGAAAGAAGAAGGTCTACACCACCCCAAAGAAGATCAAGCACAAGCACAGAAAGCACAAGTTGGCTGTTTTGACTTACTACAAGGTTGACAACGATGGTAAGGTTGAGAGATTGAGAAGAGAATGTCCTCAACCAACCTGTGGTTCTGGTGTCTTCATGGCTAACATGCAAGACAGACAATACTGTGGTAAGTGTCACACTACCTACAAGGCCGAGTAAATATTTAATTGATTGTACACTATATAGCGTTTAATTAAATTCATCTCGACTTGTTAGCAGAAATTGTAACTTTCGTATGTGCAGTAGAGAAGATATATGGTAGGCGCACGTACCATTTCTTAATGTTTTGAGTAAGATCACTAACAAAATACGTTAAGTATCGAACTGCCACCATGAGTTTCTCGATTTATGACTTGGATGAGAATATTCGAAAGTTATTAAACTTGGAGAATTTTCTTGATGGACTTTCTGTTAATGACTTTATTGAAGAATTGAGTAAAGATCATTTTCTTAAAGGAGCAGAGGTCAATAAACTTGAGTACTTGGATCCTAAGCCATACATTAGAACTTTTGAGTCAACTTTGAGGGAGTTGAAGGAATTGAACCTTGAGTCTAATAGAACAAAGGATCAATCAGAAAAATTGGTGGACTCATATGAATTAAAACATAGTGAGAATGTTTTACAGTTATCCAAAGAAATTGATTCGACCATTAAAAAGTTCGATTCTTTGGATTCCAAAATTTCACAAGTATCAGAAAAGATAAATCCTTTAGGACAGTCCCTTAATAAGATTACTAACTCCCGAGATAGATCTTTGGAAACAATTTTTTTGATTAGGGCATATCATGGGTTTTACATGAAAGAAAAGTATGAGCCTTTAGAAACGCTCCGTTTAAGTAAGAAATTCGATGATAAAATCAAGTGTGCCAAGACAGTCAATAATTTACTCACTTTATCTAAAAAAATTGAATCTCCTGACCTTCCGAAGACAACTAAGTGTGTCAAGGTAATTGAGAAGTATAGTGAGACAATGGAGCGCACATTATTGACAAAGTTTGAAATAGCATCCGAAGATAATAACTTTGACATTATGAGAGAGATTGCTACAATTCTATTTGAGTTCAATGGCGGTTCTCATGTCGTACAAACTTTTGTTAGTAAAAATGATCTTTTGTTAGAGGCAGAAAATGAATTGGAAGGGGATGAAAAAGAGGAAAGTATTCTCGATAATGAAGCTGTGTGGATTAAACTCTCAGATCCGAACTTTGTGGGAATTATCGAGGATCCACCAACTGAAACATTACTTCAACGGTTAAGGATTGCCATCAAGGGACAGGCAAGAATAATTCAACAAGTATTCAATAACCCCATTCCAGTATTAAAAATATTCATACAAAGAGTTTATGCACAGATGATACAGAACAAGATTAGTGCATTACTTCAATATTCATTGTCAGTAGGCTCATTGAGTCACGTAAGAATATTACATTCGTTGTACATATTGGTTGGCGATTTCACAAAAGACGTCAAGGAATTTTTAGCAACTAATGATATCGATGAAGACAATGAACTTAGTGCTATACTTGATCAATCTTACTATGATTTGTTTATTGAATACACTCTGGAAAATATTTATTTCTCAAGAGAGAAAAAGAATCTTGAAGATATGATATACGAACTTGTCGATAGATTTAACCACTATAATGAAAGGGCCTTGTCAAATCAATTATTGTCCACAAAGCTCGAAAATTTGGAGCATCAAGATTTAAGAGGTAGCGGAGGTGTGTCTGCGGGACCAGATCATCAAAATAATGATAAATTTAATTTTCATTTTTCAGAAAGGAAAAGATTGAATCAGTTTAAAGCCTTCATGAAGTCAAAATTAGACAAACAGGCATCCATCAAACCAGAAGACTTGGAGGATATGAAAGAATTCTCTAATTTGAATATTTTGAAAGTCGAGACCATACTTAAATCTACCATAGAATCAATAGCGAGGGTTTTGGAATTGTCTCCACATAGAGCTCCTGAATTCTCTTTAGAGATTTTAGAAATTCTTTTATTCGATTTTGGGAAACTTTATGTTGGGGGCAGTCTTGAGGTTGCGTACGACCAACTCAAACAAGAAAATATGAAAAGCAGTTCTTTGCAAACATTTGATTTAAAATTTTCCTCTTCATTCAACCAAGTCAGTGAGATTCTTTATTTGATCTCTTCTACAGTTAAAAAGATCATCATACCTTGCGCTTTAAATGCTCCTAATATTAGGAACAGAATGAGCAATTTGACAAATAATTACATATCTAGATGTGAAAAGTCTTTGAATATCATTTTAAGTGAAACTTTGGAGATGATAAGCTCTCGAATTTCCTTTATTTTGAGCAAACAGAAAAAGAAAGATTTTCTCTGTGAAACTATTGAAGATGACACCGAGGCGTGTGAAATGCTTTCAAATTTCCTTCAGGCGTTACATTCAAGTTTTGCTGTTTGCTTGAATAATGCAAACTTGAATAATGTACTCATTAAAATCGGTATTAATTTGCTAAACCAGTTACTTGAACATTATAAGAAATTCACCGTGAATTCAACTGGGGGTATTGTTCTAACCAAAGATGTAATCAGGTACCAATCGATCATCGATGAATGGGAAATTCAAGACTTAAGTGAAAATTTTCTACTTCTTAAAGAGATTGCAAATTTGTTCACTGTGCAGGCAGAACTTATTAGTTCCTTGGTAACTGAAGGCCAGCTTGCAAACTTGAAGCCATTTCACGTCAGACAGTACGTTTCGAAAAGAGCAGATTTCAATCCCAGTTACATAGAAAGGTTTTTTACCTTCAAACAATAAGACAGAACATAGTTAGAAACTCTTAAAGTATCTACTAAGTAATGCAAGTTTCATGATGCAAATCAATGCATTATTCAAGTAAAACCCAAATCTATCTCTATCCATACGAATAGGGCTCCTAGTTTTCAAACGTAATTTCGTTAAGATGCAATAATATTTTCTGGGGAATAAAAATTGCAAGATTAAATGAGTTTCCATCACTAGGAATATAAATGCATAAAATTTTAACGAAGAATACGGATTGGGCATGTAACACATTTCTGTTCTATAAGTAAATGTCGATGATTTCGAATTTAAATCATTGCTATGATTTTCAGACTCATATATCCCATCTTGGTTGGTAGGATTGTATAATGATAAGAGCTGGATGGCCGGGTGCTTGATACCACTAGTCATAGCGCATGATTTTGCTGCAATTTCGCGGGTAACCTTTTCAACATCTCCATCATAGTAGTATTGACGAATATCACAGTAATCGTGATCATCACCAGCAAATAAAAGAACTGGCTTCAAAGTGCTCAATAATCTTTGACTTATAGGATACTCGATTACGGTCTGGTATTGTTTGCCTTTTTGAATAGGAAATGGAAACTGTTTTTCTCTAAGCGGGCCACATGGTGATCTTTCATTGAATCTGTACAAAGGGACATGCAGCATTAATATATTTGGAATTCTTTTGTCAAGCTTAGTTGTAATGGTATTGAGAAAGTTGTTTGCAGCTGAATTGATATCTGGATCTGAGTGTGAAAGAGAAATTGTATCAACGAAAATAATGGAGTGATTTCCTAATTCAATATAGTCGTTACCATCTCCAAAATATTTATTGAACCTTTTCACGACATCTGGTTTGATATTTTCAAATCCAATGTCATGATTTCCTGGGATTAAGTTGATGGTTTTCCTATTGACTCTTTCCGGAAGAACCTTTTTAAAGCGTTGATATTCTTCAATCCATTTAGCATCATTCCATTCTCTTCCACCGTCGAAGAGATCTCCCAAAAAAATAGTTGTGTTGGGGTCAAGTATATCCTGGACGAAATGATTATTACGGTGAAGATAAGTATCAGACAATCGTTTGATTAGATTGACGAAAATATCTGGCCTACCAGAATAAGAATAATCATCAACGATTTGAGGATCTGCCATAAGTACTATTCTATGTGGATCTGAGCCTTTGGGCCAGCTCTCCCATTTATCCCACATACATTTACTGATTACTCTTGTGACTCTAACATGCTCAAAATAGTGTAGAGCTGCGATCCAAAGTATGAGATAAATCAGTAAAGTCTTATATCGAATGCTACCAATCATTCTGCGTATCATTGATTGGGTTGAAGATATAAGTTCGTAGTTGTAGTAGAGATTTATTTTGGTTCTGCTAGATTCAATATCTCATTTATCTTCTACCGACCTCTGTTGATAATATTGATGCGTAAATCTTGCATTTGGTTTACGCGAACACAAATAGTGGTTCGACATCCGTATGGGTAATGCTTGTGCATCCTCAATATTTGATCTTCATTCAAAGTCAGAATTGAGCTATAGGTAGCTGATTCAAGCTTCATTTTAGTTTTTAAGATTGTCCGTCGGCTTCGTTTTATTCCCACCCTTAGATCAATATTCTACCTTCACCACCCATTCATAACACAGTCTAACTAGTTTACAATTTGCATTAATAGCATTGACATTCGATTTATCAAATCAAAATGTTTCAGTCGAAGCCAAATCAAGCTGATGTGACCAACAAGAGAAACTTGAGGTCTAAAACCGATTCGAACAAGAAGCATTTGAATTTGTTTGACTTTGATGTTAATAAGCTCCTATACGATGATGAACAGATTTCAACTAGTGCATCCACATCCTTCAAAAGTCCATATAAATTTTACGGTCAACCTGATTTACCGATTGCAGTTAACCCTTCTAATTATCATATTCGAAAACTAAGTGTGGATTCCAAGATGAAAGGATCACTGGATCCATTAGATGGACATCATTATGAGATATTTCACAGGAAAATGAAAAAAGAAGAAAAAGTTATGACAAAAGAAGATCATATTCGTATCCTGAATGAAGTTGATAATTTGCATGTTCAAGTTGAAAATTTGAACCGTTATGACTGGACAAGGTTTCTTCCTGAAATCACTTGCATTAATGACACAAATAATTTGGAAGAAATGACTCAGAAGAAAGAACTTACTATTAATGAGGTTGAAAAGCTTCTCAGGAAACATTACTCGTGGAAAAGACGGGTCGAATCGTTGAACAATGAAATTCGCAACTATCATGGAGAAGAAGGTGAAAATGATGAATACTTGTTGTCAATCAAAGCTTTGAAAGAGAGGAGAAAAAGTTCTAGATTGAAGAGGTTTGGCCCATGTATAAAATTAAAGTTGAACAATGGATTCACCTTAATTATAGACCCTATTCGACCTCCAAAAATCATTAAAACTGATTCAACATTTTCAGAATCGAGAATCTTACCAAGTAAGCGAAGTCCGAAAACTTCTAGTAAACCTGAGAGAAAAAAAAGGAATTTATCTCACCAGATGCCTACTGACGTCTCAAAAATTAATTTACAAACCAGTGCAGATGATAAAATAGTGTTTGGACTACTGTTGGATGAAATGGAAACTTACAAAAAAGAGTTCAGTCTCCCTCGCTCTATGAGGCGCATCCCAGATCAAGCAGGATAAGCAAACGGCTACAGGTTCCTGTGTAAAATAAATGTCGCAATCATGTATTTTCAAGTTTAGCTTCAAAATAGGAAATGAGTTTTTTAATATCAGGACTGACAGTAGTCAAAATCCTCTCAAACTCTAACATTTTTAAATTAACCTTCGGGTGTATCCTTATATCCTTGAGTGGTCTATTTTTATGAAAATCGTCCATCAATTCAGATGTAAGACTATACTTCGTTTCCAAGTATTTTTTAAGGTTCATCAACATGCCAAATACTTGGATGAATATGACGTTTGCATCGCTCAACTGGCCAATCTTTGTAGCGTCCAACAATTCCATTCCAGTATTTGCTATCTGCGTGTCAATGGAATTTACTATTAATAATACCTCTTCCATTGCAGCAAAATCTATCACTGAAACATTCATTGCCATGAAAGTAAAGAAATCAGGAAGATGTTGAGAGGATTCGGGACTTGAATTGCTCAAATCAAGAACCAAATTTTTCGAAATAGCTTGTAGAAACTTCTTTTTGGAGGAATTGTTCTCCACGACTATCTCATAAATGTTCCGGAAAACCACATATTCGTTCTTGAGCTCCTTATCAATCTTCCTGTTGTAATTATAAGCAAGTTTTATTCCTTCCTTAAAACTAGAGCCAATCAATGAATGATATTTTTCCTGGAGCTCTTTATGCAATTGCTTCGCGATGTTTAGAATCCTATAATTAGGATTAGACTCCAAGGCAATTATTGTCGGAAAGCAAACTTTAGGATTTGCATAGCCCAATCTAATAACCAACTGCAACAATTGAACTGCTGGAAAGGATGAGATTGAATTCTCAAGGCACAATTTCAAAATCAGGCTAATATACCTTTGAACAATCGCAGCCTTAACTCCATCATAAGAAAGCGTATTCGCATCACGGCGAAAAGCTTCGAGATCGATCAGCTCTTGCTTACCTAGTTTTACTTTTTGTTGCTTAGATATCAACTTAGTATCATCTTGGCTCATAAAAGAAACTAGGCTCTTTAATATTTGTGGGGCCATTAGCAGTAATGGATTAGCAAATTCGAGATCTAAAATCTTCATAACCGCTTCTGACATAAATAATTTGTGGTGTTTGCAACAAATGTTCATTATACTTGACATGGATGCGATTCGTACCGAGCTATCAAGGTTGAAATCTGTGAAATACAATAAATGTTTTAGCAAAAGACTAGTTACGGATTCCTTTTCTTTTAAACCTAACGATGGTTTCATAAATACATCACGGTGTTTCTCTAAGTCACAATGCTTTCCAAAGTATCCTAGTAAATGGAGTAGTTTTATTAATCTTTGATCTTTTCCCGTGATTGAATCAAATTTATCAAATTTACTATTGCTTTTCTTTTTTGATTCAATAAAAGGTCTAATATGTTTCATACAAGAGACAGTTGCATTTGCTAATTTAATCGTCTCTGCTTTCATAGAACATAATCTCCAAACACATGACATTGCCACTTCAAGCTCTCTGAAATTATATTTTGTAAGTCTTTGGAGTAGATGTCCTTGGATTTTGTTTAGGAAGTCAGGCCTCAATGAATCAATTGATCTCAATGAATAATTCAAAATCAACAAGGCATAATAGTTAACTTGTGCATTTTCTGATTTTTCATCAAGGAGAAAAGGTTGTAACATTATTAATTGATCTTGTCCGATATTGAATCTAGCTTGCCTCACCAACACCACCGCCAATTTCAAGTATCTCTCGGTTACATCATTAGGGGTATGATTGTTCCCTTCGAGATGATTTGAAAGCACTTCTATGTTAGCTTTGTTATCATGAACTCCATCTACTTGTAAGTTCACCGCATTGAAAGCTATATTCAACAGGGCGTCCACTAATAATTTATAAGAATCCTCAATAGTCTTTGAATCAGAGGTAGCCACTTTATCTTTTATAAAAGTCTCAAAATTGTTACTCAAACTGCTCCCAACTATTGCCAGCATTACTTCTAACCTCTTATTGACTTGCTCGATCTCATCCTGTTGTGGAGCTTTATCATCGATCGGACCTTCAAATAGCAATTCTAATAAATACTTCTTTGCAGAGCTTCTAATTGATTCTTCTTCGTCACTCAATCTTTGTATCAAGCTCGATGTTAAATGAATCTTTATATGAATTTTGGTATCATCATTATACATTACTTTTACCATTTTGATCACTCGTTTTCGAACCTGAATACTTGCATCATTAAGACAATAGCAAATAGACTTATATAAGCTTTGAATCAAATCTGGTTTTGAATTTAAGTATTTGTTAACCAATCCTAGTACAGCATCTCTCGCTAAGGGTGAATTATCTCGAAATCTTTGAGAAATCGAATCTTGTATGAAGGTATAACTCAATAAAGAAGGATTCTCTTCAATGAATGTTGATAAAATCTTTATTGCTCTAGACCTAATCTTAATTTTGGGATCTTCCATTTTTCTCAATACTAGACGTAACGTCTGCTCATAAATACTATGCAACCCGAACTGAAATATAGCTCCAATGGACACACTATCCGCCTTTCGGTCAGTTAGGCTAAAGCAAGTACTAATTCCGTTCTCTTCTGCTAATTCTGATTTAAGATACGACATAGAATTACTGAACCCTTCACAAGTATCTTTTACAGTCAGTTGGCTCGATATATCATAAGTTCCATTTAGTGCCTCAACATATTTCAAAAGAACAAAAATTTTTGTCTTGCTTGACTCAGCAGCTTTGGAAGTTTTCAAATGCTCTATGTTTGACTTCATTTGATTATAGATATCTGATTGATAAGTCTTCTCACCCCCTGAGATAGAAAATCCGCATTTTATTTCCATACTTAAAATTCTTTCGCCAATAACACCTGATAGATCTAGCAATTGAGTTTCTAAGGAGGTCTGAATATTATCGGAGTGAATAGAGGAGAAGATTGAATTAGAGATAGATTTCATCAAAAGATCAGCACCTGGCCATTCAGGGAACTGACAAAGCACTATCAAATCTTCTAGGAGTATTTCGATGAAATTTCTTGTTTGTGGATTGTTAGCGTTGATAAGTTTAGAGATAAGGTAATTTGAAATGAAATTTGCGATACTCAATGACTTGTTTATGAAATGAGATGAAAACTTAAACCATTTTTCATTTTCACTATCTTGCTGATCAATAAAATTATCTTTTCGAGCAAAGCTCTCAAACTGTGAAATAATTTCAGTAGAACAGCTGCAAGCGGTGGATTCTGTAAATTTGACTAATAGAGCAGTAACTATCATAATTGAAGTACTTCCTGATATCTTATGTTGACGTGCAATTTGTCTTTGTGTTGAAACTTTATCACTTGCGGTTAATACCTCATTCAATAAAAAAGCTCTTTGATCTTCAATCACTTCAAATATAGTAAGTATAATTTTGTGTGTGCTCAAAATCAATCTATTAAAGCCTCCGATTGATTCTGAGACATTACTTTGCCTCTTAGGCTCACTTTTGAATATTGTCAGCAATGCAAGGTATTCTAATTTTGTCAAGATTCCCTCTTCTAACTTGTGATGTTGTAGATGTAGGTTAACTTTATCAAATAATGAAGAAAGCTCATCAGACATTATATTTAGCAAAGCCTTTGATTGATGATTTCCATCTTCCATAGAGAGGGTTGATAAAAACTCTTCTATTAGAACTGATAGAAGCTCAATTATGTTCCTCATAAATTGATCCATATACACTCTGTTGTCATTCCAAGAGCAATTAAGAATGCTCATTAGTAATTTACAAATGAGGAAATATGTCATCAAGACCTCCATACCATCTTGTGATGCTTGCTGATCCACGTTAAATATAACTCTTTGTTTGAAAGAATCCCAATCAAACTTGATTCCATCAGTTAATATTCTCGTGCAAAGCAATTCAAATTCAACTATCTGATCTACTTCTAAGGACTCACTCAAGTCGCTTCCCAAACGATAGAACGAATCATTAATAAAAATCAAGTGATTCATTCCAGGAATTTTAATATTTTCGAAGGTGCTCCAGAATTTTGACTCTTTTTGATTCTCAGAATCTATTATCTGGTTTAATATTAAGCTCACCTGTATTATCGAGTTTTCTCTTATTTGGTTTTTCTCCACGTAGCTTATCTTTGGAACTTTCTGATGCAATATGTTTTCTTCGTTGACAATTCTTTTCCGATTTTGAATTCCAAAAGGTACTTGATGCAGAAGATTTAAATTGAAACGGATGGAGCTTTCCTTGTTCACTTCATTATTATACTTTTGAATATACTTTTTATTGTGAGCATTTGATGTGGATATATTACCTGAATAATCCTTTCTCACTGAAAGCCTAGGTTTATTCACAAACGGTAAAGATGGACTTTTGCTAAATTCATCAAGATTTACATCAGGCAAATTGGAAAACATTAGTCGACTAATGTCAGGAAGCTCTAAATCAGTTCCATCACTAGCAGTGGGATCTGCTTCAATCACGTTTGTTGTAGGAAACCTAATCTCGTCAAGCTCTGAGTCTTGATAATTCTTGACTTCCAGAAAAATTCTAGTTTTGAGATCGTTTTGGATCCTTGGGTTCGTATCAATGAGTGATTTTTCCTGTTTTATATAGTTTATATTGTTAGACATGAAGTCATCATTTGGTTCCTCCAAATAATCACGCATGAGCATTGGTGATATATCCTGCTTCACAATCAAGTGAAGTAAGGGAGTAACACAAAGTGCTTCGTTCAAGTTTTCAGGATGTCGAGTGTCTCTCAGCATCATTACCACCACCTCCTCTCAACATTAGTCTTTCTCAGCTATGGCGTTTAAATCTCTTGATCTTAAATTGGGCACTGCACACAAAAAAGGAAGGAAGAAGGGAATGAGAATCAGCCATGCGATTAAAATAGATTATATCATGGCCATTGGGAAGTTATCTTACTATATTAGAAGAATGGAGGAATTCAGATTGACGAGGTAGTGAAGTTGTTCTTCAAAGCGATAAACTACTTTTCAGCTAAACAATTGATGAAGATAACAATCATAAAGTCACTCACAATTAAGGTAAACTACAATGCTTGACCGTTAAATTTACTGTGATTAAGTTTCTTAAGAATTATTCTAGCTTGAGAGCAAATTTATTAGCTGGCTGAATATAAATTGAATTTCAGTATAAGATTAATCACACATAGGTTCATCATACTTGATATAGGTTCATCATCCCAAAGTGTTCATGAACCAAGATTTGAGCTGTTAGGAGATCCAGAACCAGGAGAAGATCCTGTGGAAATATGGGGTGTAGAACCTCTTGAAATTGGAGAAATATTGCTACCTAATCTCTTTTGCTGTTGCTGCTGTTGCTGCTGCTGTTGCTGCTTCAAAAGAAGAGCTTTCTTTCTTTGCTCGTAATCTAACTTCGAGATATGTCCCAAATCCATTGAAGACGGGCCAACATTTGGTGAGCCATCTTTTTTTTGAGACAAATTTGAAATGTTCTGTGATGAGTTGCGTTGTTGTTGTTGTTGTTGTAGCTGTTGCTGCTGTGCTGTTTTTGCAGCCTTTAGCATCTGTAATTGATTTCTTTCTTGGGGTGTAAGGGTGGCTATTTGTGGTTGCTTGTGAATTGATTGTTGCGACGAAGTTCCTGTTCCCGACCTAAATTGACCGACTCCAGTTATGTTCCCAGGCAGATTTAGGCGGGATTGTTGATTAAATCTTTCTTGTTGTTGCTGCTGAAGATTGGCAAGATACTGTGCTGCTAGTTTAGTGACCTGCTCTTTGCTGAAACTTGGATTCTTCTGTTGAATTGAATTTATAATTGCTGAAACCTGAGCAGGAGCGAAATGAATTCGTGGTTTACTAACATTGGTAACGTTATTTCCTTGAGTTAAAGTTTGATTTTGCTGATTTGAGTGAGAAGAATTTTGTGTTACCGCTTGATTCGATGTATGAGACTGTATAGTGTTATTATCAATACCTCTTCCAATAATTTTATTATGCAAAGATCCTTGAATTGCGGTACCTCCCAGTGTTATTGGAGCTTTTGCTTGTACTTGATGATTGTTCTGATTAGAAGACAGCGAGGTAGCCGAAATTGCTTGGGATGATCCGTTTGCTGCATTGGATTGGTTCGTTGAATTTGATTGACTTGATTGGCTCTGTTGGTTTTGTTGTTGCATCAACCTCCTTTGTTTCTGTATTTGTAGGAGTTGTTGAATTTGTTCTGGAGTATATGGTGTCCCATTCGGTGTAGTCGGCCTCTTTGTATTCGAAATGATGTTCGCTCTCTGTCTGTTGTTTGCTGCTGTTTGATTAGTTGATTGATTCGAGAGAGCCGCTATAGGAGTATTCGCTTGATTACCCTTTGCACCCAAACTAGATGTTACATTGCTTGCATTTGAATTTGCAGGAGGAGAAATTCTTTGCTGCGGTCCAATATTATTGTTTGCTGCTAGTGCTGCTGGTTGAGCTGATTGTCTCGATGCACTGGTATTTGATTGTTGCTTTTGCTGTTGCGCTACAGCTGCCATCATCCTCGACCTAGTTGCCTGCTGGTTCAAGTATGCTTCTTGAATTGATTTATCTCGTTCGAATTTTAACTTTGACAACTCTGCCGGTGTTGGTACTCTGTCAAGGGTACGCTTATTTGTATTATTTGGGAAGGTGCTCTGACTTGCGGTTGATGTTGTTGAGTTTGCTAAACCACTAGAAGTTGAGTTGTTTCCATTGGAGTTGACAGAAGCGATGGAGCTATTATTTGAAATGGATTCAGTATTTTTTCTATTGTTTAGCTTCGCTGAAGCAATTTCTCTTTTCTTCATGCATTTCCTGATAGCATCGAAAAGAGATGCCCATCGCAACCTTCTATGGCCACGTTGAATCGATTCTGATCCTACTCCTAAAGGAGAAATCCTCCTTTTAGTGGTCAGTTGTGCCTTATGAGCATGCTCTAACCATTGCTGTGCATGATAGGAATAGATTCCTTTCATATCAGAAAATTGGAACTTCTCATTCAATTGGATATAACGCTCAAAGCATTGCCATGGGGTCCTTCGTTCGATGTTTGACTCATATCGCTTTAAGCTTGAAGAGGAGCTCAGAAGATGCTCCGCTATTAAGTCCCAATTAAAGCAAAATTCCGCAACATAGTGAATCAAGTATTTATCATCTTGAGGTAACCAAATTGTTGGAGATCTGAACTCGATGTTCTTTATCAACGGCGGTTTCGGAGGTTTGAGATAATTGAAACGACGGTGTGAATTGAATCCAAATAAACCTTTCTGATACTCTGGTGGACCTATATGTTTAGAATGTTTATCTGTGTGCAACTCTTTCAAAACTATTTTATACCACTCATCGTCTTCTTCGTATGGATGTAACAATCTAGATACCGGTACTAAAGGTGGATCATTTGTATGCAAAGATTTTACAGGAGACTTCGATACATCCTCGATCAATCCAGAAAATTTTGGAAGATTTTTTATGATTGATTGATCAATCTTTTTGAGATGATTTATATCAAGATGCAACTTGAAAGGAGATCCATCATCCACCATATCAACTTGAGAATTCAGATCATCCTTATTCTGACCGTATTCTGCAAAAGAAAATCTAACTTCTTGATCTTGTGGATTATTTTTATTTTCACTGGTGTTTTTATCCATTGCAACGCCTGATGTGTCGAGATGAATTTCCTCCATTGCAATAGTTTGATCACCACCGGGTATCACTTGATCTAAATTAACAATTTCACTTCCATTTTCGTTGGAATTTTCTACACTGGATGAAAGTAAGTTAGGTTCAGCCAATTCTTCTGACTCTGGAAGAAAAGATATTGCTTTCGTTTTGATGCAGACAGATTCACCATGAATCCAGTAGTCTTTGATTGACTGTGCAATAATAACACAGCAAGCTTTTTTATATTTGGATATTTCCTTATAATCTGTTGCCAACCATTTTGCTTCCAGAAGTAAATTATCCCAGCAGGAAACATTTTTCTTTGATTTCTTTTGATAAACAAATGGATCATAAAATCTTTGTGGTTGTCTTAATGACCATTTCCCTTGTCTCTTCAATTCTTCAATTCGTGAATACAATACAGCGATTTTTCCCTCCAATAAAGCTAGTTCAAAATCATCTGTCCTCAATACTTTATGACTACCAGGAAGCAATTTGATCAAAGGTAAGGTCTGTGTCAAGTAATATAATTCTGCTAATGAAGAAACAACATGAGGTTTTGTTGAGTAATGTTCTGGAACCGATAATATTTCGAACTCGGAGATATCTTTGAGCAAAAACTCTTCCATTTCCTCAACAGCAGCGTCTTCTTGTGATTTCAAAGAATGAACTGCCGAAGTTTTTTTAGGCTGCCTAGAATTGAAACTTGAAGCTTGTCTCGAATTTTTATACAAGTTGCTTTTGAACAATTTTCTATCTCTTTTGTCATCATTATCCAAATCAATCTTTCTTTTATATTTCGGACTTGTCTTATACAAAGATTTATCGATTGATCGACTGATAAGTTCTTCTAATTCATGTGGATCGCTTTCATTCTGAAATATTATGTTCACATTAACTCCTGTGTTAGATGAAATTCTGTTTGCATTGGTAAAATCTGTTCTTCTCTCTTGGTTCGTTCCTAAAGATTCCAATAAAGGATCATTCACCAAGCTGAATAATTCGTCAAGCTTTGTGGATCTGGCTATCTCTATACAATCCTGACCCATCCTTCTTGTGAACCTTATCTATAGCTTTTGAACCTTCAAAATCGAATCTTCTATTAGTTGTTTGTATTAGGTACATATACTACCAAATTGATATTTTCAGGTCACATGATTTACTGTGTGTTTGTCACGTGATGTGGCTGCTAGACAATCCCTGTTAAAGAGTTGAACAGTCGCTTTAGTCACAATTGATGTTCATGTATAATGACAAGTTCTTTACAATGCTGATTACTAAGTTAACGTTCACGCTAATATTTAAAGGGTAAAAAGAGTAGTAAATGGAATGCGCTACTTTTGATAACTGGACTGTTAAAAAATTGCGATTTCTGTGGATCGAACACAGGACCTTCAGATTAACTGTGACTGAATCTCTTCAGTCTGACGCTCTCCCAACTGAGCTAAAACCGCAACTTGTGAAACATTTCAGGTTGATTAGGTTTATCCTTCTCTATTTTGTAGTATTTTCCTAAAAATACGGAAAATTTAGAAAGTTTGCATCTGGCAAGTTCTCAAAAGGAGTCACTTAAATATCACTAAAAGTTTCACACTGTCATTCAGTAACGCTTTAAGCAATTCCGAAAAAAGCACCACTTGCAATCATACCTTATATTAGCAAACAATTGTTCCAATTTGTTCCAATTGAGAGTTTTCCTGCAAAGGCACCTTACACTTCGTTATTTAAGGATGCCTTACTATGCAGTTGCTAAGGGTCATAAGGAAGGCATCTTTCACACATGGGAGGAATGTAAATCAAGTGTCAACGGTTTTAAAGGAGCTAGATATAAAAAGTTCAATACAACCGAGGAGGCAAAAAACTTCATACTGAATAATAAAGACAACAAGACATTCAAGTTAACGACAAAAAGAAACCCCGAATCAAGTGAATATGTTATTAATGCATTTCGTCCATATGAAAAAATCAAGACAGTCAAACAAACCCAAGATGAAAGTGGTTCTTTTTCTGGTGAAGCAATTTATGTCGATGGTGCATGCAGAGGAAATGGCCAAGCTAAAAGACCAGCTAGTGGGTATGGTATATTTTATGGAGCAGACCTGAAAAAGAACAAGGCTGTTCCACTTTCAAAAGTAGATTCTACAGGTGCACGCCCAACAAATCAAAGAGCAGAATTGTTTGCCATCAAGCACGCTTTGAAAGATATTGTCCTAGCCTTATCGACTGGATCGGAAACGCAATATAAGATTTACACCGATTCTCAATACACAAGAAAAGCGCTAATAGAGTGGTCTACAAATTGGAAAAAGAATGGATGGAAGAATAGTAAAGGTGAACCAGTTGCTAATATGGACATTATAAAAGATTCAATTGAACTTTTGGACAAGATAAACAAAGAGTACCAGATCAAAGGTTGGAAAAAATTATCTATTGCACACGTTAAAGGTCATGCCGGTGTTCAAGGCAATGAACAGGCAGATAGATTGGCCAATATAGGTGCAGATGAAGACAGTAAATTTAATGAAGCAAGCCGTTACAAAGCCTAACATGTGCACTCACAAATATTATATATTGATAAATAAGATCATCACATCGTACAGTTTATTCAAGTGCTAGGAGTCTGCTGTGGTAAATCAATTGAAGTAGATTCAGATTTAGGATTATTCATTTTATTATTTTTTTTGCGTCTTCTGATCTTTTTCATTTTAGCTTGGTTTGTAATCTCGTCTGCTGTGGTCGATTTTGTACTGTCAATTTTATCAGACTTCTTTTTTGCCTTGTCTGAATTTTGTTTTCCCTTGGTAGTTTTCATGGGAGATGAATCTATTGATTCATTGCCCTTTGCAACGCCTATTTTATCCTTTTTCTTTCTAGTCGGCTTGTTCGATTTCACCTCTTCCAGATCATTCCTCTTATCTTTCTCACCTGCATTGTTTTCTGCAACCTTAGTTTTCTGCTTTTTCCGATTCTTTTTTAAAGGTTTCGTTTCTAAATTAGACAGATTTCCTGCTTTTTTTTGGCTTTTTGAATTTGATTTTTTTTTTCGATTCTTAAGAGATAGAAATTCTTTTTTTAAATCGAAAGAATTCTTTTCTTTCTTAAGAAAATCCTCAAAATTTGAAAATACTGGATGCAGAGACAATTTCTTGATATTGGCATCAACCTTCTTGCGACTTGTGGGCATATCATTAACCATAGAGAGCTCAACAGATGGTATCAAACTATCTTTTGAGGCAGTTTCAATGAAAGGTTTATCCTTAATACTAGTCATGAAATTATTTAAAACGTTTTCATTTTTAAAGGTAATGTATGCCCTTGAATATGTGCCAGTCTTTAGATTAACCGAACTTTGACCTGGAACGTAATATATATGGTCTTTGTGAATACCGTAGTCGTATTTGTTGAGCTGATCCAAAAAGTCTTTTTCACTCAACGACGCTGGCAAGAGTCTAACCTCAACTCTTTTTATTTTGCGGACATCCTTCGAAGTAGATGAATCAACTTGTTTCTGTTTGGATGGATTAATAGATGCTGTAGACATATGCTAGATGGCCTTCTTTCAAAGAGCTATGATATGTATGCTGGTACCGTAGTTTGATTGAAATATTAACTTGATTGAGAATTCTTTGACAATATGATCACGACCGATGATGGCTTTCGCAAAATTGAAAATCGCGTGAACGTCTGAGTAAACTATGTGCTATGAACATCATATCTGATTTCTTAGGGCAGATTCTCAAAGCTTCAAAGGGAAGCCAAGAAGAACAACTAACTCAGCTTTCAAAGCTTTTGAGCTTAAATGCTATTGAAAACCCGTTTCTCTTGAAGCTTAACCAGTTAGACTCGCTTGACCATAAGATAGATATTGAACAGTATGGCATTTACAAGAACGACTGGCTCGCCTTTAATGAACTTGTCTCAAGCTTCATAAATCTTGGTGTGAATTTGAACCCTTGGTCATCGCTTCAATCGTTTGACTTGTACACAAACTACTTGAATGATTTATCTGTCGCATTCACAAACAACACCAGAGGTTATCTATTGAGTTTTCTAGTCAAGAACGCAATTGATATTATTATCCCTTTAGCTACTAACCTAGACTTTCAATTATATTTCAAAGAATTCCGATCACGACCAAGGCTTGCATATTTAGCATCAGTTCTTTTGAAGATTTTCAACAATATTCGGTCTCAGATCAATGACACGAATCAGTTAAAGAAGTCCGTGATAATTCATGTTAGCAACAAACTATGCTACATATATTTCAAGATAAACAACCCCTTGCAATGCCGAAACATATTTTCAAATATGAATAATGCTAATTTGATATTCTCATCCTTCCAAACTATCGAGCAACTCCAGTATAGATTCTTCCTCGCCAAATTTTACATGATTAAAGATCAGCTAATAGAAAGTCATATGCATTTAGAATGGTGCATGCTTAATTGTCCCATGTCTAGCGCAACTAAGAATTTAAAGAGTATTTGCAAATTTCTCATACCAATAAGCTTGGTTATTGGGAAACAACCAAACTTTACTTACTTAAACTCATTGTTGGGTAACTATGACATAATAGAAATGTATTCTCAACTTAGTTACCATATGGGTAAGGGCGATTTTCATGGGTTTAATGAGGTTATTATTCGCAACTACACCACATTGAAGGATGATAATTTGTTACTAATGCTATTGAACAAAAGCAAAATTATTACTTTGAGAAATCTTGTTAAAAAAATATGGAGATTAACAAACTGTCCTTCAAACTTAGATTTTGACACCATTAAGACTGCTTTAGGCATTTCATTTGGAACTAATAGTTTCGACACAGCAATTTGCCCAATGGTTCAAAGTAAGGAAAGCATTGATGATTACCTCATTGAGAATATATTCATCAGTATGATTGATCAGAACTTATTGAGAGGAAAACTCTTTCCGCGTCTCCGTAAGGTTGCATTGAGTAGAACGAATGCATTTCCGAAAATTCATGACATTTACTTCACAAGATATTCTGGGTCGTTTAAAAACGATTCTTGGATGAATAAATGAACTACGGATGTGCAGACGAAGTTGTATTTCACTACAGTGTATTATATTCAAAACTAATATAATTGTTTTTGATGTTTGTCAGTTTCATTAATTGAAATATGATGTATATTTATTCCATTAAATTTTCGATTTCTAAATGATTTTTTTTTATAGAACAATCTTTACACTATAAATTGTAGAAATGCTCACATTTTCCACTATTATCTTTTCACTATTTACAGTTATCCGCCAAGATTCGGATTTGGGCAGTGCACTGCCTCAGTAGCATTTCCCCACATTTTGCAAGAAAAGTTCAACTAAGAATTAACTTTGAGAGATGGATTTCTAGGTATACCATATATTCATTGACTAACACTATGATGCTGGATGATAGTGATAGATTATCCAAAGATTCAACTACCAAATCCATAGAAGATTTACCTGAAGAAATCATTAATATCATTGTGGGATTTTTGAACCAGAATGATTTGGTCAAATTAGCTACTTTAAATTCAGACTTCTATTTGAAATCCAAAAGGAAGTTGTATCATTCAATTGTTATAAACGATGAGAAATCTAGCATTGGATTTAAGCAATTATCCTCTACATATTTGCCATTTAGAAACATGGTGAAGTTTCTTGCTACTACAAATGTTGAAAGCTTCGTCCTCATCGAACTGATAATAATTAATACCGATTCGAGCAGCATTCAGCATGATTATAATCCTTTGTATGAGTATCTTTTTAACCTATGGGATAAGGTCAAGTCGCACAACTTAATGCTTTTCAACCATGACATTTACAACTTACGAACTTCAAAATCGTTCAATCAATTCATATATGATAAAAGCACTCAATGGACTGAAGACTCTCATTTCAACGCGATGTTGAATAAGGTTAATAATTTGAAAAATTGGCAAATTCTTGACATTAACGAGTTGCATGAATTACCTGATAATGTGAATCTAGAACAATTGCAAATTCTCGTTGAACTTCCAAATTTAAATATATCCTTACCAACTGAGTTATCACACTCATTGATGCAAAACTTATCAAGAATTCAAGTGCTTCATTTGAATTCTCCCAATTCAACTACTCAATTGTTTTCAAAGCTAGTAACTTCAGAAGGTACTGTTTTTCACAATTTGCAGGATTTATCTTTAACTGCCTCTCATACTTATAAAGAGAATTCATATATTTGTGGATCATTTATACAAAGAGTCTTTGATACTAATAAGCTCCAAAGTTTTGAACTCAAAATTAATTGCACACGCAAGGATTGTGACTGCATTCTAAAGCTATTTCATGTTTTTCCTCAAACAAATTTACAACATTTCAAGTTGACCAATTACAATGCTAATGACTCATATTCCAATTTGAAGCAATTTGCTCTGTTGTTACAAGATCCAATATTCTATAAAAGAATCCTGTCAGTCGAGTCATTGTATTTGAACATTGACGAATTGGATAGAGTTGTAAAAAAAAAGAAGTTTGAATTATCCATAATTACGTTTATCAATTGCTTATCCGAGTTGAAGAGACTCTCGCTACTTCAAATTCCTGATTTCTTGAATATTTGGATGCCGAACTTACCCGGTGTGTTTGAGAATTGCGATGCTCCAAGATCAAATTTAGAAAATGACTTGAATTGTTTTGATTTATTACTCAATAAGTGTCTTTGTCTTTCTTGCACTCTAACTCGGGAGAAGTTTATTGAGGCTGCCCAATTAAAAGCACAGAAATATGCACATGACTTTGATGAGATTCCATTTGAATTAAATCATTTTCCCTCGGTATCGAATCAAATTCAAGAAACTACTTCAAATTTAAAATTTTTCAAATACCTCATATCAATATTCAAAAACTGCACAGCACAAGGTCGTAACCAATTTTTTCCAAGCCTTTCAATAACTGAAAGCATTTCTGAAGTGGAGCTACAAGATTTCAAAAGTCTCATAGTTCATAATTGCTTGGGGAAAATCTGCAACATTATTAAAGGTAGCAATTTAAGTTTACAAATGATCACTTTAAGTGGTATTTCAATAAGCTGTAATTAGTACAGAATTGAACACTGATCTGCCTTATATACACCACTCAACATTAATTTCGCGTAACTTTTGATGTAGTTCAAAATTCGGACCAATGCAACCAAAAGCGTCAATGAAAAGGTCTATTGGCAATTCAAATAATGGGCCCTTACAAAACCCAACGAGATTTATACGTTATGCTTTAGTATTTTTGAATATCATTGTCAGATCGTACTGCTCCCTTTACATGATCATTTCAGACTGTGATGAAACATTTAATTATTGGGAACCTTTAAACCTTCTATTACGTGGGTTTGGAAAGCAAACATGGGAATACAGTCCCGAGTTTGCAATACGCTCATATACATATCTTATTCCTTATTTTGTTATAGCATCACCTTTGTCTTATTTGAAGAATTTTTTGCCTGAAACCAGCTACAACTATTCATTTTTTCAGTTTTACTTATTGAGGTTTATTGCATTGAACGGGGTTACCACCTTCTCAGAACTAATTATGACCGATGCAATAGATTCCAGCTTGAATCCTCAAATTGGTAACTGGTTCTTGTTTTTCTCGACTATAGCTCCTGGTATGTCACACGCAGGAGTATCTTTACTTCCTTCTTCTTTTGCCATGCAATCTCACACACTTGCTATAAGTTGTGTCTTGAAAGCGATCAAAAGGGGTTGTCTCAAAAATACAGTGATGGCAATGACTTGGTTTGTACTTGGAGGAGTTGTTGGGTGGCCGTTTGCATTGGCTTTGGGCATACCCTTTGGAATATTTACTTTGATTAATCTGACCAAGATGAAAAATGGTGATTTTTTAATGGTCTTAAAAAATTGCATTATAAATGCAACTTTGATAGTTGTTACTGTTACACTTATTGATTCATACTTTTATTCTAAATTGAGTTTGGTGCCGTTAAATATTGTTCTTTACAATGTGTTTGGGGGTGAAGGTGAGGGACCAGAGATTTTTGGTGTCGAACCATTCAGCTACTATATTATGAATTTGTTGATAAATTTTAATATAGTTGCTATATTTGGTTTTATTGGAGCTATTATAAATCCAATTGGTTCTAGGAAATCAATAACAATAGGGCTTTGCATATCAGGTCCACTTTTATTATGGTCAATGATATTTTTTAGGCAACCTCATAAAGAAGAAAGATTTCTTTACCCAGTCTATCCATTAATAACCCTCAATGCTGCAATGTTAACTGCAAAACTTTTCAATTTTGTCAACGTATGTTCTACAAAGGTAGCCATTTCATCAAGATCTCGGATTGCAGTTCAAAGAGGTGTGACTGTCGCCTTTATTTTGCTCGTATCACTGGTATCCTTATTGAGAATCCAAAACTTGATTATTAATTATTCGGCCCCATTACAAACATTCAAACATATAAGTGCTTTACCTGATCAAAATTTAACGAGGAATGTTTGTATTGGAAAGGAATGGTATCACTTTCCTAATTCATTCTTCTTGCCAGATAATTATAGATTGAGATTCGTTAAAAGTGGTTTTGATGGCTTACTTCCAGGTGATTTCATTGAGGGGCGTGATATCCATCAAGTAACTTCTCATATTCCATCTAATATGAACAATAAAAATCAATTCGAGGAAGATAAAGTGTTTCCTTTAGAGAATTGCGATTATTATGTTGATAATAGTGAGAAAACTATGTCTGTTGATGAACCGATCATAATTCAAAAAACAGTTGATGACGTTGAAGTAATCGACAAAGATTGGAACCTTATCAAATGCAATAAAATCATAAATCCTAACGGTAATCAAAATAAACTAGGAAGATTGATTTATATACCTGCATTTTTGAATTCCTTACTCAATTCAAACGTGCTGTATATAGAATTCTGTGTTTTGGAACGAAAGCTGGATGAGTTTTAATTTTCAATAATATGTTTAGTCATTTACATCATCTCTAAAGTTAACTTAGATATATTTCAAAATACTTTCTGTAAACAATAAGAAAGGCAATTCTTATTCTGCCATTTCACCATGATAATTTACACATAACTCCATTTACTGAAATTCCCAATCTGATGTTTATTGAAGTGTTTCTTTTACAAAGTATCATTTAAAATTCATCATCAAAATATTTGCTTAAGGCAATCTTCGATTTTACAAATCCATCTCTAGCTTTTTCTAAAGCATCCTGAATTAAGATTATCCAAAATTCATCTTTAGATTCATCTGGAACTTGGGTGTTAAAATTATTAGGTTCTGCGGAACGTTCTTGGTCGTTATTATCGTTTTGATCTTCATGAAGTTTTGTTGGACTTAATTTGATGATGTTAACATCATCAGCTCTATCTGTATTCTCGGATATATTTTTATTGGACTTGTACGGTAAGCTCTGGGTCACATCAAAATTATCAAAATTGTTCTTATGGCCATAGTTTTGAATTCTCTCACATTGTGCCAGGATTTGAGTAAGGCCCAACGCTGCTGCTGATCCCTTGAGATAGTGACCTAAACCCAGAAGCTTTTCTAAGTTTCTCTCCCTTATATTCACATCTATCTCTTTGAATGTGTCTATCACTTGGTCCACAAATGTCTGAAACAAAGATTTACTGAAGCCTTCTTCATCTTCATCCATCGCCACCAACTCTGAAAACACACTCCATTCTACCATTCCTGAGGCCTGAAGCTCATGGCTCTTATTGTCACTCATTCTTTACCTAGTAGTGTATTTTCTCTTCCACCGAAGCAACTTTTTCCACTTGACGAACTCCTGAGAATTATTACACAAAACTGAGTGCTCACTATGACGACACCGCGAAGTTCAAGGCTTCTGATCAAAGATCGTGCATTAATTGTAAGTAGGAAAGGAGGCAAGAGGCCAATACTCTCATCATATATAAATGAATGAAACTTTAAATTGTAAGATATGAAGTTGACTAAATATTTAGTAAAGTCATATCATAAATATCATTCACATCAAATAAATGAAACCTTTACTCCCCAATTGGACGAATAACTGATGAGAAATGATGTGATCAATTTGTAATCGAGAATGCAGTCTACTCGTTTTTTAATGACGATTACAAGATAATACTTATATTGGTATGTTCTAACATAACATGTCTATTGTACTATTGTACTCTATTCCAAACAAATATTCACGACAAGATATTAATTTAATAACTCGAACAAATCCCCCAACTTATCGGCATAGTAAGTTGGTGCAGTTAATTTATCATGATTCAAAACACCAGATTCAGTTTCAATTCCTGTGAGAACCAACAAAGTGTCTAGACCACCATCTCTACCAAACTTCATATCAGTGTTGAGCCGGTCACCAACCATCAATCCTTTACCAGGATTCTCCTTCAATCCTGGATTGTCAGCCTTGATCGCATTCAACATTGCTTGATTTGGTTTTCCACAAACAGCATCAGGCTTCCTACCGCTAGCATATGATACCGTTTCAATAATCGATCCTGCTCCAATCAAGAGCTTATCTTTGGTTGGAAAGGTTGAATCAATGTTTGTAGCAATGAAAGGAATGGACTTATTCTCTTTCAACAAGTATTGTAATGTAATCGATAATTTGAGGTAGTTTAAATTAGTTGTCAATCCCGTAATGACTGCCCCAACATTATCGTCCAAACAGTTTAAATGTGGATGTTCAGCATCAAAGTGGACTCCATTCAAGGTAGATTCAGTTCCTCCAAGAGTTTGATATCCTAACTCATGCAATTCCTTCTCAATACCTGCTTCTCCTAATACCCAGATCTTTTTAGTCTTTGGCAATTTGAGGATTTTTTCGATGTAAATAGCTGAAGCATAAGATGACCCAAACACTTCATCTTTGTTGATATCACTTAAACCTAATTTTGAGAACTTGTCTAGATAATCATTCCTTGCTTTGGTCGAATTATTCGTGACGAAAATGACTGTTTTCTTCATCTGTTTCAACAAATGTAAAGTCTCGCCAACTTTAGGTAACAAATGATCGCCTCTCCAAATTACACCATCACAATCAAATAAGAAGTAATCGTATTTGTTTATTATAGCTTGCGCTTGCTCTTTAGTACTAATTTTTGAAGACATTTTAGTAACAGATGTATAGTGATTTCAATTTTCGTTGGATCCGCGGATCAAAATATAACATCATCCTGTCGAAGTTTGCATGCTAACATTACAAGGTGTTAGAGATAGATATGGAAAATTGTTAATTTTATATAATAGACTATAGAGAATGCTAATTTAACTAAATCTAATTGAAATAGTCAAGATTTGAAGAACGCTTCCTTGCGTAACTTGCTTGAGAGGAATGTACCTGAAGTGCTATGCTTCTAACGCTCAGAAGGATGAACTCCTGCTGTGTATTTAGGGAAACGAATTTTAGATTTATCATGATAAATTTCTTCATCAAACTTCAATTGATTCTCAGCATTCATAGATTCACGAACGAGGTCTTGTCTAGCCTTTTCAGAATAATATCTTCTAGCGATATTTCTATCTTCTTCTGCTAGTAATAGTGGCTCCAAGTAAAATCTTGCCCATTGCTTTTCCCTACTTATTTCTCTTTGTTCATCAATACCTTGGTAGTACCTGTAAAATCCGAAGGAGATTAAACCAGTGATTCCCCAGAAATAAATGGTTGGCCTGAATCCTCTAGATGGAACATTTCTTTTCCATTGAACAGGCTCGTATCCTCCAATAGGTGGTAGATCTTGCATTTTGTTGACACTGTTAATTATCGAGAATTTTCTTTGAAAAGAACTTCATTGGGTGAAAATATTTGGTCAAAGCACGACCACAGCAAAAAGCGCTAAAACGATTAATATAAAAAATTGACTATATCAACTGTATAAAATCATGTAAATACTTTATTTAATGTCAAAAACTGGTTTCAATTTCTTAATCAAAACCCAATCTTCCCTAGAAACTGTATCACGGAAAGCAGGATCCTTCAAAGTGTCAATCGATCTACGAGAAATCAACGAGTAAAGATTGTCACTTTCATCAACATGACGACCCCAGACAGGTTGGGCTGAAGATGGATTTTCCAATCTCATGGCCACACCAGCATTGGTTTGGCCCTTTTTGACAACATTGGAAGACTTGTGATTCACTTCCAAAGAAACCACCTTACCTAATACCATAATGTTTGGTTGTTTGGTTGTTGGGTCTTGACGCACTGCACAAATTGGTGTTCCAATTCTTACCGCACCTTCAACAACATCCACACCAATGATCATTGGATTACGTTTGTTAATGATTTGAACGGTCTTCAATACGCATGGAAGCACAGCATATTCCATGAATTCTTTACGGCGGATTTCAAGCAATTTCTCTTGATATGCAGTGAACTGATCGAACAAATGATAAATGATATCAGCATTGAAAATTTTGATGTTTTGTTCTTCAGCATACTGTTCAGCTTCCTTATCCACCTTGACATCGAAACATAACATAAGTGCAAGTTCTGGAGCCTTTTCCAACATTGTACAAGCTTTCATGACATCTCTCTTAAAGACAGGACCTAATCCAATGGACATGACGGGAATCTTCATATCCTTCAAGAAGTCCAATAATGCTTCTAAAGAACCCAATGTGGAAGCTTGAACAACAACACCTTTACCAGAAGTATCCACAGAATCTAACAATCCAGTCAAGTCATCCATGACTTCTTCCATAATTTCCTCTTCATCATCATCTTCTCCCACAACTATTAATCTAGAACCAGCAACTGCTTTCTCTAAATCATTTGCAGCAATCTTCACACCCAATGCTGCCTTAACTTCTTTATGATGCATGTATTCGGATTTCACACGAAGTTCTCTTGAAGGAGGTGGAGTGAGCAATGCCCTAATATTAGTTGCAATTGGACCGTTTAGACCACATAAAACGACACGATCACCTTCTCTCAAGATACCATTAGACAATACAACGTCAATTGTGTAACCGAAACCTTCAACGACCTTCACTTCCAAAATTGTTGCTTCGACCTTTGTTAAGTACATTAATTGTTTTGACATTCTCTTTTGGGTTAATTCAAGCAATAACCATAACAAATCAGGTACACCTTCTCCAGTGACAGCTGAAGTTGGAACGATAGAGACATACTTTGACATATTTTTGTTTTGGAAGTACAACTCAGAATTCAAACCTTGTTCCGCTAATGCCACTTTGATCTCATCATATCTATTCTGAAACTCACTTTGAACTGACTTTTCTTGCTGAGCGAAAGAATCTCTGAATGCATTATTAGGAGTTGCTTGCCATCCATACAATCTATCAATCTTGTTCAATGCCACAATAAATGGGGCTTTTCTGTCCCTTAACAATTTAATAGATTCAATGGTTTGCTGTTCCAAACCATGCATAATATCGATCACCAAAATAGCAATATTACATAAGGATGAACCACGAGATCTTAAGTTTGTGAAAGATTCGTGCCCAGGTGTATCAATGATCAATAAACCTGGAACATCAAATGTTTGCTTCTCAAATTTTGCCATGACAGCAGTCTTTTGCTTGATTGCATCAACTGGGAAATAAGTAGCTCCAATTTGTTGAGTAATACCACCAGCCTCACCACCTTGAACATTAGTTTGACGAATTTTGTCCAACAATTTTGTTTTACCTGTATCAACATGACCCAAAATACAGCAAATTGGCGAACGTAAATCACCCTCTGAAGTAGTTTTTGTTTCTTCTTTTTTACTGAGCAAGTCCTTCACAACAGGTTGTGCAGAAGACGTATTAGGTTGTTTAGACTCAGCAACCTTTTGCTCAACTGGTACAGGGTCCACTTTAATAGAAGATTCATCTTCAAACTTTTCTTTTTGAGAAATTTCTGCTTCCTTATCCTTTGGATTGGAATCTTTCAAGTCATCTTGCAAAGCCTCTCCTTGTTCATCTTCATCAGCACCATTCTCCCAGTCATCTACAACTTTTTCATCGAGAGCCAATTGCTCCCAATCGTCAGCGATTTCTTCCTCTGCATCCTTGGACGCGCTATTTGAAGAGCTATCCACTTGTCCCTTTTGAATGAAAGTTTTAGGCTTGGTTGACTTCTTTTTTGTGTAAACCACTTTCTTCGGCTTAGACTCAGTGGGCGAATTTTTGAGACCCGCGACCGAAACATTTCCGGCCTGTAACAATTGCTCACGGCGACGTTCCTGAAGCTTCTTTTCTTCTTTTTGCTTTTTGGTCAAATACTTACCTTCAGCCTTCAATTGTTCTTTCTTGAGTCTTTCTTTCTCCTTCTTCGCAGCTTTAGCTGCTTCCTTCATTGCCTCTTCTTCCGCAGCAATTTTCTCAGCTTCTATTCTACGCTGTTCTTCTTCCTCTTCCATACGACGTTGTTCATCTTCCATTTGCTTGTTTAATTCTATTTGACGTCTTAAGGCAGCAATGGCTGCTGGAACCTTTTTACCGGCCTTCTTGGCTGGCTTTGAAGAATCAGTTTCCTCGGGTTCAGGTGTAGCAGAAGTAGAAGCGGTATTATTAGCGGCATTTTGCTTATTTGCTTCCTTTATTTGCTCTTTCTTGGTTGCTTGTTGGGCCTTCTTTTTGGCTGCCTGCTCCTTCTTCTTCTGCTTCTCTGCATCTTTCTTCAATTTTTCTTTTTCCTTCTTAGATAAAATTTTAGGTGCATCTTTGTTCTTATTTTTATCTTCCTGAACCTTTGTATCTTTCTTTTCCTTTGATTTTCTGATCGAACTCAAAAAATCGGATGAAATCTCTTCAGGTGTTTCATCCTTGTCCATTGGGGGAATTTCTTGGGATTCAGGTGCAATATCTTGAGATTGATTGGTATCTTCAACCACATCTTCTTCATCCCAGAAATCACCACCAGCTTTACCCTTGTTCTTTTTACCCATTGTAGTTGCTGTGTTGAATTTCTTCAGTCAACTTTTGAGTGAAATTTTTTCCCGATTTGAGCCATGACACTACTTTTTCAAAAGCAAAGGCATCAAGGGAAGAAGCTACGCAAAGTAAAGGGACATATTGTAAGATGACTACCGTTGAAAAAATTAAAGCTATCGAAGATGAAATGGCCAAAACCCAAAAGAATAAGGCCACTTCATTTCATTTGGGTCAACTCAAAGCAAAGTTGGCCAAATTAAGGAGAGAGCTTTTAACAGATGGTGGCTCCAGTGGAGGTGGTGCAGGCGTTGGTTTTGACGTTGCTAGAACTGGTGTTGCCACCATAGGATTTGTTGGATTTCCATCGGTGGGTAAGTCCACGTTACTTTCTAAGCTCACGGGTACCCACTCTGAAGCAGCAGCATATGAATTCACGACATTAACTACAGTTCCGGGTGTTATCAAGTATAAAGGTGCGAAGATTCAGATGTTGGATTTGCCTGGTATTATAGAGGGAGCCAAAGATGGTAAGGGACGTGGTAAACAAGTTATTGCAGTTGCTAGATCAGTAAATTTGCTTTTCTTGGTTCTTGATGTGAATAAGCCGTTACAACATAAAAAAATTATTGAGCATGAGTTAGAAGGAATGGGAATTAGAATTAATAAGGAGGCACCAAATATAGTCATCACAAAGAAAGAAAGAGGCGGTATCAATATTACTACAACAAGTCCACTAACTCATTTGGATAACGATGAAATCAGGGCGGTCATGTCTGAGTATAAGATCAATTCGGCAAATATTGCATTCCGTTGTGACGCAACCGTTGATGATCTTATTGATACAATTGAAGCAAAAAACAGAAAATATATCCCTGCTGTCTATGTTTTGAACAAGATCGACTCATTTTCCATTCAAGAATTGGATTTGTTATATAAAATTCCTGATGCCATTCCTATCTCATCTGGAAATGGTTGGAATTTGGATGATTTATTAGAGATGATGTGGTCAAGATTAAACTTGGTCAGAGTTTACACAAAACCTAAAGGCAAGTTACCTGATTTTTCTGAACCAGTTGTGTTGAGAAGTGATAGATGTACCGTTGAGGACTTTTGTAACTCTATTCATAAATCGCTTGTTGCGGACTTTAGAAATGCATTGGTTTATGGTACCTCTGTTAAGCATCAACCCCAAATAGTGGGCTTATCTCATATCCTTGAAGATGAAGATGTTATTACTATATTAAAAAAATAAGATGTTAGCTATATACGTTTGAATACATCACAATTCATTATAGGTGGGTAGTAGAGTTTCCACTAATTCGCACTGTTTCATTTTCAACCCTCATCACATCACGTGACAATTGTTACGATTTTTTTAGTTGAAGAAATCAGCGTCAACTGGTCACTTTCCACTACTGATTTTACTCTTAATTTACAGTTATTTGTGAAGTGAAAGGGATATTCTGAGGTTGGTGTACCTAGTATTACTATCTTCAAGGTCAGAGTAACCGATACTTGATTTAAGAATGTCGGTTTTACCGGAAGACATCCATGCTGCTTTGAGTCAACTTCTACAAAATTTAGCTTCTGCCGATAACTCAACTCGTTCTACAGCCGAGAAATTTTTGGAGAATGAATGGACTACAGCAAGCAATGTTGAAATGTTATTGACTTTCCTTGCAGAGCAAGCCTGTGCAGCAGATTCTGAAACTATGCGTGCATTTTGTGCTGTCATGTTCAGGAGGGTTGCCATTAAATCTCCTAAAGAGTTAAACAGTGTTATTGATCGTACCATAGGCGTCATAAGTGAACCCGTTAGAGTTCAGATTAGATCAATTCTTTTAAGTGGTTTTACTTCTCCTCAAACCAATCAAGTGAGACATAAACTTTCTGATGCTATTTCTGAAGTCGCTAAGGAAGATGCCTCTCCTCAGGGAACTTGGAATGAATTAATTCCTGCATTATTTGAAGCAGCAAAGAGCTCTGATGTGAGTATTAAGGAGTCTGCTTTCCGTGTATTCTCATCTGCCCCAGAACTTATTGATAAATCTTTTTTGAATGATGTTCTACCTATATTCAATTCTGGCTTCGAAGACAATAATGATGAAGTTAGAATTGCTGCATGCACTGCATTTGTGGCCTTTTTTAGGGACATTCCAAAAAAGAATTGGCAACTGTTGTCTCCTCTCTTGCCTAATTTGTTGAACTCGTTGCCTAGATTCTTGCAAAATGGTCAAGATCAAGCTTTGGCTTCTGTTTTGGAATCACTCATTGATCTTGTGGAGTTGGCACCAAAAATGTTTAAAGACATGTTCCCAACAATAATTGAATTTTGTGCAGCAGTCTCCAAGAACAAAGAACTTGAATCGAATACCCGGATGGCCTCACTTGAATTGCTCACAACATTTGCAGAAGTTTCTCCATCTATGTGTAAGCGTACCCCTTCTTATACGGATAACATGGTTTTAGTTACTTTGTCTATGTTGACTGAAGTATGTGAAGACGATGACGATGCGGCAGAATGGAACAATCGAGATGATGCTGATGACGATGAGGAAGAACCCGAATATGATGTCGCACGTCAATCATTAGACCGTGTCGCTTTGAGATTAAATGGACAAGCACTCGCGCAACCATTGTTTCAATACTTGCCTTCTATGATACAATCCTCAGATTGGAGGGCACGCCAAGCGGCACTCATGGCATTATCCTCAGCAGCAGAGGGATGTGTGGATGTTTTGATTGATGAGATCCCAAAAATCTTAGACATGATCTTACCAACTTTGCAAGATACGCATCCTAGAGTTCAATTTGCATGTTGTAATGCATTAGGACAAATGTCTACTGATTTCTCGGATGTGATTCAAAGAACTGCAAGCAACAGGGTCTTACCTGCATTAATTTCAATGCTTACGAATAAAACTGTACCACGGGTTCAAGCTCATGCTGCTGCTGCATTGGTGAATTTTTCAGAGGCAGCTACTAAAGAAACCTTGGAACCTTACTTGGATGATTTATTGAATAATTTATTAGGGTTGTTGCAATCACCTAAAAGGTATGTGCAAGAACAAGTTCTAACCACAATTGCAATCATTGCCGATGCTGCCGAAAAGAAGTTCGTAAAGTACTATGATACGCTAATGCCACTTTTAACTGACGTTTTGAAAACCGATATGGGTGATGAAAATCGCTTGTTAAAAGCAAAATGTATCGAATGCTCTACGTTGATTGCATTGGCAGTAGGCAAGGAAAAGTTCATGCCACATTGTCAAGATTTAATACAATTGTTCGGCCATATTCAGGCAACTGCTGTTCAAGATGATGATCCAGTGAAGCAATACTTGGAGCAAGCTTGGGGAAGAATTTGTAGAATCATCGGAAAAGATTTTTTGCCATATTTACCTGATGTATTACCACCTTTGTTGGTTGCAGCAAAAGCTACTCAGGATATCTCTTTATTGGAGGAAGAGCAAGCAGAAGAATTCAATCAAAATGAAGAATGGGACGTCATTAACCTTTCTGGTAAGTTAATCGCACTTCATACTTCTGCATTAGATGATAAGGTTACTGCGATGGATCTTCTTAGAACATACGCAATCCAATTAAAAGAAGCATTCTTTCCTTGGGTCAAGGAAATTATACAGGACATTGCCATTCCAGCGTTGGACTTTTATCTTCATGATGGTGTCCGTGGCTCTGCAGCATTAACATTGGCTTCCTTGTTAAGATGCAGCGTGTATGCAACTGGCAACTCCTCAAATGAAACCTTAAACTTTTGGTCTCAAATTTGCAATAAACTTGTTGATGTTTTGACAAGCGAACCAGTACCTGAAATGTTGGTCGCTTATTACACGTCATTGGTGGAATCCGTAAACGTTTTAGCTCCAAACTCATTAAGCGCCAACCAACTTCAGGCTCTTTCTGAGACAATCAACACAAACATGAAGGATATCTATGACAGAATCAAAACACGTGATAATGATGATGATGAGTACACAGAAGATGTGGAAGAAAATGAGGAAGAGTTCACGGACGAGGAGCTTTTGGATGAAATCAATAAAGCAGTGTCTGCAATTTTTAAAAATTCTAGATCAAACTTTTTATCAGCATTTCAGATTCTCGCCCCGACAATAGCATTATTTGTGAATGATGAAAACACCAACGTGAAGTTATGTGGTTTATGTGTTGTTTGTGATGTATTAGAACATTGTGGTGAGGACTCTGCAATTTACAAAGATATTTTTATGAATGTAATTGGGGAATCAATTACTTCATCTCATGCAGGAATCCGCCAAGCTGCTTCCTACGCAGTCGGTGTCGCCGCCCAATATGGAGGAAACACCTATCTTGATTTCTGTCTCGCATGCTTAGAGCCAATGTTCAAGATGGCTTCAGTGCCAGATGCAAGAGCTGACGAGAACGTACATGCAACAGAAAATTCAGTTGCCGCAATCGCAAAAGTGTGTCATAGTTTCGCGACTTCAGTCCCTAATTTGGATGCAATTATTGATCAATGGGTTTGTTTATTGCCAATAATTCAAGATGAAACTGCAGCACCGTTTGCATACACGTTTTTAAGTGAGTTGATGAAAAATCAACATAGTGCTATCGCAAACAATGTACCTAAGGTAATCGAAGCTGTTATTCAAGCATTAGCGAATGCTTCAATTTCAGGTGCTACTGCTGAAAGAGTTGTGGCACAGACTAGACAGTTATTGGGATCTTTACCGCAGAATGAAGCGATGTCACTATTACAAAAGAATCCATCAGAATTGGAAGTGGTTCATAAATGGTTTGCTTAATTCTATAGACTTTACAATAGGATACATATAGTTCACAAGAGTAGAATCAATGTTTTCAGAGTACAATGTTTGGCGATTATCATTCACATCTGTAGTACTCAATGTGTCTCACCATATTTAGCATTTCACACGACGCACTTCATCATTCTGTGCGGATTATGTTATCCAGTAGATCAACAACCAAGTGAATGAGTCTTGCTATGTCCAGTTCCTCATCAAGTCCTTCATCGGGGTCATCTGGTTCCAAAATGATTAAGAGACAATCATTAAGTACAATCGAGTCAAGCGTAACGAGACTCTTAGTTTCTACTAAGCATTTATTGGAAAGTCTCACCCAATGGGCACGTCAAGAAGCTGATGATAAGTTCGTCAGTGATGCATATGTCAAACTAGGTAATGATTTTCGAGCGGCTACTAGAGCATTTACTAGTGCTGGTGTTGATATTTCTGATATAGGTGATGTTCCGCAAGCCTTGCGTATCATATTGGAAGCAGCATTGAGCGAGCCACCAAGTCAAGAGAATTTGGATAGGTTTTTGCCTAATATCAGAAACATAATAGTCACTCTTTTGCAAAATTTGAAGTCAAAGCAAATTAAAGCTAAAACGATTTCTCAGGAAAAACAACAACGTTCAAAGTCCACTACTTCAGATCAAGTCAGTTCATCTCCAAATTCTGTCGTTGCTTCACCTACCCCAATTCAAAATCGGAACACTTCCAACTACAATTCAAAAAATTTTCTAGCGCAACCTAATGATGCATTGTCCCAACTACAGAACAGCAATGTATTGCAACGAAGAGCATCGAAGAGATTCAGTGCTTATCAGTATGCTAAACTCACCAATTTCAGTTCTCCTAATGGATTACCAAAAATTTCCCCCGAGAAAAATCATCTGAATAAAATTCCAATATCTAATAATGAGAATGATGATAATCAGAAAGTAGAGAATAGTCATAATACATCAGAAGTAAATAATTCTGTTGGCAGTGGGCACATCTTTCTCAAGATTGGATCTAAGATCAAGAAGGTTGAGGTGGTATTACCTACCACTATTGCTTCGCTACGTTTGTTGTTTGTGGAAAAGTTTGCATACTCACCAGGAACTACTTCATTCCCTGATATATATTTACACGAACAGAAGTCTGACATTGCCTATGAGTTAGAGGAACATTTGCTAGAGGACATTAAATTTGGAACTATGCTATCTTTGAATAATCTTGCTGAAACATCAGTACCAGAAAAAATTCTTGATAAGAAAATTGAATCATTGACTCAGAAGTTCGATTCAATTGGGGAATTGATATCGAAAGAAATCAAAGATGCTTTTAGCAGTATTGATTTACCGGCTCCAATTGTTCAACCGATAATGAATGATGATTTAAAAGCCAAGAAAATGCCCAATCATCAAATAATAAGAGAGATAGGAAAACTCCAAAATGAAATCAAGGTCCTAAGGCAGATACAAGGTGCTCAAAAGGATAATCTTAAAAATAAAATTGCCCTGCTATTACAGTCAATAAGTCAATTACAGGAAGCAAGTTTAGATATTTCGAAATCTTCCAATAGAACTTATATGGACTCGTGCCATTTGAAGCTTTCCGAAGAATCTGATCAATTATTGACAAGGGTAGACGACTTACAAGATATCATGGAGGCTCTTAGAAAGGATGTGGCGCAACGTGGAGTCAGGGTCAGTGAAAAACAATTGAAGAATACACGCAAAGAAATTGACGATGCTAAAAAATCCTTGAATAGCATGTGCTCATACATTTCGACCGAAAAATCAGTTTGGAAGAGAATTTGGGAAAGTGAGCTAGATAAGGTTTGTGAAGAACAACAATTTTTCAATTTACAAGATGACTTGACGCAAGATCTTGAAGAGGATATTAAGAAGATCCAAGAAACATTCGATCTAATTGAGCAATGTTCTTCTGAACAAACAAAACAAAGTGCATACAAGAGAAATAGAATTGTTGCCCAGTTGCATATTCCTGAGCCTGGTGAAAGTTTGCACAACTTAAAAGATGCAGTATTACACGAAGTTGCAGCTTTAGTACCAAATCATGAAGGTAGGCTTGAAGCTATTGAAAAGGCAGAAAAGCTAAGAGAGAAAGAACGTGAATTAATGAGAATGAATAAATTTCAAGAGGAATTAGGTGAATTTGTTGAAGACAATAAATTAAAGAAATCTGGAGGTATCAAAGAACTTGAACGAATGAGACAGGCTAAAGATCTTGAAAATCTTAAAACTTCGTTTGGGGTTTAATCATGTACATAGTGCATTCGATACAACAGGTCAACAATTGATTTGTATCTTGATAACTTTTTTGAGGACAAATTGCCATTGAGAACATTTAAGACGTATAAATGAATGAACTCTTTAAAATACATGTCATATTTATGACTGCCATTGACCTTTATAAGAATGTCTTTCGTGTGACGAATAATACTTATGATGAAACATTTAAATTGGTGAAGATGAAATGAAATTTGATGTTCACTTTTTGGTGTTAATTCGATGATCAAATTCAAAAGCGAAATGATATTATTCGAGATATTTTTCAAAACACTAGTTAATGACTGAAATTTAAAATCTATCAAATAAGATTCTAAACGATTGCAATATGTTAAAGTTAATTGATCAAGGAAATTCTTTTTCATATTGAACTTTGATAAATTCAGGCTATTATAATCCTTAATTATTTCTAAATTTTCTGCGTTTATATCTAGCCCAACAAAAGAGAATATCCTGTCTGGGTTATCGGGTGTTAATTTCATAGTTTTTGAATTATTGACATACGCACCAAATACATTTAACTGATGACCATTAATCAATTTGCAAGTCTGAACATAAGCCAGCTCTTCAGTAGAAATCATGAGGAAATCATCAGCGATCCTCAATATAACAGTTTCCGGTGATTGTCGAATTAAAAACTCAAACTTCTCCTCCAAAAGCTTAGTATACACCAAGTTACAAAATGTTGACAGCAAAGGAAACCCTTGAAAGACACCATTTTTTCTTTTATAAACTTTATCCAGACCAAATCCCAAGAATAATAAGATATCATAAACTTGTTGTCGACAAATCCGTATCACTTCTTTTTTTGCAATTTTATAAGTTCTTATTTTATCTTGTTTTCTGAACTTCCCCAAAGAAAGGTTCTCTTTTTGAAAGATATCAATTGAACTCTGGTCTTGGACAATGTTTTTAAGCTTTCCATATTTGTTATTCTTTACAGCTAGGTACTGTCGAACATAGTAAGTATTATCACCTTGTTTTGAATAAACTAAATCCTTGATGGTGTCCATAATTTTAGACTGACTAAGTCGATCATATGAATGCTTCATGTCAAACTTAACAAGATATAGATTTGGGACATTCCCATACCTATGAAGAAGCTTGCTTTTGAAAGACTGCACTTGCCTAGCCAATTCTGCAATGTTGACACAATAGGGGAAAACTGAGGAAATCTCTTTTTGCCTCTTCGATAATAATGATTGAATGATATGTCTCACTGGATTTATAATACTTGTCATGTGTTTATAGTGTAAAATTTTGTTCCTTACAATATCCGATGACAATTTTAGACCGCTTAGTTGATTTGAAATACATATCTTATTGGGTACGCATAACATTCTTAAATCGTTACTTTTCGGAATCAACCTTCTGGTTCCATGATTGAAGTTGGTAATTGTTGGATATTTTGAAATTGATTCTACTTTAATCTCTTCTAGGTGATTTTTTGCATAATCATTGAACCAATTATTATGCGCCGTTTCCCAATTTTTGTGAGGGATAAAAAGCAAGTTGCCATCCTTTAATGGGGTTTCAACAACATACCAGAACACTCCAATGATATTTGGTAAAACTCTCAAAAATACCCATTCAATGATTTTCATAATGAAAGTGCTTTTTTGTTCAAGATTGTATGTTGATTTCGAGTCCTGATTATTTCCATACCATCTGATTGTTGACAATCTCAAACAAGAAAAAGATTTTTTCAAATCTATTTTACCATCTGATTTACTACATATGAATGTAGCAATATGCTTATAAATAAGATTTCTGTTCCATACCGAACCCCAAATTTCAAGAGGAAACAATTTTCCTAATATCAAAAGAACCAACCTTACAACTATTTTCCTATTTGTTGCAGAATTTAAAATATCTGTCTTGCTCAGAAATGTTTTCACATTCTTCTTGTAAATATTATGTAAGTTTAACCTATCATCATTTTTTTGAATTTTTTCAACAATTTTTTTCAATTTTCTAAATTTCTTGGGAAGGTTTTTTCCATTAATTTGTATCGCCAATATTCTTGATAGTAAAAGAACCGACTGATCTCGATAAGCATTTGAAATCAAATTTACGTGGAAACTGGATGATTTTCTTGTTCTGTGCATCAAGATCCTAATAGAAAGCGAATTATGACCAATTGCATTGTACTTTGGCTGATCACTCCATAATTCACTGCTTTTGTTGCCAGAAGAAATACATGCATTGTAATTAATTATCAAGTCCAAAAACTTGTCTTTTCCAATTAGATTGAAAATTATGTTCCACTTGTAGTCTTTGATAAAATTAATACCGAAATGGACATACTGATTAAAAATTGAGTTTCCAACCTTCGAATAACCGCTTATCAAGGTACTTGTTGATTTACGATCAACTAAGTGCAATAAAACCGCATCAATCAAGGATAAGTAAGTTAGATCAGAGCTCAACAGAGGAATAGAATCGTTCTTTACCTTCTCAATTGTGATTTCTCGTAAAAAGTAATCAAATTTTTCGCTGGTTGGAATCAAGGAACAATTCTCAATATTCAGATATACATAACAATATAACGAGGTCTTCATTCGAGTACTCTGTTGTAGTTGCATTTGAGATTTCGGTCCGCATAAAGTAGTGCGAAACACATATTTACAAAACTTGGAAGTCAGTATTACCAAAATTACAATGATTGGAAGTGATATAGAATCAAATTACATCAACTATAAAGATGGAATTTTGTACGGATGCTTGAAGCAGATTAAGTATTCTGGTTCAGAAAGAGTAGAACCTAATAATCCTAACTTAATGAAAGTTTGGTGTTGTGAATTTGAAACCCAACATGCACCACAAATCATAGCTTTAATGCGAAGATTAGATTCATATCAAGATGCAAACTTTTCACACATTAAACGTATTCAGAAATTTCACGTCAAATCAAATCTGAAGCCCGTATTAAAAGTTGTACTATGTCAATTTGAAGTGTTTCGTTGTGAAGAGCATTTACGAGATTACATCAACAACAACATTGGGATTAACAATTTTATTTACCTGCTAAAAATCACTGACATTCCCAGATATGGTCCTACCACAAAGGAAGATAGTGATTTGTGGTCTGAAAGATATTGGCCAATTTCTTGGAAGGGCAATCCAAACCACCAATACTTACGACTGGTTAACTTCAACATTGAAGCAGAGAAAACAAGGGTACAAAAACTTGTGCAAGAGTCTTTACAGCATTCATTTGATAACACAGTGGTAACGTATATTGGCAAGATTTCAAGTGAGGGTGAAACCTTCGAATTGATAGCTTCTGCAATTAACACTGGTTCCAAGGATCCTAATCAGCATTCAATATTAAGGGCCATTGATGCAGTATCAATCCAGGAAAAAAATCGACGGAACGATAACAAACGAGATGATGGAAAATTGTATCTATGCCATGATCTTGTGGTATATACCACACATGAACCATGTACCATGTGCGCCATGGCTCTAGTTCATTCAAGAATAGCAAGAGTCATATTCATTAAATCGAATTCTGAAATTGGAGCATTAGAAAGTAAGTACCAAATTGGAGATCGTCCAGATTTAAATTGGAGATTTGAAATTTGGAAATGGATAGGAAAAACTGAGCTAGGCAATGTGAAGTAATGGTTAATATTGTATTTATTTAAAACTAGCTTAGAACGTTTTCCACCTTGTTAACCATGTCAAGGACATGCTCGATAAGTATTTTACTATCTTCTTGGAATAATGTAGAGCCGTGGTTTATAATCAAATTATTGAAGTTTACTATGATTGAATTTAGCTCCTTAGAAACTTGGAAAGAGGATTCATGTAAGTGCTCAACTTGATGTTCGAGTCTTCCCAAAAGGGTCAGAAGCTGGTTGGAAACACTTTGTACACTTTGAAAATTCACCGCATAGTTAATTTCATTAAAATCACCTGAAATCTGACTAATTGGAATATCCAATTGCTTGTCCAAATTTTCTTGAACGATACAAACGTTCCGTTGCCTTTGTTTGTCGATTGATTCGTATAATTCTGTACAAAGTTCATCCGAAAGGCTTAAACCCAACCAAGTTTTAAAGTCATTCAACGATATAAATGATTTGACGCTTCCATTGTCAATTAAATATTTGTTAAGTATGGATGATGGTTGCATTGACATCTTTATCTGTTGTTATTCGCGTATCTATAAAAAGTCGTGTAACGACAAGCACCATTTTAACAAAATTGAAATTTCTCAAACATCAATATCAACCAGTAATGGCACCTTTGACTTATGAAACTTCATCTTTTTTTGCTCAAGGATTAGCAACAAGTCTCTCCAAAAGACTATTTAATGATCCTGAGAACTCTCTTATATTAAATATAGCGCCCACTGGAAGACAGGCGAAAAGAAATGCTCAACAGATAAACTATTCCGAAGATTATGTGGATGATTTTGATTTTGAAGATACCCCATCAACAAATATTGTAAAGAATCCTTCCCATAATCAGCAGCAACCTCATATTCAAAAGTATACACCTGCTAGAAATACTTTGGTGGTGAAAGACTTTGAGAATGAGCATAAAATCAATGAACTCCTTTCGAAGAATGAAATCTTGATACCAATAAAGATCAGTATTGAAAATCCTAGTTCTACGCATAAAATTGTGGATTTCTTCATGTGGAATTTGAACGAAACTTTGATAACTCCACTGCAATTCGCGGAAATTCTTTGCACTGATCTCGAGTTACCAAATTCGATGCAACAACAAATATCAGATTCGATAATTCAACAAATTGAAGATTATAACTTTGTTTCAAGCCTCCAATTATCACCATCAAGTCCATGTATTATTATTGTCGATTTATCTGTTAACCTAAATAAGCAATTATACCAGGATAAATTCGAATGGGATTTAGCTCAATTAGATGTATCTCCTGAAACCTTTGCCCATATTGTTGTCGCAGACTTGGGATTATCGTTGGAATTCATGCCTGCAATATCTCATGCATTACATGAAGTGATTTTTAGGGTTAAGAAAGAAATAATCGATGGTTCCTACAATAACGAAATCAATAATTTACATTTGATGAGAGGTCTTATTTTTGAAAGTAACATAAGAATTGCAACTGAAGCGAGCGTTCAAAATGGTAATGATCATTGGGAACCTGTTGTTGAGATGCTTTCTCCTGCGGAAATTGAGAAACGAGAGAATGAAAGGATTAGAAACATGAGAAGATTGAAAAGGGAAAATATGAGACGGGACTATGACGACTTAAGTTCTAAGCGGAGGCAAACTGCTTCTAGAAGAAGATATGATGAGTTGGAAGGTACATGGAGAAATCTGTAATTTAAACCGAGGAATGTTGTCTATATTGGTGTGTAAATCATGTAAAAGTGTATCATTTGAATAAAAGTATATTTGACTTCAGCTTATACTAACTGATCTTGCTTGAAAACTGAAAACCTCATGTTGATCAAGAAAAACAATTGATGATCGTTCTGAACAGGCAACAACAACTTGCGTTTATTTCATCACGATAAAATTTGAAGTAGACTTAAAGAACACATACTCAAGCAAACTACGTTCATAGCAACAGATCGAATTTCAATACTTGTATCCATATCTCTGTTCGCCCACCGTATTTACAATTTCTATTGTCTTCCATAGAAACTAAACTTTCAAACATCTTATCTAATAAGAGCTACATAATTTACAACAATTGATAAAAATTCTTTCGTTTTGTAGAAAATCTAGAATTAAATCAGCTTGTGACTTCAAGTGTCATTTACACTAATATCGATGATCTTAATCAAAATGGGAGGTTACTCAATAATGTTAGTATCACTACTATAGTAACAATTATAATCAAAAGAAGAAGATAAATAAATACATATCATTATGCTCTTTCCTATTGAATTTAATTTACTTCGGAAACTATTGTTGAGAGGAGAGCGCTTAAGGAATTCACTGGTTGAAATTCAAAACTGATCGACTACGTACTGATGTAAAGTGTGCTTGATAGCGCTTTTCAGCTTCTACGCTTATTTCACAGGCTCATTCGAATACATCACTTAAATTGAGTACCTCATATACCAAATTGATACAGTTATTCTTTTTATGATAAGTAAAAGTAATTACAATTGAAGTTCTGGATTCCTATCTCTGAAAAAGTCTCATGTTATGAGCTAAGCATTATCGATCAAACCTAATCATCAAACGACTTATCAAGTTTAATTGATTCACATTTACAAATATCTTAAATTAAGATTAAAAAAACTGACATCACTTGCATTAGTATAATTTAGGAAAATTTGCATTCTTCACTACATAAATTTGTGGTACCTTTGCATATTTTGATTATTATTACAAATAAAGATTTTCTTCAACATCATTGCTCTATCGTGTGTGTACTTTCAAGTCAAGCTGAGGTCATATTTATTTTAAATTTCAAAGAATAGATGTATCTGGTACCATCCTTTTGAATTTTATTAGAGAAATATATTAAGCTCCATTTTAATATTTGAGCTCATCTAATATTGATGATAATGGAACAGAGAACAATCATCGTGCTTATTAGTTTATAGTAAATGATAGGAATATTTTGAATTGAACCAAGTTGCACAGATTGATATACTACAGCGATTAGATCTAATAACTGATGATTGTATAGAAAGTTTTATATTTCAAGTTTTATTTATGTTGTGAATAATTATTCAATATTAATTAGGTGTTACATGTAGACGGAATAAGGTGTAAATTCGTTTCTGGCCTCGATATCCTGAATTCTGGATCGAATGATTCATATAGTGCTATCGGAGTATAGTGGTGTACATAGCGTTGGTAGTAGAGAATTTGATCTTGACCTTGTGAAAGTTTTAAACAGCTAGTCTGTACATGTAGCATATCAAACTATTTGAACAGGTAATGATTTAAATGTAAATTCCATTAATAAAAGATATAATGAATATATTTCTTAATTCGCATATAACCAAAACTCAAAGTATAAAATATTTATACTTTGTTTATACTTTATTATATATATTTTCATCATCCATTTTCCGTTCTAAGGTGATTTAATTTATATTTAATATAATTCTTTTTATTAAAGGGAGAATCCTTTTTTCATGGATAGACTAAAGTTTGTTTTATATTTATGTTACATTTCATAGATGTTACGTTTATGATGATTTAAGTTTGAATTGATTAATAAAGCAGATATTTATGTATTGAATATTTACTATGTTTGTTTTGATTCATTTCGTTATATAACTTTAGTTTGTTCATTGTTGTTTCTGTTCATTTTCAAACCATGAAGCTAAATGGAAGTATGTATATTTGTTGAGTATTGCTGTTCGTCTTAGTTGAAATCTTGATATAGGAATGGATTTGTTTTCATAGTTTGATTAAAATATATGAATATAATATATAGAAAATGGAGGTTATTTACTAGAATGGGAATTGGTGCTTGCTTTTTAATTGGGTATTGTGAATTGTAGTATTATGAATAGGTGTTGATAGCTTAAATTTTATGGGATTGAGAATTTGTTCTTCGTTACTACAATTTAGCTTTATCAAAATGAAGCATGTGTGGATTTGTTAGGAGGCCCATACTTGTAAATAATGAAGAAAACTGCTGCTACTTAATAGTCATTGAAAGGCGAAATCAAATTGATCTCTTGCAAGCAAAGGTAATAAGTTTAGTAAAGGTGTGGATTCTTTTGTGGAATTTTGTATGATGAAAATCTTCATCTACTATGAATTTACGAAGTTCGAAAACCATTTTCATTGATACATTTATTAATATATTTAGCTTATCCTTCAAATTGGAAGTGAAGTAGGGTGTGGTTATGTGTTGCATTTTCCTAATGTTTGGGCCTTTTTTGAATTGCTTTCTCTACTTCAAGTCGTGCGGTTGCGAAATTTTCCATTTGGGTGCGAATATCTTCAATCTTGATATTTGAAATCGAGTAGTTGCGTCTTTTCTCTTGTTCATAAAAGCGTAAACATTCTTCCACATTGTAATCAAATTCGTACATTCCTGTATCATAATTGAAAATTGTGGAGTGGTGGTCATTAACTCTTTGTTGTTGATTAATAGTTTCCTTAGCAATTAAATTCTTTAGTGTTAATTGTGAAGTTCCAGAAATATCATGATGTAGTTCTGGAAGAAGAGGATAATTAGTGCATTTAATTGAATTTGAAGTACTAAAGTCTGTTATCATCATTTCTCTGGTTGATATTTTTGATGGATTTATTTTTATAATATCCGAATAAGCAAACTTCCCTTCGCACGGAGGCTTTGCGACCTCCAAATATGATTGATGAGTTGTATCTAGTAATGCTGATCTCGAGGTTAAATAATGTGATAGAATCTCAGTTCTGTTGTTGAAAAATTTAACAATTCGTAGTAATTTCTTGATCAAGTTGTTGAAATAATTATATTGATTTGCATCTGCGAACTCGTTCTGTATAATCCTATAACTTTCACAATCAAAATCTACCATCGGACACATTATTGAGACTGGTTCTGTAATCAACACAGATCTAACTGGTGTGAAAACGTTCAACATGGACTTTCCGACAGCAGTGAAAAACAAGTAAAGTAACTTTTTGATCGGACTCATGCTTGAGCTAATAGTCTGACTTTCACTTGGGATGATATTGAACCAGGTTACTAGCAAGTTAAAAAATAATGTTGGTGAAGTGAACAAAATATTATCAGTCAAATCTTCCACATTGTTTACCCGTTTGTAATATTCATTTATGTTTCGGATCAATGGATAAACATCATTTATCAATTGTTGTAGGAATACGTCCAAGTTCAAGAAGTCTCGAAGAAGTATTTCATTTGTGTTCGACGTTAGGTTTTGATTCTGGATAAGAAAAAGTTTGAAACTCATTAAATCTGCATAAAGTTCTCTGATTATATCAAATTTATAATCTGGAATCAATGAGGTAACAGTGTGATCATTAAAACTGTTAAACATTACTATTATTGTTGGTGTAATGTTTTGAACAGAATTTGCTTCATGAACAATTTTGTTCATCAATGAGGCTGTTCCATTGAACATCAAACATAAAGTGTCAATTGAAGAATGCAACTGTAACAAAGTGGACCATGAACTGAAGAGGGATATTTTCGTTGGAAACTCTATATGAATATTAGTCATGGATTCTCTTAATGAGCGGATTAATGTTCCATAGGAAGCATACGACTTTCTAGTCAATACTTCCAAATCCTTTTTTGTGAAAGTTGTCCAAACCAGTTGGGAATGAGGACTGTCTGTTAATTTGAACTCTCTAGTATTGCGAGAATCTTCAACTGTCAAAATTTGCATGCATTTCCTTAGTAGAACGCTTATCGAACGATCCATGAAAAAAGAAAAGTATAAATCTAGTAATATACTTTGATTGAATACTGATCTCCAAAATGTATATGCATTGTTTAGTCTCCAAACGGGGCCATATAATATCGAATAGTCTGCATTTGTGAACAGTTTGAATTCTTTTCCAAGGTTATTCAAATAATTACTCAAGAATTTGTTCCTCAACTTTTCTGTTTTCGCTATTCTTCTGAAGTTCACTTGTTCCACAACAGCATTATGTAGGCGAACTCCAATCTTTTCGGGATTCGGGGGTGAATATGGATTAACAATATTATTTGAATTGTGCTTTGTTATGTTCTTTTCATGTCTTACCGTTGTGCTTTTCGAAGAAGTTAACGGCTTCTTCAAGTCATTTTTCACTTCATTTGTGTCACCTTTTGATGGTAATCTACCATTTATAGATCCCTCCAATGTGGATCTTATATGCTCATCAAATCTGATCTGAGCATTTTCAAAACTACCGTTGCTGTTCAAATCAATATCACGCTCATTATCCAGTGTATTAGATAAAGGGTCAAGGTAGAAAGTGTTTTCGGGGGAAATGCAGTGATTTAAATTCGAGTTTTCAAATTGAGATAACTTAACAAACGAATCTTTATATGTGGCCATCCGTAAATCGTCTCTCGTTGTGAAAAATTCCTGACCAATAACTGTATTAGTGATCGGAGAGACCATTGAAAAAATATCCTTATGTCTCTCTGCTAAGGCAGGAGAGTTACTGATATTACTCAAAGGAACCGATGAATTCGAAATGCTCACTGGTGTGGTATCGGTGTTTGAGTCTGAATGAATACTATTCATTCTTCCTGGTTCTCCAAAAAAAGGATTATTGGTACTCTCATTACCATATACTTGAAAATATTGGTTATCCCCGATTGCACGTTCATATGGTTGTTCATGGATTTCGGTTTGCTTGGCTGTCGTACCTGATTGTTCGACGTTGTTTGGTTTTTCTCTTGAGAACTGTCCAATCGTTTCAGATGACACATTATTGGAATCGTCCTTTCTGGTTTGATCATTTCTACCACCTTTAAGACTCTGGTTATTACGATGTAGTTTGGACTCGTTCTTTTTTCTGATATGTTCAATTTTATCTTTGGGGAAATCTAGATACCCACAACGGTATTTTTTTTTGATACAATTCTGGCATGATGGTAATTCTTCTGTACATTTTATCCGTTTAGCTTTACAATTTGGGCAACCATCTTTGGAGTTCTTATGCGTACGTCTGCTTTTCCTTTCTGGAATACGAGGAACTGTTGAGTATGACATCTGTTCTATGACAACAAGTATTTTTGGGCAAATAAACAGCGGCCCTGCAGCTTCTCGTATTATTTGACTATTAAGGATGAATGAGCTGTCGATTGATTTTCTGGTGTAATCCCCTGAACTTTGTAGCTAGATCTAATAATGTAGTTGTGATCCGGCACTAACAGTCGAAGTATGCTACCTATCTTGATTACTATCAATTGCGCACTGGTTTTTCTGGAAGTGTGAAATTCTTCACACACGCTCGGACATACAATTGTACTAAAAGGGATCAAAAAAAAATGAATCTATTGCCGATGTATAAAGGGTGATAAAGGGCAATGAAACTCGTGGTATTCAAGGGAATTTATGATCTTCTCATTCAATATTGGCCGAGATGGGGGTAATTCTGAAATCGTGTAGAATTCTGGTTATATGATTCCAAGGTTGATGACTAGTCTTTTGATCTTGTCCACATAAGCAACACCTCTGCATTTTTACTAACGTTCTTTAATTACTGAAAGTCCCCAGCTTCTTCTGAAATGTTACGATGATATATACTCTTTATAACTTATAGTCGTCTGAATAACTTTTCCAAGACTTTAACTCCATAAGATGTCTCATGGTTGGCCTACCATGTGGACAATTCCATGGCTTGTCAAGGGAGCTGAGGTTTGTGACAATCTCAGACATTCTTTTTTTTGATAGTGGTTGACCAACCATAATGCTTGTACGACAAGCACGCATAGCAAGAATGCTTCTAACTTTTGAGCACTTTACCAATTTATTACCAGGGAAACGATTGATCAAGTTGATTAATTCATAAAAGTCTTGCTCATCAAATGCCTGATTTTTCAGTACTGGAACTGAGGTTAAACTTAACTTTGACCCCGGTTCGCATATCTCGGAAATCTCAAAATGAAATCCATTCAGGTTGAAGGTATCCTTATTTTCAATTGCGAGTATCTCATCGACTATGCTCAATTCGAGCTTTTTAGGAGCAATCAACTTCTGATTCTCGAGGGAAAAGCTTTGGTGAAGTCTTTCAAAATTGAATTTTTCGTCACTTGCATGTTGATCAATAATGAATAAATTGTTGAAACTTAGTGATACTAATATAAAACCTAAATTAAACTGGCCAATTAACTCCATAGCATTGAAGTCATTCTTGGAGATTATAAATGACAAAGCTTCTTCTTGTTCTTTCAGGGAATCTATATCTTTGATAGAAATCATGCTTTCAGTATCCTTATGGATTCCATGATTATAATCTTTTAAGTTTGATACGTCTGAGTTTAGTAATTTTCTCAAATTGTGCACCAGCTGCTCAAGTTTTTTCTTTGATTTAATTATTTTATAGCTGTGACCACCAACTTCAACTTTGACAGTTTTTCCTGAAGAAATTTGATGTTTTTGATTCTGATCAGTTTCGAGGGGAATACGCGAAGTATTAGCTTTGAGGTGATCTAATTCCTCAGTCATAGAATCAACTCGCTTTTGATTCTGTTGAAAGAGATTGCTTTTTCTCGCTTCATCAATTGGTGAAATTTGACATTCACTTGGAAAGTTTAACCCTTTACGTTCCAGGTAATCATATTCAAGTGCTTCAACGTCTCTCGTGCAGTTGGGTCCTTGACCAACCAGTGAATATGTTTGCATTGTTGTAATTACAGATTCATCACGGGTTATTACTGTTGTATTTTTATCCTTTTTCAATTCAACCTTATTTTCTGATTTAGGTATATGGTTATCTTGGGTTTGGTAAAATGAAAGAATACTATTACGCAACGCCTCTAAAACTTCGACTTCATTAAAAACCAAGATTGTTGATTTATCTGGTGTCACATTGACATCAATTTTGTGAGGACTTATCTCTAAATTTAGAAATATGAACGGATACTGGGCGTGATTAAATTGTTTGTAAACATCATTAACCACTTTTTGAAATTGTTTCATACCAACTGGTCTCTTATTGATAAATAGGAATTGTCTATCTGGAGATGAGCGACCCATACCGTATGAGTGATTCGATAAATAACCAATCGCTCTGATATCATCTGATACCCTCAAATTAATGGGGACTAATCCCCTTTTTGCACTTGATCCATAAATCGTGATAATGTTCTCTAAAGTCCCTGTAGATGGTCCACCCCTGGTATTTAACATCAGATTCTTACGGTTTGTGATATTGAAAACAGAAAACTTTATATTTGGAAAAACTAATGCATACCTCGTGATTAAATTCATCGACTTGTAAAACTCTTTTTTTGAATTTTTGATGAAATTTTTATGTCTTACTGGTAAAGTCGAAAATAGTTCATTCACTTTAACATAAGTTCCTTTTGTTGAAAGACTCAACGATGACTGTTTATGCTCGCATAAGGTACCCATTTTATCAAAAATTAATGAATGGCATGTAGGATATTCTTCACTACAGCTGGTTTTTATCTCCACTGATCGTGACACGGAGCAAATCGAATTTAAAGCTTCTCCTCTAAATCCCAATGAATTGATGGTTTTAAGGTCCTCAAACTTCATTATTTTTGACGTGAAGCTCCTCAAACAAATGGATTTAATATCATCGTGTTTAATGCCGTCACCATTATCCAATACTTCTACCGAATCAATCCCATAGTTGGTTAATTTAATTTCTATCAGGGAACAGTTTGCATCAATGGAATTTTCAAGAAGCTCTTTAATCACTGAATTCAAATCAATTATCACCTGGCCAGACGTAATCCTATTGACATCGCCCTTATCGATAGGAATTATCATACTGTTATCATGAATTCTTTGTTGATATGTGAATGCAGGAAATTTTTGACATAACCCTCGCTCAGAAATAAGATTCTACTGAAGTCGAAGCGAAAGTAAATGTGGAGGCAAAAAATTGGATTGAAGTAACATGGAAAAATTCATTTGAAATTGGTTTCCAATTAATTCATATCCTTCTGATAACACCCAATTTGCGTGAAAACTTTAGATAAAGCTTTTTGAGGTTCCGTTTTCAAAGTTTGAAGGACCGACAAATTTTACAACTAGAAAGAATGAGACACATAACCGCCAAATCGTTAATTCTTATATTGAAAGAGTTTCTTGATATATGGATTAATCAAATCTTGTATTATAATCAGATATACCCATCAAACATATATGATCAAGTAAAATGTTTTAAGTTGACTGTTTACAAAAACCGGAACCCCAGACTAGAAGAGTACATAAGGGACCTTGTTGAAAACTTTTTGAAGAACATTCTAATCAATAAAGGAAATATTTCTAGTCTCTATGAGAAAGGCTTTTCCGGTGCAGACAGAATCAGTATTATCATTTTCAGTACCTCATCTATGGAAATTCAACAGATGTATCACTTACATCTCAATGATTTAGTAATGAACATGGGCGATGCTTTAGATGGTCTAGAGCAAACTGAAACTGATACTTCTGCAATAATGGAAGACTCAGTTACTAATTGGAAGGATATATATGAACAATTCAATTTGCTTCTTTACAAACAAGTGATGCTACTCAAAGAGACAAGTAGAATTGATGAGGTGAATCTAAGTCATCAGTTTACTAAAGAAAAAGAGAGTGACATTTTCTTTAAGGTTGCTGTTGATGTTGAAGAATTTGTGGATTTGATTGATTGTGGCTGGATAAAACTTGGTGAAGCAAATTCATTCCATGCTTCTCACCTGGTTCCAGTAGGTGAGGTAAATTTAGGTTTCTACAACATTGAAGTGAGTAATGAATACTTTCAACTGACAGAATTATGAAGGCCGAAAGCAACCTTGAGTTTCTCATATACGAAATACGAAATTGAAACAGCTGGAGCAACTTTAGCAAGGTTTGGTACTAAACCTTTGAATAATCCAGGGTAGCCCTCCCTTGCAATGGTCTTTTTTAATACATCAGCAAACCCGTCATATGTATATGGATGTGCAAAGGTCCCTTGTGCTTGTAATCTTGTTCTTAATAAATTAATTGGATAAACCACTGTAGCACCAAAAGATCCAGATAGTGCCCCTAATCCTAGAACCATGACGTTAGGTAAAACAACGTTCTCTTCCCTTACTCCTTTCAAAGAACTTTCTCTTTTGATCAACCAAGCCTTAATTGTGGAAAATGTACCTAAATCCAATGCAGCGTAAGGAAAAATTCCACTTGTACCGACTAGTATTCCCCTATAAAATATCCTAAGACCACCATCTCTGTATAATTCCTTTACTGTATGGATTAACAAAGCATTTCCTTTCAAAGCGGAATCAAGATTTGAGCATTGTAATCTAAATTTTAAAGTGTCTATAGGATAGACAAAAAATTGGGATACAACACCACCTATTCCTCCTGAAAAATATGTGGCCGTTTTGGATAACTTAGAAGTGTCCTCCACGCCTTCAATTTTAGCAAAAAACCTCTTAGTAATCTCAAAAGATCCGAATTTCATTGCTGACTCTGGAAATACTTTCATTACATTCAAGCCATTTCCTACGTAAAATGCTTTAAAACCACCTTGTTTCCAAATTGTGCGGGCAGCTTGAATGATTGGTGATCTTATAGTTTTTGAACTCGAAGCTACTTCACTCGCTGCTCTTTTAGCTGCTGCTTCTATGGCAGCCATTTGTTTCTTTGATTCCTCGATAACATGTTTAGCAGCCCCAGTACTTATTTGCTTCGAAATCTCTGCTTTAGAGTGCAAAATCGTTGATGACAAATCAGTTCTTGCTATTAAAAAAACTTTGATTCTATCAAAAGGTGCTGTGCATGTTCTTGAAATTACACCGGCAAGTCCACCAGCAACAAAAAAACCAATTCCATTTAAAAATTGATTTATTAAAGTCACATCACCATCAGAAGATAAGTCCAATTCTTCCACAATGTAAGAAAAAGCTGTTCTTATTCTAGAACCATCCAGTCTTGGCATCAAAATTAAGAAATCTCTATATTCATCATACGTAATGTATCCATCATTCTTGAGGTCGATCTGTTTGAAAAGCAAATCAATGTTGTAATCTGTGGGCTTCAACTTAAGTGTCTGTTTTAGATAATGAACGAAATCTGCTTTATTTAACTTCCCATCATTATCCTGGTCCATTTTTATAAATCCTTTTAATATTTGATCATCGGTCTTAGTTAAGTAAGTCTTAAAGTCGCTGAAATCGATCACCTTATCTTTATTAGAATCGAATGCATTGAATATAGTATTCGTAAGTTCGGAATTTTGACTGAAAGGGTGATTCAACTTATGTAAAGCGTCTTTAAAATCATGCAAGGTAATTTCTCCGGATTTCTTTACATCTAGCTTTTTGAATAAAGATTCATAATCATTTGGTTTGGAAGGTTTGACAACAAGCACATTTTCATGTGTATTGTCTTTATTAGGCTCATAAGTATCATATGATGATACTGAGGTGATGATGGGGTATTTTGTCATTTAGCTATAAGCAAATTTTGTGGTGTTGAATTCCTTCAATCTTCAAACAATAATTGTACTTTATGTCTCGTGATTGAGGGTCTATTAAGGTAAGTAAATGAAAGGAGAATAAAGCAATTAAGGCTTGAAAATCACCTTTACACATGTACGTCACTTTCTCGCTAGAAAAGATTGCGTAAGCTACTTCCAAAGGATTCTATTTGTTCAGCTAAAGTCAGGTGACTAACAGGTCTCTCTGTTTGGAACCAACACAAAACTATTAAATTTTGAATGTGGTTGTTTCTTGAAGTTCTTTAATGAAAAATAACTATAAGATCAGTAAAAATATTTTAAACTTTTATGATGCAAATAACAATTTTAACAAATGAAAGTAGAATTATGTATTCTTTTCTTGCATATTTATTCCTGTTCCTAACATCTCAAGTTGATTATAATTTGTTTGTACACTACCTTTTCGACAAAAGTATTAATGTGAGAGTAGTAAGTTTTTTAATAATAATACCAGAATGTCAGTCCAGATTTTAGGTGATCAAGCTACTGAAGAAAGAGCGGAGAATGCTCGTATGTCTGCTTTTGTTGGAGCAATTGCGGTTGGTGATTTGGTCAAGTCCACCTTAGGTCCCAAAGGGATGGATAAATTATTACAAAGTTCATCAGAAATTGGAAAATCGATTATTACAAATGATGGCGCAACAATTTTGAAATCCATACCCTTAGACAATCCCGCTGCTAAAGTATTAGTCAATATTGCTAAGGTACAAGACAATGAAGTTGGAGATGGAACAACTTCAGTGACTGTCTTGAGTGCAGAGTTATTGAAGGAAGCAGAAAAATTGATTGAGAAGAAGATTCATCCCCAAACCATTATTGAAGGTTATAGAATTGCACGGAATGTTGCATTATCTTCGTTGGAAAACTCCTCGGTTAATAATGGATCAAACCCCGAGCGATTCAAGAATGATTTAGTGAACATTGCAAAGACCACCCTTTCTTCCAAAATATTATCACAAGATAAAGAATTTTTTTCTAATTTAGCCGTTGATGCTATCTTAAGATTGAAAGGCTCCACAGATTTGAACAATATTCAAATCATTAAAAAGGCAGGTGGTAAACTTTCTGACTCATTCTTGGATGAAGGCTTCATTTTGGAGAAAAAGTTTGGAGTCAATCAACCGAAAAGGATTGAGAATGCCAAAATTTTGATTGCAAATACTTCCATGGATACTGATAAGGTAAAGATTTTTGGAGCAAAGTTCAAGGTTGATTCAACAGCGAAGCTAGCTGAGTTGGAAAAGGCTGAGAAAGTCAAAATGAAAAATAAAGTTGAAAAAATTAAAAATTTTGGCATCAACGTATTCATCAACAGACAACTCATTTATGATTACCCGGAACAATTATTTACGGATGCTAAGATCAACTCAATTGAGCATGCTGATTTTGATGGTGTTGATAGATTAGCACTTGTCACAGGTGGTGAAGTTGTTTCAACTTTCGATGATCCTGATAGAGTCAAATTAGGACACTGTGATTTAATTGAAGAGGTTTTGATAGGGGAGGATGTTTTTATTAAATTCTCTGGTGTCGCTGCTGGAAAAGCATGTACGATCGTCTTGAGAGGTGCTACAGAGCATGGTTTGGATGAAGCTGAACGTTCATTGCATGATGCTTTATCTGTATTATCACAAACTACCAAGGAAACAAAGACCTGTTTAGGAGGTGGTTGCTCGGAAATGATAATGTCTAAAGCAGTTGATCAAGCTGCTGCGAATGAAACAGGTAAAAAGGCCCTTGCTATTGAAGCATTTGCGCGTGCATTAAGGCAGCTACCTACTATCTTAGCTGATAATGCCGGTTTCGACTCTTCTGAATTGATCACGAAATTAAGATCTGCCGTATACAACGGAATGACCACTTCGGGTTTGGACTTATATAATGGTGTTGTGGCAGACATGAGGGAAATGGGTATCGTTGAATCATTCAAACTCAAAAGAGCTGTGGTTTCTTCTGCATCTGAGGCAGCTGAGGTTTTATTAAGGGTAGACAACATTATCCGTGCTAAGCCACGTACTGCTGATAGAAACCATTAAAATACTCATTGATAGTAGATAATTGTAAACAGTTTCTCTACCACGATACTGATTTAATGCTTTTTTGTTGAACAAGGTTCACTACTCTTGTTCGTAGGTTTTTAATATAAATAGAATAGATCTATCACTCGCAAAGATTTCATGCATCAGGTATTCTGAGAAAGAAAGCTTCCTCTTCTCATTCTAGAACTCCTTACTGTAAAGGAAAGCTACGTGAACTAAATCTTAGCTACAATTCTTAATGGTTGACATTCTCATTTAATTGTCTTGACGAAATTTAATTCACAAACAAAGATGCCACATATATGTACATAAATGTTTGGTGTGCGTGGTGTGAGCGTGCATTAAACTTTCTTGAAAACAATAACCATAGGCACGGGGTTGCCATCATAAGGAATGTGATATTCGAAAGGGGGGAATGCACTTTGCTGTGCCACTTTTAAAACTGTTCATTATAAAAGGGGATGTTCTCCATGTGTAACCAAAATTACTTATTTTAAAAATGGTTTTTGGTTTTGGTAAAGACGACAAAAATGAAAGTTCTGAAGATAGCTTCAGTTCCAATGATCACAATTCATCCAGATTGAACGAAGACAGATATGGTTCATCCAATTCTGGCTCTTACGGCTCCAAAAATGAAGACAAATATGGATCTGACACATATGGATCTTCTAAGTCCGATTCCTATGGATCTAAAAATGAAGACAGATATGGCTCATCCAATTCTGACTCGTACGGTTCTAAGAATGAAGACAGATATGGTTCATCCAATTCTGACTCGTACGGCTCAAAGAACGACGACAGATATGGATCTTCTAAGTCCGATTCCTATGGATCTAAAAATGAAGACAGATATGGCTCATCCAATTCTGACTCGTACGGTTCTAAGAATGAAGACAGATATGGCTCATCCAATTCTGACTCGTACGGTTCTAAGAATGAAGACAGATATGGTTCATCCAATTCTGACTCGTACGGCTCAAAGAACGACGACAGATATGGATCTTCTAAGTCCGATTCCTATGGATCTAAAAATGAAGACAGATATGGCTCATCCAATTCTGACTCGTACGGTTCTAAGAACGAAGACAGATATGGTTCATCCAATCCTGATTCTTACCGTTCTTCAAGCGGAACTGATGATTATTAGGTGTTTTTACATAAATTGACTGATGTTTACGGTAGTAATTGAATAGCTTGTGTACTTGTTTTGTCAAAAATGTATTATAATGCAAACTGATCTTTTTATACTATTGCTGTAAAGGAGCATATAAAATTTGTGTAACATACTTTCTTTTGTATCTCACAACTGATGCAACTGCCAATGTATTGTGCTTGATGCTAGTCGTGGCTAAATGATTCAAAACAACATGATTTGGAATAGGTAATGCTCCAGAGTTATTATCTTTATCGTTTGAGTTGAAATTATTCAATATTACATTCTCCAAATGAGGAGGTAATTGTGGAGGATGGAGCCATGCTTGTTGCTGACCATTTGAACTTTTCGATTGCTTGTCAATTGCAACATAATATTGTTCCATTACCTTGGGGTCTGTGAAAATAGGTGGTATGTCGTTAATGTACTGTAACCCTTTAATTGAGTTGTTATCTGCATCCACTTCATCGTGATACCTTGAGTAACCATTTCCCATATCGTCATCATCGTTCGTTAATCCCCACATTGAATCAGTCCTCTTTGCAGACCTCGAGATCGATGATTTTCTGCTTGGATATGACTGCTCCTCATTTGTTTGATGTTTTTGATTTTGCGCCAAGTGTGACTTTATGTGCTCTGGTGTAACCTCAATGTAATTTACGAAGTTTCCCATTTGATCAGTTGCAGTAGGGAGAAAATCTGAGAATCGAAGTTCATTGTCTATCACGAACCTGAATCTATGGGTACCAATAGGTAAACCTAATGTGATTGAAAAATTATTGTCAGGTTGTTTAGATAACCCAATCATCTTTCTCCATCCAGTGAAGGATCCGGTAACGTACACTTTCTCACCTCCTTGAACCCATTTGATTTCCACTGGAATTGTGACTGTTGGATCGATCTCAGAGACAGCTGATTGAGCATTGCCCTGATCTTGTGTTGCAGAATTTGAACCTGAAGGAAATTCTGAGTTCAGATTAGCTGCGTCAACATTCATCGGATCCTCATTTGGGTGATTATCTTTATCATCAATTTTCATACGGTCCAAATCTATATCCTCATTTAGAATAAGAGTTGACTTCTTTCTAAGTGACTGTAAATTGTCATTAATGTCTTGGTCTTGTTCAGGTATCTTCTGTACCGCAGATACATCCACCATCGATACATCTTTAGTCGTACCGTTTGTCAGTTCCGGCTTTCCGTACATGTCCTCTTGATCCTTAAAATGATGTTGTGTCCCTTTTGAATGTAAACCAAGTTTTTTGTAAACTTAAATCCCAGTTCGCTGATTGATGCAATTGAAAGGTTGGATTACAAGTTAGTAATCACTCGTCAGCACCTGGTTGGAGCGATAATCCTCTGTGATTGTGTGCGCTACTTTAAAAATCAAACAAAGTGTTTCGAAAGACTCACTTTTGTCGTGCTATAACCGAGTAATTTGAGGCGGTCTGGAATACTTCAAGAGTTTTACGGTGTAACTAATAGTTCAATTTTTGCTCCCATAATTGCTTCTGCTGGAACTTTGGTGCTAATCACAAGTTTTGTTAGTTCTGAATCTTTACTTTTATCAAAGATATTGAATTAAATTTATCAAGTTTGTATTCTTGTTTATCAAATAACTATGCCTACAAAAGTGCAACGTAATATTTAGATTTATTGAATCTCGTTAATATAATATTTAAAGCATCACGTAGTGACATGTATAGGAGAAAAAGAAGCAAACCTTATAAATTCTTCAATTGTACATTGGAGAGGGTCTTACTCATAAATATGTATAGTTTGCTTTGAGTTGTTTCATGAAGATGACTTAATCAGATTAACATTAGTAGAAATAGCGTGATAGATTAGTATAAGTATAACGGATGTTACTCCAAAATATATGGTGATAGTATTCAATTGATCGTCTGTAATCATTATCGTTCATGTATTCGAACAGTTGTCAATTTAGTTGATCTCAATGGTTGGTTCATACACTACCTTTACTGACCCTTGGATATTATGGTAAATTGACTTAATATCTCTATCATTAGAATACTAGGGATAATCTCTTCATGAGTTCAAAAAAAGAAATATTTACAATCAATAAAAACCACATTCTGTAGTGATAAGAGCGATTGTATAGAAGTGATCACAGCTTTCCCTTGTCACTGGTAACTATTTATATTGGAAAAAGTTGTCATTATCTAAAATAGTTTTCACCTGCAATTTTTGAAGCATTTTAATTGAGCAGGTTAATTTCTAAAGAAAAAAATATCGAAAATTTTGCAAAAACTGCCCAAATCTCAACGGAGGCAATTGAACTGTACAATCTTTAAAAATGATTTGACTTCTTGAGAAATTAAGAATTCCGGTAAAAAATGATCATAAAGTTTGGAATGGGTACTTTTCTTCAATTAACACATCAGAATTACAAGGATATTTTCTAATTAACTACTTATGCAATTAGCTGAAATCTGAAATATTCAATTATTTCACGCTGCTATCGATAAAAAGACTTGCTTATAGTTATGTCCTGCATATAAATACCCCACTATTGATAATATCTGCCGAGGGTTTAAACAACTAATGTCACTTAAGCATAATGGTAACAGTTCCAATCTTGACAATACCAGAAGCTGCCTTTGATTTTGCTAATGCTCCGAAGATTCCAAGGAAAGGTAAATCCAGTTTATTGATCTTTTTGCTAAAATTATGCAACGGTTCAGCTTTTGGACTAACACTTGCATATATTGTTGGACTAACTGTTCTTAAGCCACTACTAGCTACGACGGCAACCAGAAGACTTGAAGTATTGAGGTTCTTTAGAGTTAATCTTAGAGATTGTTACTTGAATTTAGTTGGTAGGATAAGCCAAATCCCAATTGTTGGAATAAGAAATCAACAAGGAAAGTTGTGTTCAGATGCTATAATCCAAACAGACGATTCATTTTTAGATCGAACACGCTTTAAAAGTCAAAAAGAACGAGATGAAGAATTCGAAAGGCGTGATAAGCTAAGACTGGGTAAGCTTATGATCAAGTTAGAGAAATTATCGGATGCTTTGTCAAAATGTTCTCCATACCTGAGTACAGACATAACTCACTACAGAACTGTGAACTATACCTTAAAAGAGTTCCGAAATAAAGCAGATCTGGTTTATTTCAATTCTTCAGATTTGTTCAATGAAACTGTTTCAGGCGAAGGAGGAAACAAGAAAAGGAACATGGCAATTGAGACGAAAAACGAAATCAGACACATAAAAGGTTTATATATGAGTGGCCAAATCTAATACCTATTTTAAATTATCTTACAGTTTAATAGAATAATTTGGTACAAATTAAATTCGCGCACAAGGATATCCTTCACAATGTAGGTCAAAATGAAGCCAAAAATTAAGAAACATGTCTTTACGTAATAGAAATAAAACAGAATCTAAAACCAAACAGAGCAAGGAACCTGAGGAAATTATCATGCGAGGTAAATCATCCGTTAAGTCTAAATCTAGTGCTAAAGAGTTAGGACAAGTTAAGGATGACGAAGGAGAACACGAAGCGGGTCTACCAAGAGAAGATGAGGACGAACTAGATGATGAAGATGAAGACGACGAAGATGAAGACGACGAAGACGAAGATGGCGAAGACGAAGAAGAAGATGATGATGATGAAGAAGAAGAGGAAGAAGAAGAAGAAGAAGTAGAGGAGGATGAGGATGAAGACGGAGCGTCTAGCGAAGTTGAAGGAGCTGACATCACTAATCGTGGAGCTGACTCAGACGATGAGAGGTTGAGTGATCTTGACAACTATCAAATGAATGAATTAGATGATGCAGATTTCCCCGTGGATGATGAAGATGAGAAAATCAACAAAAACTCTCTTACCTCTGCTCCCCATAAAATAACAATAAAGGCAAGAGCGAGATCTCAATCCAAACCTCAAAGAGAAACTAGAAAGCGTCAATTAACATACTATGAAGAAGATGAGGAAGATGAGGAAGGCGAAGAAGATGTAATCCTTAAAAATCCAACCGTACCGATAGATTCAGTGCAATCACAAGATTTGGATGACGACCTTCTTTTGACAGATGAAGAACAAGAATACAATCCCAATATAAAGCCAGATGTATCAAAAATGACTGAGCGTCAACGTGCTAGGTATATGGAACAAGAGAATGATAAAAATTTAGTGGCTCTAGGTGAAATTAAGGCTACAACGAAGAAACGTCCTAAACGTAAGGAAACAGAGGAGGAAGCACGTTTGAGAAAAGCAGAGAGCACAAGACGTCGACAAGATTATAAGAACAAACAAGATGAGGAAGAGAAAAGGGATACATTAAACAAACTATTGAAAAGAAGGGCAACCAAAACAAGAGTTTCCCATGACAAAGATGGTGTCACTGATACAAAGGTGCTTTCAAAAACTCGTAGGCCTGTATTGCAACATCCAGCTCTATTGCGGTATGTTTCTAATACCACCAATCTTGAAGGTAATTCAGTTCTCCTGTCAAATTTTTAGGTAATCCCCTATTAGCTAATTTTTGTAAACTTGACAATAAAGCTCCCTTTGTAATATCTTCAGCGTGTGTGTTATATTCTACGCTCACAACGTACCAAAAAATTTGAGATCCACATTTTTTTCTGAAATTGAAGCATCTAACAAAAGTGTTGTGCTTTGATCACTTAAACCATCGATCATTAGCCATTGACTGGTGTATTAAAAGTTTGTTAAGATCTATAGTTACTGAATGAAAAGTTTTGTTGTCTGACATGAATGGAAACCTCAATATGATGAATATGGGTATGAACATGGGGATGAACAACCAAGGTATGGTCATCAGTCACCAGGGAATGGTGATCCCACAACAGCCACAACAAGTTCAACAACAATTACAGCAGAACCCATCCCAACAAGCTTTGCAAATTCTGCTTCAACCACAGACACAACCTCCATCGCAGGCACAACAAACCCAAAATCAACCAAAATCACAAGCCCAAGCCCAAGCCCAAGCACAAGCCCAAGCACAGGCCCATGCACATGCCCAAGCACAAGCCCAAGCCCAAGCACAGGCCCAAGCACAAGCCCAAGCACAAGCCCAAGCACAAGCCCAAGCCCAAGCCCAGCACAGGCCCAAGCACAAGCCCAAGCACAAGCCCAAGCCCAAGCACATGCACAAGCCCAAGCCCAAGCCCAGGCTCAAGCTCAAGCTCAAGCTCAAGCACATGCACATGCACAAGCACAAGCCCAAGCAAACCCTCAGGCACATCCACTGGCCCAATCACAAAACTCGTCTTCAAACTCCCAACCACCATCATCACAACCAATCCAAGCAACTCCAAATGCACTACAACAGCAGAACTCCCAGGGAAATATCCCTGCCAATGTACAAGCGCAATTATTCAACCAAAACCACAATGGTTTTGCAACTTCCCAACAACAACAGCAGAGATTGTCAATCAGTGGGGGAACAGGAGTCAGCCCTGCTCCCATTAATGGAATGGCTGTTAGTCATCAGCAGCTTATGGTTCAACATCAAATTCAACAGCAAGCCCAAGCACAACAAGTTCAAACTCAGTTGCAATCGCAACCTGGAAGACCTGCAGTTCAAAGAGGGAATACTTTCCAACAACTAGGAAATGGCCCTAATAAGGCTGGTCAGTATAATACGTCATCAACAAACTTAGTTAATTCTTCCAATTCGAACGGAAATTCTCAGGGCCAAACCCCTCAGATGGGTGATCAAAACCAGCCTCAACCTAGCTTATCACAAAATCCTCATGTTGCAGGTCAAAATGGACCATTTTTACAAGCAAGTCAACAAGTTCCTGGTAACTCAACACAAAAAATGCTCTCAATCAATTTGCAAAATAGTGGTACATCAGGTATACCACAGCAACCAGGGAATCAAATTCAAGCAAGAAATGGCCTGCAGGGCCCAAATTTACCTTCAAATACTGGCCAAGCACCTAGTTCTAGTAAGAATGGAAATGTTTCAGCATCCCAGTCACCTGTCATTCAAAAGCAAGCAAACTCGACCCAGGGGCAAAATTCATTGAAACATGAACCCCAGCAATCTCTGCAAAATCCAAATCAAACTCCAATTGCACAACAAGTACAACAACAGCAATTGCAAAATGAGTTGAATACTAGAATTTTGAAGCGCAACTTAGGTAATTCTGGAGTGATGAGGGTATTGGACCTTATTGAACAATTATCTAGTGAATCAGTTGAACATTTATCTAATATGGAATTTTGGAGTAAGTTGATCGCTACATTCTTTTTACCAGCTTCCCGATTAAGATTTACTACTGCTCCAGTACCTAAGACAAAAATTGATGAGGAACTTCCCAAGGATGCCCAAAATTTATTTGGGCTAGATTTTAATACGGCCAAAGGTGCACCTCGACAATTCGAGTTGAATACTTTTACGGCTCCTAGGTTTTTCGTTTTATGCGTCGTTCAAGGGAACATAGAAAAGTTTTCAATATCTGTGCCAGGAATGAAGTATCAAGTCATGAATAACGGTTCAATATTTATTATATCACGCTTATCTTTACAATATTTGTATAAGGATGGATCTATTGCAACAATCAATGGAAGTTTAAAGATATTAATGAATCGTGAGTTAAAAATTGACTGGATTGATTGCCATTGCGTGAATTATCAAGGATCAGTTAATTACTTCGCATTGGAAAAGAAATGGAACGATTTTCAAGCGAGCAAAAATAAGAATGGGATTGATTTCTTGACTTATATGCATCATAATTCAGAATCTTTGAAAAACTCTCAAGATTCAGGTATCAATGAAAATGCCATACGGATATTGAAGGTTGGTGATATAATGTCAAACCTAAGATCTTTGATGGGATTTTCTATAATAAACAATGTGAATTCCCCTTTGAAAGCTTTGGATCTCTTCATGGTTGCGAATAACCAACAATATACAACTGGCGCAGGAGCTAGCAATCAATCTTTGAATAATGTTGCAGGACATCAGCAAGTGACCAACCAAACCGTAAATCTTCAAACATCTCCATCTCCTGAAATTTCTCAAATAGAAGAAAAAAACCAAATCAAAAAGAGAAAGTTGAGCACATCAATGGGAGTCAGTCCATCTAACTCCGAATTGAATGGTAAAAGAAGGAAATGAAGTATTTTAAAATCTCACTTTAATTCTTCAACATAAATATTACAAATAGTATCTATTGAGTTTTAAATTTATATTTCAAATTAAGCAATAAATGAATTTTAGTTTTCCTGGAAGAAGTTAAATCTGTACTTGGAAATTTCATCATTGAGGATACCGTTCTTCGCCGTAACTTGAAAATTCAAGTAATGTCATAAGAATACATCGCAATATGATAGTACGCTTTGTACTGAACTGGAAGGAACTAAGTATCAAAGCATTGCTCAAACTCTATGGGTAGATTAAAAACATTTGCCTTATTTGGAACAGTCTTCAGACGTTAAACTTCAATGTGCAAACAAAAACCAGTGTCATCAAAATCTTTTCAATAAGATGATATCGTGAATGATAACAGCAGGAATCACTAATGTTCCTTAAGAACTTTCAACTAGGAATTGATACAAAATGAAAGGTGAGATTGTATTGTGTACTTTAATATGGATGATGAAAGGTGAGATTGTATTGTGTACTTTAATAAGTGTCATAATGACAGTAAGTGTAATAAAATTTCAATACAATTGATTCGTGAAAAAAAATAGCTGGTGCCTTTAAACCGCTGGAACTGTAAAATATCAATATTTACTTATCATATTTTGCTTGACTTGGAATTAAAATTCCATTTAGTGTTCACTCATTGTCAGAGCGAATCTCGGAATCCTATCTGACAGTGATAAAAAATGAGTGCTTCAACTATATTTACAATTTAGTTGAAAATTTCAGTCATGTAACATATATAACTAGGATTGCGAAAGTTTGATGTAAAGTTTGAATTTCATCGAACTCCGCAAACTCCGTGGCAAGATTCACATGTTATTCTTGTAGTATTTTTAAAAGATTCAAATCATGATTGAAAGAGTAATGTACACTTTAAGGATATCGATACATGCTCATCAGTATAAAAATAATAGGGTTTTTTTGTATATTCATAGTTGTGTTCATTGAGGTTAGAATATTTTTGCTTCTACTTCAAGACAAAAAAAGACATATTTATGGAAAGGCAGTCATTATTAAAGCCATGCTAGCATCAAAACTAAAAACGAAATTATTTATGAAGTTGGCTTTTCATTGCCTGTATTTGAAATCGGGAGAGTAATTGAACCTTCTGACCCGTTTGATTCGGCCGATCTATAATTAGCATGATCATCCAGTTCAATTATGGATTCGTTGTTGTTCTCCACTAATGCTTCGGCATCATGATGTTTTTCATCAAGGTTTTGCTTGATAGTGGCGACTTTAATTCTATTTGTTGACCCGAAAACAAGCACTGGATGAAATGGAATGAAAATCATACCCGCTAAACAAATCATTAAAGCATCCAAAACCATTAAGTAAACTTCGTGAGTTACGAGGTATCCAGAAAATCCCTGGGCCAATTCCACAACTCTGTAAACACATCTGATGTAAATGAGAACTACTGCAACTGTGACTGCCAATGGGAAATATGGAATCAACTTTCTGCGACGAATATCTTGGAATTTGGGATTGTAAAACTTGTCAAGATGTTTAGATGTAAATTCTTGGACACCCTTAGTGTTGAACAAAAATTTGAAGAGATTGAGGAATGATCTCTTAGCATATGGCGAGTCAACTTGTGACCTAATTTCTTTTGCATGCTTGAAATAAAGTCTATTCAAAAATTCCAACCAAAAAACAACAAAAACAGTCATAGCAGCGACTTGGATGCAAATACCAACTATCATAACATCAGTTCCCGGTTTTGTATTTTTATGTTGATTTGAAGCAGCAGAAGCCATACCACCACCAATGGCTTGAACCAAAAGTGAAAATACATCACTTGCAATAAAGAAGTATGAATACCACATAGGTTTAAGGACGGAATATTGACGGCCATGTACGACAACTAATTGCGCAAATAAAAAGTAAATTCCAGCCATGATAAAAGCAGGTGAAATGGTTAAAGGAACATATTGAAGTAGATAAAAGTTTATGTCGCTAGGATCATTAAGTGATAAAATTCTTCCCAAAAAACCTGCAAATTCCAATGCGTAACCACAGAAAAAAGTGATATTAAACCAATGATATCTGGATTTGATGATCATTAATGTAAAATAAAGGAAAATAATGGTGTAAAGAACAAAATAAATGATGTTGGATGGTTTGTTCAAAAGAAAATCGTACAAACTTTTCTCAACTTCCAAATCTTTCAAGTTGACAGTCAGTTCAAAGATTGCACGAGTAGCTTCAGCTTGTACTTGAGCATCAGTAGCTGTTGCCAAAACATCATGAGCACTAATGATGGACAACGAGGCTTGTGCTCCACGAACCACTCTTGATAATGAGATTAAATGAACCGCGTCTTCCTCTGTCTGTGCTCTTAAAACTGCCGAAGAGTAAGATTTAATCAAACCTGCAGTGTGTGTAGGATTGATGGAACTTAAAACTGTTTTTGTGGGCCAGGAGTCAGTTGTCCATGATGAGATGGTAGGTATGCTCATCCTAAGCACAAATAATCTTATATTCTTCTCCGGGAAGTTAGGGAAATCGAACACTTAAATAACGGTTGGAGGCTCTGAGAGATGCATGAGGTGCAAAAAAAAGAATTACAAGGACATTGCTGTCGCCGAATTCCTTTTATCTCCGGAAGACAATACTAATGGGTCGTTAGATTCGCTAAATGGCTAAAAGCGATGGAATACATGAGAATAGGTGGCAATGCCTACGACATATTAAGTTTTGCTACATCACTCCACCAATTCTAGACTCCACTCGAAACGTTCAAGATAACTCGATATTCGCTTTGATATATTTCTGGATTCGTATTTGTTTGTTCGCTTGGCAACAAAATCAAGGAGTGTCAGGTTGTTAAATGCCGGGGATTACAAATCACACAGCCTCAGCTCTTTGATTGGCGATATTTTCGCCTTAATGAGTTACATATATTTACGGGAACTCAGAACTCGGTATTTCGGCATCCCACTTTGGTATGCCGTGTATATATTAGATGCCCTGAAGGTCAACATCAGGTAGCTAAGCCTTATATCAGTTGTGGTTACAGCGTCTCTTGGCATAGATCCTGGATGACTTCTTCAAGAATCAATTCCAAAATCAAGGGTGAACTACTCCAGCCCTTAATACCGTGATTAATTCAAAAGCCAGAGAATTTCCCTTGACCTTCTTCGTGCTGTAAATCTTCTGAAGCTCAGTGATGAAGGCCGTTCAAAAAATAAAGTTCGGAAATAACATTGGTATCTACACGAAGTATATATTTCCATCTATTTTACATAAGAATCACGTGAACCAACACATGCAGGATGCTATTAGGTGGCTGCAATGTTGGTGAGAGGTTCTTGCTCTTCTTCATATTCAATTTCCACTCTTTGTCTTCTTCTCTTTTTAGAGGAAGAAGCACCATCAATATTACGCTTCATGGATTGACCAGTCTCTTCTTGTTCGTCATCATCTGAACTTTCTTCACCCTCGTCTGACGAAGAGTCATCCAACCATCTCTCTAAATCTTCCACGTCAACTAATTCGTCATCTCCGTCATCTTCAACATATTCGACTTCTCCCACATCACTTTCATCTCCACTTTCCAATTCGACATCATCATCTTCATCGAATTCCACTTCATCTTCTTGGCCTTCAACTTTACCCAAGACCTTTTTCCATATGCTCTCGTCCACATTTAATGGTTGATCACCGTATGCACCACTCTTCAATCTTTCTAACAATTCCTTTTCAATGGCCTTCTCAATCTTTGCAGCAGCTAAAGCCTTACGTTCCCTGTTTTCTTCCCTTCTTTTAACCTTTGGTTTGATACCAACATAATGTCTTTCCTCTTCTTGCAATGCCATTCTTCTCTCGTTTATGGCAACTTGTACCAATCTAGTTAATCTTTGTTTACATTTATGAATCAAAAATTTTTGCCAATATTGTAATCTGGAGTCTATCTGAGACAATGCCTTTTGATAATTCTTCGACAATTTGATTCTCTCCCACATCTTTGATGGCATATGTGCTCTTTCTGCAGTCTTCATGTATAAATAGAGCCTTCCCCCAACATTCTTGACAGTTGCATAACGTGCGTTGGCTAATGGACATGATTGCCTGGAACATAAACCACTGACATTGTATTCGTTACGGCAAAAATTTTGATCTTTGTCAGTTTTGATTTTGAATGCGCAGAACTGATGATTTATAACCTGCCAAATCACTTCGTCCGACATCTTGCTTTTGGAATAAATACAGAGGAGTTATTCGTGTTTGCTTTGAAGTTTATATTCAACTGCGCTTCTTTTTGTGAGGAGTATCCTTCAGATGTCAGAGATGAGCTGAAAAAATTTGAAGCAGTGCGTACTGTATATATCAAAAGTATATTACGTAACTAAAAACAAAATGTTATGTAATCTAAAGAGTTATTAAGGACTCGCTATGATGGTTCTCCCCTTTACTTGAGTGGCTTATTTGGAATCTTAGGTTTACCACGCATAATCTTAGGGCCAATCAATAATGGAAAGATTTGAGGTGATAAATCGTTGGCCAAGCGTGAAAATGACATCAAAGTAATTATAATTTGATACGGGTCTTTTCCCTCGTATAAGTCGATTGTCTGAAAGATCTCATCATGAGGAACTCCGATTAACTCACAAGTCTTGAGGAAAAACGAGATGTTTTCCATTTGCTTAAATGGCATCTTCGAACTCTTGAATTTGGAACAAGGATTTGTTGGAGCTATTGGTAGCAAGTTTCCTAATTTACATAAAAGTTCCCCATCTTTAAGCATGGTAATCAAGTCTACAGAAGCGAGACTTGAACCGTATTTATCGAACAAATCCTGATGAGATTGATACAAGATAGAATGGAGGTAATTTTTCACCTCTTCTTGATTCTGAGTGTATCTCGTGGCCCTTGATTTTTTCACATCTTGGTTCAAGTTTGATAATGCAGCGTGATCGAATTTATTTGGTTGTTCTGTCATATTTACTTTGTTTTGGTTGAATGAAATGAATCTCAGAGTTTCATCCTAAATAATATGCACAACCACAACAAATACAGTTTCAAATATTACAGTTCTTTTATTTTATATTACTTACTCAGTTGTGTAATCTCTTCTCGTAGTTGTACAACCCGTGAACACCACCTTCGAATTGGGCGGAAGCAGTTCTGAATTCAAATCTAACTGAACCATCATCTACCTTTTCCCTCAACTCCACCAAGGATTGGATACCAATGTCCTGTAAAGAATGCTGTAAACCGTTATACAAGTAAGGCACGAACTTAGTAATGGATCCCTTGTCAACAACAGATCCTGAAACACCTTGAGCAACCAAAACTTTATCGGCTTCAGAGAAGTACCTAGAAGTAGATGCGTTTGCATTTGTCTTGGTTTGTTGCATGGCATCGATAGAACCCATACCTCTGTAACTCTTTAATCTCTTACCATCAGCGAAGAAGTATTCACCTGGGGTTTCTGTAGTTCCTGCCAATAAACCACCCATCATCACAGCAGATGCACCCAAAGCCAAGGCCTTGGTGATGTGTCCAACATTACCAATACCACCATCGGCAATACATGGGACACCAAATTGATTGGCGAATTCAGCAACGTTGTAAACAGCGGTACCTTGTGGTCTACCACAAGCCATAACCTCTTGAGTAATACAAATAGAACCTGAACCCATTCCGATTCTCAAAGCATCGGCACCAGCTTCGATTAATAAAGCAGCTTGTTCTCTAGTAACAACATTACCAGCGATAACTTGTAATTCAGGGTACTTAGCCTTGATCCATTTGATCATATCAAGCTGGAAGACAGAAGAACCATTAGAAGAGTCTAAGACAACAACATCTAAACCAGCTTCAACCAACTTGTCCAATCTTTCTCTATCAGCCTCGATAGTACCGATAGCAGCACCACATAATAATTGTTTGGAGTGGAAAGATTTGGATGCATCTGGGTAGCTTTGATTCTTTTGTAAATCTGTCAAAGAGATCAAAGAAACCAAGTTGTTGGCAGCATCAACAATTGGCAATTTTCCCTTCTTTGATGATCTTAACAAAGCATTACCTTCAGTCAAGGTGATACCTTGCTTACCAACAATCAAGTCAGTAGTCATAATTTCTGAAACTTTGGTGTTGTTGTCGTCATGGAATTGGACATCACGGGAAGTCACAATACCAACCAACTTTCCTCCAACTTTACCGTTTTCTAAATGTTAGTATTGAATCATAATGCTTGCTCATCGCTCAGTAAAAAAAAGTCCACAACATCGTTTGATGATATCGGTAGAACGAAAGTTAATAAATTAAGTTGATCATCAAGGTGACGAGCACTTAAAGAGATACATACCAGTAACTGGGAATGAAGTGAAACCTAACATCTCCTTCATTTTCTTGACTTCACCAACAGTGACGTTAGGAGTAACAACAACTGGATCGTTGATGAAACCATTTTCGAATTTCTTGACTTTTCTGACCATCTCTGCTTGTTCTTCAGCAGTACAATTGTGGTGAATTATACCAATACCCCCCAACAAAGCCATATGAATAGCCATGTTCTCCTCAGTGACAGTGTCCATAGGAGAAGAAACGAAAGGAGACTTCAAAGTAATCTTCTTGGTCAATTTAGTTTCAATCTTCACGGCAGAGGAAGGAAAGTTGATCAAACCTGGTAAAACAAGGAAGTCATTGTATGTTAAGCCACCGAAATTAGTGGAGTCAATCAACTCTTTGATGGACAAACCATCCTTTTTGGCGTAAGATTCTAAGTGCTTGGTAGCCTGAGAGATTTCCAAAACCATTTTGAATTATAAAGGTACAAGTAGTAAATAAGGGCAAGTGTTGCCAAAAAAAGAAAATCTAGGGGCAACAACTCAGACTTTTAAATAGTAAAATTTTTGTCTGTGCTGAACACGATATCCGCAAGAGATGAGATGGTATGCAGGCTTACTGAGTGCCAATCTGATACATAAGGGGATTTTCGCCCGCGGTGTTCCGATCAAATTCCTTGTTATCATACATGTTCAGAAAAAATCCTATTAGTCCATAAACCAGGTCCTGGTCAATGAAAGATTCTCGAAAATGAATTCATCATTGATTCCTAAATTTTTAGTGTAATGGTCGAAATTCACTTTTAGTGTCGTGCGAACCTCAATTTTCAAATTTGCAACGAAGCTATCTTACGATATAGAGCGATTGCAAGAATTGTGAAGAATCCCTTGTAGAAGATAAGTAAGTCATCAGAGTGCTTATTATCGTCCAGAGGAGTAGCAAGGTTGTCTTACCAATATACTGAGCATATGAGATCCTAAGATCCGATTCATGGCTTGAGGAAAATCTATCTGAATAAGTAAGAGAATGTTTATTCTCTCTAGATGAAACATATATATGCTGCGGTTATTCGTATGGAGAGCATGAATTTCAGAAGGGTTAAGTACCATCGATTCGACTAGACTGATTAACGTGAGGCTGTCTTAGAACTTCTGAATTTGCGCATGTAAACTCAGCCTTGCAATTAGTTCCAACTTGAAATTCAGATATGGAAACACTTCTAAATTTAAACGTCTTTAAACCAGATAGCCGAGGCCCCTAATTTGACGCTGGTGATAGCTGTATGTGTAACGACAGCAGCTTATTGAATTATAAGGCACATTCTTGATACTCGGAATTTTGTAAAAGTTATTGCGAGCAATCTAATTTGACTGTAAAATTGGTTGATTCGAAGATATTGTTAGCATCCATGAACTAGAATGTTGTTGGTAAAAGTAGTTCTTAGGTATGAATGTATATTTGCTTACTTTCTGGATCTTATATGTTCCTTAACTCGAAGATATACATCTGGTTCAAATAGTAAGTTTTTCAAGAATAACCACAAGAACAACCAACATATCGTGCTCTTGACCAGTGACATCTTGATTAAACCCTTGAATCCGGGAAATGTTGACAAATATAAGAAGTACAACAAGAAAGCCCCTAAAATATGTTACCACCTCTCCTTCGAAACATTCCGAGGAGATAGTAGCATAGCGAACCTGGAACATGAAAGTTCTAGATGATCAGAACTTATCAAATACCAGCCGGTTCTCTTCTGATAAGACCTTGAATAAAGAAACGGCAGTCAATCAAGCTTATCGGTGTGAAATTTGTAAGTCTTAATGATATCGGAAAGACTGGTGTATTGTTCGCTTGACACGGCTCTATTGTCAGATTATTGCGCTAAACCTCGCGCGTCAAACTAGGAAGTAATTTGAAATGGTTGCGAAATTAAGTTGAAATGGTTGGTTACCTATGAAGTCATAACCCTAAGAAATAACTCATGTATCAATATAAAAGCAAATGCACATTTCTTTGATCGAACTGCATTATCCAACTAACTCTAATATCAATTAAAATGGTATCCCTTAGCCCTTTAACCTTTCTCTCGTTGCTCAGTTGCATGTCCTTTACTGCGAACGGCCTTGCAATCAAACCAGATTCTCATGAAAATCAAAAGAGGGAATTGAAAATTCTCTCTTTAGGAATCACAAAGACTGACCTGCTCTACAGTGAAACTATTTTATCAGATGGTTTAGGTGATAGTGGCAAAAGAGACCTTTCTGTTCCCATAGGAAATCAATATTGGTATTATTCAACCGAAATTGAACTTGGTTCCAATAATCAAAAAGTTTCAGTTCAAGTGGATACTGGTAGCTCTGATTTGTGGGTAGTTGGAAAGGACGCTGATTGTGGAGATAAAGATTGTAAATCTGGTGGTGTGTACGATCCCTCAACCTCCACCTCATTCCAAGATATACAAAAACCATTTGCTTTGGAATACATTGATTTATCTAAAACCAGTGGTGAATTTGTAAAGGATGACATCACAATTAATGGCAATATCGTGGTGAAAGGGCAGCAATTTGGTTACGCCAATAAATCTTCAGTCCTTCACGGAATTCTAGGAATTGGTCGCTTAGAATTAGAGGCCCATACATTGAGTCCACTTCCCGGAGTTCAAACCTATCCTAATTTGCCTTACTCGCTTAGAGATCAGAAAACGATCAATAAGGCAGCCTACTCTTTGTATTTGGACTCTCCAGATAGTAAAGAAGGGAAACTTATCTTTGGAGGTATTGATGAAGCTAAGTATACTGGTGCATTGACAAAGAGAAAAAGCTTCAACGATAGAAGGCTTGGGCTCGTTATTGACTCAATCGGAGTTGATGGAAACACAGTCAATGAGCAAATAGGCTACGTCTTTGACAGTGGCTACTCTTTCTCACTGCTCCATAAACCTGCCGCCGAAGCAGTCACTGCTGCCTTAAAAGACCGAGGAACATCTTGTGATCAACCCACTGACAAGTTTATTACTTTCAATATTGGTGAGACCCAGATCGACGTTCCTTACAGTCAGCTTGTTACAAAAGGAAAAGACGGCGGTTGCGTTCCAACGTTCTCGGTAGCTAATAACACGAATTTCGATTCCTTCCCCACACTTGGAGATGACGTTTTAAGGTATGCCTACCTTGTGTACGATCTCGAGACTAATGAAATGAGTGTTGGAAAAGCATCTTTTAGCTCAGAATCAAGAATTGTAGAGATTCAATAGTGAAGCCCCGTTCTGATTTAGTTCCCATAGTAGTATATACTTCTTATACTTAGCTAAATACAGTAAGCTGTGAAAGTTAGTGAAGTTCTAAATAGATTTTGTGATCAGTGTAGCGGTTCTATGGGTTTTAGTTTCATGATACCGTTAGGTATTCCGAAATTAGAATCATCATTTCACATAATTCAATGTACATACTATCAATTCCATAATTTTAGATGTCAACAAATTTGTCAATATATACAAAAGATTTTGTCCGGGTAACACAAATGTAAGTGTAAACTAAGACCTGATGAACATTTTATACAACACAAAAAGGCCAAGATATGTATTATAAAAAAGCTCGTAGAGATTACAATTTGAACAAAAGACACAAATGTTATGCTATATGATAGTATCTTCGAATTTACCGAAGAAAATAATTCTACTTAAAGGTCAGGTATAGATCTTGTCGAAACAGTTGCTTCTAACTACTATGCCAGTCCAGGTTAATTGGAACAATTTTGATTAACGAGAAAGTAATCCTCTATTATCAGCTGAGCCAGACCGAGTTTGTTCAATGTCTTGCATTTGCTTTTCCTTAATGTTTTTGACATATTCTTCAATTCTTCTCCATCCTTCTTTTCTTGCCACTTCCCTTTGCTTTTGCTCCTCCAAAGATTGATGATAGAGCATTGTACAATGATCGTACAAGATCGGGTTATGGTCCATAAAGACTTTCAAAGCTCCATATGCTAAGGAATGAATACTTCTGTTCCAATTCGACGTAGCAGAGTTATGCTGAAGCATGTTTGTACCGTCATCATAATTATAATCATCTCCCATGTTCTGGCCACCAGAATTCTGCAATGATGTGAAAGAATCATAATACTCTTCATCATTCATGTCATTTCCATTCGCTTCACCGTGATTGGATGAGTGATTATTACCGTGATGGTTGGAACTTTCATGGACTTGAAGTAAGTTGTGATGTGGGTGATTTGGATCATTTGAGCTAGGTATTATACCTTGGCTTAAATCTTGTAATATCAAACCCTTGTCGATCAAATTCCCGTTGGCATCTTTGGTAGCATGTGGGTTGTTTGTCAACTTTTGTTGCATTACACCATTTTCAACACCTGGTTGTGTTGCATTGGTTAGTTCATACAACGAGGCGAAGATAATTGGCAACACCACTTCAGCATTTTCTGTGATCAACGTTAAGAAATATTCGTTAGACCAGTAGCACAAGACCTTTTCACTAACCTGAAAATGAGGTGAAGAAATACACTTCGACAATTGAGCAAATAATGGAATTTGAATTTTAAGAAACTCATTTGGCTCCATTACTTCAAATATATCTTCAATTTCATTCAAAAACATGACTTCCTTGGGACTATTGATTTTTGGCCAAAATCTCAAAAGCCCCATGATGACATCTTCGGTTAAGGATGGGTCTTTCTCCAAAAATTGAACTATACAATAGGCCAACTGTGGATGATATAATGAAACACTTTTCACTTTATGTAAGGGAATCAAAATTCTCACCAAGAAAATCTTATGCTCTTCCTTCAATGGTAATGCAAAACCATTGATAATAGAGCCTAAAATCTCAAGCAATTCTCCAATACCATTAAATCTTTCAGTTTCATAAATAAATTGAAGAAAAACATTGTTGATAGATTTTCTGATGAAGCTCCTCAAACTCAAAAACTTTCCGTAAATTCTGTGCAAGGTTGTTTTCAAACAATCTCTTTCTCTTGGGTCTTCACTATCAAACAACTCTAAGATTCTTAAAATAAAATCATGATCAATGTACTGCTTCGCAAGTTGATGTTGGAAGTCAGGCAGCTCAATGAACCTCAAAAAAAATTCATAAATTGCTTGCATATGTGGCCAGGCCAACTCACTAACTGGCTCATCCTCATCAGGGTCAAATAATTCGCCAATAGGATTTACTGGTGGAGGAATTGGTCTGAATAAATTTGTTTTAAACATTGCAACAACGTGCTTATACATCTCATCAGTGTAGCTGAACCTATTATTCGAAATAAATTGGATCAATTCTTGAAGAGTAATTCTTTTGATTTCTTTGCCTCTTAAATCAAACGTAGGGTCACTAAAATCAAACATAAGGTTGCATTGGTCAATTTTTTGAATGAACAAGGGAATTTGTTCTTCAGGAAGAACTTCATCAAAGTTTGGAAGCTTCATGATTTCTTGATAGCGATCCGAAGTTGAAGGTTCAAAACGAGAAGAAGAGTGTCTTTTAGGAGTAACAATCAAGTCAATATCGATGTTTTCTTTCGAAGGAGATGCTATGTTCGTGTTCAACAGAAAGGGATGGATTCCACTTTGCTGACTATGGGTAGCCTTACCTTCAAAAGGGGAGTTCTGCAGTATAGGATGTGTTGGTGAATGTAACTGAGAGCCATGGTTGGATGATGATGAAACCGAATTCGAGGCGTGACTATTGGTACCGGTACCGAAAATGTTTCCAGAATTGGCATTGCTTGATGCATCAAAATCAATGTTGTTAATAGTGATTTTAGGTGAGTCTTGGGCTTTTGGCAGATTATGTGGCGAGTTGTTCATTTGTGTGACTGGCAAAGTAGAGTTGGTACTCGAGGAATTACCAGACTTGACTGAGGTCCCACTATTGTTTCTTGATGGACTTGGAGAATTAGATTTCAAGGATGAAGACGAGGAAGATGTAGAGAGGATCTTTCCAACGGAGGAAGAACCTGGTGGAGGGGTTTTCTTATCTGACTTTTCTTTCTCCTTCTCAGCTTTCTTATCAGCCTTTTTACTAGAACTTTGGCTTTTGTTTCTAGTAAGCCGATTCTTGAAACCTTTCATCATCTTTACAGACACCTATTGAATTTGATCGTATTCAAGGGAGATAAAATCAGAGAGACCCTTAATCCGTTTGGAAGTATAAGAAATGTTGTACAAGATATAATGGAACCACACCTTTGACCTAGCTGGAATCGTTGAAAATCAATAGATAATTGATATATGACACGAGAAAGATTGATTTTCTTCCGATATAATTCAAACGTGTTTAACTTCCTGGTGTTTCAGAACGATAGCCCTGTTTGACGTAAAGCAACTTGGAATTTCGATAACCAATAAGATATTGAACCAAGTACGTCAAGTATGCTATCAATCTAATTGATGTATTCACAGAAAACTCTAGGATAAACTGATAGCAATGATTCTGTTGGCACGATTGTTGGTTCTGTACTGTTGATTTTTTTTCTGGCGGTGTTTTTGGTTCGTCCACTCGTGAGGCTGGGGTGGGGGTGGGGTGCGTGCGAGGGGAGTCAGTTCCGGTTAATAAGGAAGTAAAGAGGATGAAGTTATCGAGATGGCAAGCTACGGGGAAAAAGCTCTGCGATACAGATTATTTTGACGCTAAAGCCGGATTAATTAGGGATTAATTTAGGGGGTAGACCTCATAGTTGAAATTGGGGTGGTTCACAAACCAGACGTAGGCTTAACTTATTGAGTAGGATTAAAACTCGGCTATGAATGTTCTGTTCAGCTTTGAACAATAGAATGGTAGATTAATTGTATTTTAATGTGTGTAAAAAGGTTGTTGTTTATAGAATAAGGCATTTGTGTAGTGAAAGGCAATGATGTTCCAGTGTTTTACCACTCTAGCTTCAAGGAACAATCACACTTTGCTACCAGGATTCAGTTTCTCTGTATCCTTCTTATTTAAGACATAGCTCAAATAGCAATTCCAACCTATACTAAAGACATTGACACTTAACAATCTGAATTGAACAGGTACTATGTAAAAATTGAAAAGTTGGAATGCGGGCCACACTGTCCAATTAGTTTTCAAGGTAGGCATCCAATTAGTAGAAATTCTTTCACTAATCTCTTCTCCAAAAGGCGACTTTCGCTCCATAATAGACATCATGGAGAAATAGAGCGGTATACCTACGAATGGAGCAAATAATAACTGATCCGCAGAGACTCTTGCCACTGCTGAAATGACTGAGTTGGAGTTTCCACCAATTTTAAGGCCAGCCAAGAGTTTGTACCACTTATCAGCTACAGGAGCAAACACACATGATCCATAGGCAATTGCTCTGATTGTTCTTGGGTAGTCATAGCCTATATCTGCTCTAGATTGAAACATGGATTGGGCTAAACAATCGCCTGTGCCAAAGAGGACTCCAGTGGTAAGAACATTCGTCATGAGTGGATACTTGAGTATAAGCTTGTTGTACCTGAAGAATATCGATGCCATCTCTGCTTTCCTGTTTTGATTATCTGAGTGGAATGATTTGAGATGGTGGTCTCGAAATGACTTGGTAGTCACTACATGATTGTTGAAAATGTGCGACGACTGGAATGTTAGTCAATTTTTTTGCGACGCCAAACTAGAGATTTTGAGTGAATTGAATATATTATAATAGTTTGGATCTAATTTACACCGAATGAATATAAAAAAATATATATAAGATCATGCTTCATACACCATTGTGAGTTCTTGGTCATCGTCCTGTATATCCAAAAGCTCTTCGAGTTTATGTCCACTTCCTTTACCATGTCCCTTCGTGTTATGAATAAAGCTCAAGAATGCAGTCCAGTTGACGGACCAAACATTTGCAACAACAATTCTGTAGTGTGCTGGCATGAAGTAGAAATTGATCATTTGGAATGGTGGCCATATGATACAGGATGCTCTGAAAACTGTCCACCAATTATTTCTTAATCTTTCAATGGTAAGGTCTATAGGGTTTTCATGTCCTGCAAGTACAGTCATCACGGTATTGTACAAGGGTATCCAAATTATACCGGCGAAAAGTTGATCAAGAAATACTCTGAACGAAACATCGTAAATCAATAGCCTCTTTTGCAATTTGGGTGTACTTTCCAATAGTTGTCGACGGCTCTTGCTGACCAAAGGATTAAGCATGTTTGGTAAAAACTTTCTCTGCCATACAACAGACACAGGAGCGAAGAAGAAACATCCATATATCATTGCCCTTGAAGTTCTTGCGTAGTTGAATCCTTCATTTTCATCCAGGTCATCGTCTTTAACGGTCTTGTGAGGAAAAAAATGTTGTGCCAACAGATCTCCGGCTCCGAAAAATAAACTTGTAGAAATCATATTGGTGATGAATGGTCTTCTTAAGAGAAGCTCATTATACTTTCTGAATATTCCCATAGCTTCTTTTGTGAGCTTGTTCTGTTAGCTTCTGTTACGTGGTTTCAGTGATGACAACAGCAAAAAGTTTTTGATTTGCAATCGCGAACTTTAAAACCCAACTGACTGTTGTAGTAATGATAACCGAGAGTCCGACCCAGAAAAAGCACAACGTGAATCGAGTAAAGGTTAGCGAGGGAGAACATTTCTTTCCAGTATCTCTATCAAAACAATACACTAACATGTCATATTCCCCTAAATAAGTGTTGGTTAGAGCTCAAGTCAGTTTGGATCGATTACCAAAAAAAATAAGGACAGGAGAATATCTCAACAAATTATTTATGCGACACTTTCTTAAGGTGTCACCTAACTTAAGCCACATTTAAAGGGAAATCATCCTGACAAATAAGCTATATACATTGTTAAATAATCTATCCAGGACTTAGAGGGCATTTTGAACCCCACTTGGGTGTGCCTCGGATGTGCATGTGACAGAAAGTATATATTTGAACTCAATCCCCTTCTAAGATCAATTGCCATGTCTCCAACCATTTTAGTTTCTGGTGCCTCTGGATTTGTGGCACAGCATGTTGTGCAAGCATTCCTTAATAAAGGCTATTATGTAATTGGGACTGTCAGATCAGAAGAAAAAGGTCAAAAAATCTCTAAAGGGTTTAAGAATGAACATTTTCTGTACGCAATCGTAAAAGATGTGCAAGACGATGGTGCATTCGACCAGGTATTGAAAGATCACCCAGAAATTGAAGGATTTATTCATACAGCTTCTCCTTTCCATTACAACACCGATAACCCAGAAAGGGACTTACTTCTCCCTGCGATCAACGGAACCAAAAATGCCTTGAAATCTGCATTGAAATACGGAGTAAGAGTCAAAAGAGTTGTGATAACATCTTCGTACTCTACCATGTTTACAGGTAAGGATGAATTCAACCCCTCATATTCTAGACGTGAACAAGATTGGAATCCTATCACATGGGAAGAAAGTGTTCAAAATGGAGAGATAGGTTATTTAGGTTCCAAGGTTTACGCTGAAAAAGCAGCTTGGGAATTTTGGCATATGGAAAAACCAGATTTCTCCATGTGTACAGTAAATCCTGCCTATATTTTCGGACCACAGAGGTTTGACCAAGATGTCAAGAACACGCTCAACACCTCAGCAGAAATCATCAATTCAGTGCTCAAATTGGAATCATCTAGTAAGGTTTCCAGAGAAAACGGTTTATATGTTGATGTGAGAGATGTTGCCAAAGCACATGTATTAGCTTTTGAAGTCCCTGAAGCACATGGTCGCAGATTACTTTTGGCTAATCAACGGTTTTCCAGTCAACTGATTCTTGATGTAATCCGTGAGCAATTCCCACAATTACAGAATAAGTTACCAGTGGGTGCCCCTGGATCATATATCAAGTTTTTCAAGCGCTTCTGTAAGCTTGACAATTCTGAGACTCGTAGGATTCTCAACATGGAATGGACACCTTTAGAACAGAGTATTCACGATACGGTGCAACAAGTTTTGAGTGCACAAAGTCCATGAGTGTATTCCAGTGTTTAGATATGAAAACGTTACGCTTTACCCCGAAATTTTGTGTCATGGAAACACCAGCTTCTCCAAGCGAAGCAGCGAAAGTAGAATGTAGAATAGTCACTACATTCGATATAATTCACAGAACACTGAAGATGCATGACGTTTTCTCCACGCATCTATGACGTAAGTGTCAGGTAAAAAATGTATGTCAAGGTTAGGAAATCCGGATTCCCGACAAAAACGGTAGTCTTCTAGAACTATACATCGTTGCGCACTCCTTTTACCCCACGTGACGTAACCGGAGTTACCTCGGTTTGGGTGTCCACCATACCACCACCACACTATAGTTGGCCTATTGCCCCACACGTTAGTGTCGTCACTGCGCCCCATGACCTTCTCGACTGCCGCGCCACCTTTAAGTATGCGCGTCAAATTATTTGGACCTCTACCTCCCGCCCTTGGACCTGGCACAAAGCCACAAGTTGAGGTGGCTGGCTGAAAGTGTTTACAATTTCACCTTCCTAATTGAGATAAATTTCCAATAATTCAATCGACGAAATAGACGTAACAGCGAATTGACGGGAAGTAGCGGAAACGCTTAAAATCGGTAGGACAATTTCTGGACAATTTCTACACCCCGAGTGATCATCACTTCACTCATGATGACATTAAACACTTTTAACATTTCTCTTACAATAACCCCTCACATGCATACTTGCTCCTATTAGCGATGTACCCACTCAATTGGTACATTTTAAGAGATAACGTGGGTGTGTGGGGCACAATTCGCGCCAGCAAGCATGGCATTATTAGTAGAACGTCCATCCCTTTATATATAGCCCGCGCTCCACTCTCTAAGTTCGACGATAAATTTCACCACACTAGTCACACCAAAATGCACAGAACTTACTCTTTAAGATCCCAAAGAGCTCCAACTGCTGCCCAATTGCAGAGCCCACCACCACCACCATCCTCCACCAAGTCCAGATTCTTCGGTAAGGGATCCATTTCCCACTCTTTCCGTAAGTCTGCCGCTGGTGCCATGGGTCCTGAATTGTCCAGAAAGTTGGCTCAATTGATCAAGATGGAAAAGAACTTGATGCGTTCTGTTGAAATCACTGCCAGAGAACGTAAGGAAGTTGCTAAGCAATTGTCTCTCTGGGGTGAGTCCAACGACGACGACATTTCCGACATCACTGATAAGTTGGGTGTCTTAATCTACGAAATTGGTGAATTGGAAGACCAATTCATCGACAGATACGACCAATACAGAATCACCATCAAGTCCATCCGTGACATTGAAGGTTCTGTCCAACCATCCCGTGACAGAAAGCAAAAGATTACTGACCAAATTGCTTACTTGAAGTACAAGGACCCACAATCTCCAAAGATCAACGTTTTGGAGCAAGAATTGGTCCGTGCTGAAGCCGAATCTTTGGTTGCTGAAGCTCAATTGTCCAACATCACCAGAGAAAAGTTGAAGACTGCTTTCAACTACCAATTCGACTCTATTAGAGAACACTCCGAAAAGATTGCCTTGATTGCTGGTTACGGTAAGGCTTTGTTAGAGTTGTTGGACGAATCCCCAGTTACTCCTGGTGAGACCAGACCAGCCTACGATGGTTACGAAGCTTCCAAGCAAATCATCATCGACGCTGAAAACGCCTTGGCCGCCTGGACCTTTGACTCTGCTGTTGTCAGACCAACCCTCTCTTTGGCTGCCCACGAAGAGGACTACGACATTGATGAGTTGGCCGAAGAGGCTGAGAACTTGCAAGTCACTGAACAAGACTGGGAAAACGACAATAAGGTTGCTGCTTAATTTTGACCATTGAAATGGACTATAAAAAGTTGTTCTTGTGTCTATCTCTTTAATTCTTGTAATGTTCCTTACTATTGAATTTGATTGTTTTAAACTCCATGTAGTGTGACAAATCGGGCCGCCCGGCTGAAGGTGGCATGAGGCTAAATTCCTCGACCCCTGTGGTAGGAAAAATGTCCCCCACGTGATGCTAGACGAAACGCCTTGGGGTACCTTTCCTGTATACAGCCGAAAAATCTTGCCCGAGATCGGTGTGACATTCACCGAATGCTCCATGCCAGGCGGGTGTACACATGCTAGTCAAGTGGCTGTAATTCGGAATAACATAATTGTCATCTGCCGTCCTGGTACCACGAGATCCGGACGTTCCTGATGTGGAATGGCATAAATCTATTCACGGTGCCTCCTCGCTAGTTCCGGGGTGCTATTGTGTGAGGTCCTAATTGGCGGCATCTCCGGTAATCGCCCAAACCTGGCGGTGGTAGGGCATATCAAGCTTGATTATAGTAACGTAGTTGCCATTCCGGGGAATAAGATCTGGAACATTTGGTGCCTGGATTTGTTCTCGCTAGAACATTGACTCCACGCCCTGGCAGAACCCGCAACCCAGATGGATGGTAGGTATTGTCCAAGTGTCACAAAAACACGGTTGGGGATTTGTGTCAGTGTTGTGGGTACTATTGTTCAAGGGCGTTTTGTTTGGGTTTTCTGGAATTGCAGTGCGGGACACGACGCAAATTCCAGCTTACGTAACGGTGGCTACAGCGTTTACCAAGCATATCATCTTCTCAATTGCTGTAAACAAACAAACTTGAGTTACTTTTGGTTCTGCTTGACTTATACTTTAGCTGCTTATCCCATCATAAAACAGTATACATCCACTGGTATACGTGTATAACCAACTCCTCCCAATCAATCCATCCTTCCATCGCCTTTTCTCCTTGTGGCGGCTCGATAACACTTCATCGAACGGGCAGCAAAGCCATCCAAGTTTGTTTGAATCATCATCATGTCGAACGACTTTTTGCTGTTGTCGCCTTCTCGTAACTCAATCGATCCCTTGGTTTATCATAACTTTGAAGATGACAAGAAACAATCCTCAACTGCCCACATCAACTCCTCGGGTGGATCCAAAACAAAGTCATCAAATGAGAACGGATTATCTGTCCCACCATCAGCATCAAAAATTTATGGTGGTAATTCCACTGGCTTAACAGGGTGGACTCCTTTGATCCTGAAAACGTACTTCAACGAACAACTCATGTCGTTCAATTCCACTCCGAACAAAGCAATTTTATCAGCGAATCCAAACTTGAGTGGAAATGACTATGTTGATTATTCTCAAGGTCTTAACTTGACTCCTTTTTTGACTCATAACATCAACATCTTGAATGGACATCCTTCTGCATCTTCCAATTCAATAAGTCATCAATTGAGTAATATCACTCCCTTTCATGACAAAACCCTTCATTTAGCAGATTTCCTTATGGATTCTCCTATCAGAAAAACCCCCATCAAGGACTTGGATACGATCACCCCTTCAAAGTTCAGATTAGGTAGTGAGAAAAAATTACTCAAGCAATCCATTTTTGTCGATCCAAAATCTGCACTGAAGAGATCAATAACTCAAATTGACACTCCACCAAGACAGCCACACAAACTTTCCATCATAACAAAAGCCGATAGAAGTAATGAGGACGAAGATAACGAGGATGATGAATCAAAAAAGTCATCCGAAGAAGATGATAAAGAAAATCGTGGTATGCAAAAATCCAAATACTATTTGCAAACTCCATCAAAAAAAGTTTTAGGTGATATTTCAAACATGAATAAAACACCAATCAAATCAAAACCTTTGAATGTTGAGAGAGCAACCATGATTAATTTGAACGATTTCCAAACGCCTGCAAAACAAAATCCAGTATCATCTCCTTCAACTGTAATTATGTCGAGTGCAGTAAGATCTGAATCACCAATACGTAATAATCTTAATGATGATACAGATGATGAGCAAGATGACAAGAAGCATGGATTAAACCATCCACCAAGTCCTACCCCGAATAAAGAATCGAAATCATATTTTGTTGCTGAGCCGGTGATGGGAGTATTCTCGGAAAAGAAGTCTAAATTGCCTGTTAAAATGAAGATGACGAATAATCAAAAATCAACAAATGTTTTTAGAGGTAATGTTCTGAACAATAAAGGTAAGAAAGGTGAACCTGTTGAAAAGCAAGGCAAAGTAAAAAACAACAAAGCTAGGATGCAAGCAGGAATGAATAAATTCCAAATTGTTTTCACAGACGTGCATGCATTAATGAACAATAAAAACAAGAAGAAAGAGAATATGGATATCAATTTGGATTCTAAACCAAAAGTACTGGATGACTTTCCTGATATGAGATTAAAGCAAAATGCAACGATGGGTAGAGCAACTAATTCGCAGATACTGTCGCATAATGTTGGAGTGTCAAATAGTGCATTTCCTCAAATAGCTCAAACACCGACATCACAAGTCCATAACATCAATGATCATAGTATGTCAATGAATTCATCAAAAGAAATAAGCGTCATTTCAGGAAACAATAATTCCATGAATACAAGTCATTTGAATATGACTTCGAATAACGAGCATACATCTTTCGATTTGGGAGGGTTGTCATCAACACCCAACGGAAAGTACTTCTTGGATAAGATTCTTGAAAAGCCATCACCCCATTCACAACAGCTTCTTAATCAAGCAAATACATACTTCATGACCAATCCATATGGTTCAATGTTGCCTCCGAAACATTCCCAACAACGCCATCAGCAACTGCAGAACTCACAACAAATGATGATGATGAGTACACCACAACATCAAAATGTTGTGCATTATAACCCAAACATGTACACAAATGAGGTGTCACCTAGTGCAGATAACGAATCCAACTCATTGAGTAACATTTCTTTCAACGGATCTCATAATTATTGCATGGTTAATATGCATGGCCAATCGGTCATGATGCCTATCATGATGTCGTCAAAATCTGATAGCCAATATTCTATAGGAAGTTCTGGTAACGATGAAATCTTGAAAGACGATCATATTTAATCTAGCAATATTTGAAGGTTTGTCACTACTGGTTTTTTGGTGAGAAATGCTGCTTCAGTTCTTTAATTAAATTTCATATGAACAATAATTTACATTCTATTTACATGGTCTAGTGTTCGTAAGTCATAGTGAACTAAACATTGGGAGGTAAAAGTAGAGCGCCTATCACATTTGGTCTTTCAGTAGCTAAAAGATCGAATATCTGAGCCGCATTGTTAGAGTCACCCACTTCTAGCTGGATACCCAAGTTAGAGAAAAACGACTTATTCGCCTCACTCAACATACGCGATTTTTTACCAAGACCAATCACAAGTATTTCTGGCTTAGGATGTACCTTCTTGAAAATTTGCAAGATGTTTTCATGATCGAATTCAACAATAAATCCATTAATAATTTTATAGCCACCATTACTGAAATCAACTTCAAATGTTTCGCTTTGTAACATCATAGCCCCGATAATGTTTCCCTTCTCATCTGGCGAAGTAATCAATAATTGGTTGGCAAGATAGAAACCATTGGACCGAACAGTTTCAATATAATTTGCTGGCTTATCGGAATACATAAGAATGTCATTTTTTTTGAACAAATCAGCTGGATTTGCTGTAGTTTCCCCTTTTCCTGATGGTGCCTCAAGTCCTCCCCTGCCGTTGATAGTTTTCGTTCCGCCGAAGAGATTACTTTTGATGTTGTTACCTCCAAAAAATCTTCGAGGTTGAAGAACACCACAAATGCTGTTAATCTTCATAATGCCTTTAATCATGATGGTATAAGAAATAAATATATAGTGATAAGGTGCACATCACAAGAATGCTAACTGTATCTAAGTACTGCACATACTGTTTGAAGTACAGTTTATATTTACCACTTTACAGGATATACTATATACAGTATAGTATCAGAAAGGTATCAGTACTGATTCAAAAGTAATTACAAGTGGTTGATACTTCTAAGAAAATCAGTATGTGTTTCGAATGACAATTGTTTCATTCTACGAGATGACCACAGTAATAGGTTCACTGTTTCAACACATTTCATTCTTCTCCACTTCTAAATGACTATATAATGAGACAGTCATTCTGGTGTGTATCGATACCGGCTATAGATACTTAGCAATCGTCTATTTATATCTATAACTCATCTATAAAAAACTATTTGATTATCTAAAGCCTAGAGTAGTGATTCTATTACTACAAAACCATCCTAATATAACGACGAGAGTCATATCGAGCTACCTGATGGTGACACTACCAACACATACTTATAACCACGTGATCCATCTGTCTTGTACTTCAGTACCCCCAAAGCAGAATAGAAGAATGAAACCTAGATGGCAATTTCTCTACTCAAATTCATTAATTGATTAAGTCACCCAATTTGTTTCAATTGAGTTAAAAGAAAAATTCATTCTATTTTGATTCGATAATGTAGAGAGGTGTGGATGAATCGGAACCTAATCAATACCAATACTATACACGGCTAACCTTCGCTCTTTCTTTCTTTAATTTTTCAGCTATGGCAGCTTTACATTTCTCATATACATCTGCTCTCACTTCCACTGGATGTGTGAGATCATTATGCAATGAAGAATCTGAAGTATGTGATGATTCTGATTTGTGGTCACTGAAAGGATCCAGCAACACGGGGGGAGATGCAACGGGGTTATAAAGCTCATCTAATCTCATTTTTAATATAGACGGTCTGGATTTCAAATGCTTGGTCGGGGACGGAGATCTAGATGGTCTTAGAACCACCGTGGACTTTTTTGGTGACAATGACGGACCAGGAGGTAAATTAGCATGGCTAGATACATGCGGCAATGATATTGTAGTCGGTTTTTGAGTTAATGAAAGCTCGGAGAATTTTAAAGACTTCATGGAAGATTTACCTTTAAGTCTCGTTGGAGAAGTGGACCTTGAATGACTAGGCTCTAACAGCATCATATAACTCTCACAAATTCGATTTAATTGGACACGAAATGCTATACGTTCTAGGTAGTACCTTATAACTTTGGCACTTTCATTTTTTGAGATGACCAATTCCTGTTTCGCTTGTTCATTGCCAGTTACCGATTTAAGTGCTTCCAAAGCATAATTGAATCTAGTTTCATAGTCAACAGATTTGAAATGTTCACAATAAATATCAGAGTCTGCTAGAATATGCACATATTCTTTCCGTGATATTTTCGATGTAGGCAAATAAATAAATCTGAAATTTCTGGTCCGTCTTTCTTTGTAATCCAAAAATGGAGGAAATATTTCTTCGTTGGATGATTTCCCTTTTACAGGAGAGGAAGGTCTAGATAAACTTGCACTTGGTAATTCAGAGACTATACAAAATGATCTGAACTTGTTCTTTGTGAAATCTACCATCACTCTATACTCATCGTTGGTCATTAACTCACTAAAATAATCAACACCGTAAGTTTGATCTAATTTTTCATAAAACTGAAGCATTTCATTGGTAGGTGGTGTACCAAACTCGCCGTATTTGAACTTGTTATTTTCATTTAAAAATGTGGAGAGTCTGTTGATCCGAAGTCTTTTGAACATGTACAAAAGAGACTTCACCTGTAAATCGATGGAATCACAGTTATCACCTTGATTGAACGTAGGTTGACTAATCTTGGCATTGCCAGAATTCAAAATACCGAGAAGATTCATCTGTCTTTGATCAAGATCCAGATTCTTATCTGAAATGTAAACAACATTAAGAATCTGTGTCACGTGGATTGTTTCCTGCACATGGTCACACGTTTATTTGAACTTACTTGTATTGGCTTCTATGATCAACCATGTCAACACAATCAGGTATTACTGCATCAGAGGAACTTATAAACTTATTCAAAGAATTTGATGGAAACGCTTTAGTAATTAAAGTTTCTCCGGATAACACCGCATTGATCCCAGATAAGACTTTCCAATCATCTAAGGGCGTTTCGAATACTGATTCAAAATTAGAACTGACATTGCAAGAATTGCATAAGTTCCTTACCAAAGAATATCCTCAGCCATCATACATAGTGATTCCTGTTTCTGATGAAAAAAGAGATTTCTTATTAATCAGCTTTATTCCAGATGATGCTCCAATCAGACAAAAGATGCTATATGCTTCCACCAAAAACACCTTGATCAATTCATTGGGTTCCAGCCATTTCTCCAAGAAGAACATTTTTGCTTGGACTGAGCTTGACGAAGTGGCTTTCAAGAATTACAAGTTTGTGCGGGCTTCACAACTTGGTTCGGGTCCATTGACTACAGATGAACAAACTTTAAATGATATCAATGCTTTGCAAGATTTGTCTTTGGCTCTGAACTCTAAGGGAAATGGATTCAAAAGAGAATTGGCTTCTATGCATTCTTCTTCAAGCTCTGGTAAGGTAATGTTCAAAGTCAGTGACCCGCTCCAAAGTGAATTGGATCATTTTCATGAGAATGCTGATGACAAAAAATTATTTACAGTTGTGATTGAGAAAGAAGAATTCGTGTTGAATTCATCAACTTCTGGAGTCTCTTTGAATTCATTGGTGTCTACAATTGAACTGTCCAACACTAATAAGGGGCCAATTTATGCCATTTACAACTATCACCACTCAAAATACGCTTTTATCTATTCTTGTCCTTCTGGATCAAAGGTTAAGGATAGAATGATTTATGCTTCTTCAAAGCTCGGCTTGATCAATTCTATTAAAGACTTATTAGGAAAGCATTCATTGACAATTGACAAATCTTTAGAAGTGGGTGATTTATCCGAGTTGGAATTAAACGAATTGAAGAATTTACAAGAATCTTCTACTGATAATAGTGGCTTGAGATTTTCGAAGCCAAAAGGACCTCGTCGTAGATAAATTTAAAATTAAATAATAAATATTCTATTAAAAGTACTTATTTACTTTTTCCCAAGTATCGATAACTCGTCCTCAACAATAGTATTAACTAACCCCCTCATCCTTTCAGAATCCTGATCAAAGTAATGCTTCATTACATTACTATTACTCGAAGCTTCCCCTAAAATATACCCGTATATCTTTCTGGAAATATTTCTGTTTATATCAATGTATTCTTCTTCTGTATTAATGCAATTTTGAGTTTTTTGAACATTTTTGGGATCATATAGCTTTCTCAAATTAGCTCTGATATATATTTGAATTATTCTCTTCTGTTCTAAACTTAGTTGGGGTGAGCATTTTTTTGAATGAGACTTGTTTAAATTTATGGCATGCTCATCTTCTTTGAGATTGAGCTCAGGAACGATTGCTGAAGTAAGAATCACTTTTTCATTTTTCTGTTCCACTTTGGAAACATGGTTTACCGAATCTAGACTGTCACATTTTATATGTTTCATAGCATTCTTATGGAAGGGCGATGATTTGATTTGGCTAATTAAATTGCAAATTCTACTTGAGCTCTCAATTTTTGAATCTTCCTTAGATTCCTTGGAAGTATCCTCTAAAGGGGTGATTTTTTTCCTTCGCCTTCTTTTGCTTTGAGCCGTATCAATATGGTTAGTTGATTGAGGGGACTGCTCATTATTGTTTGATGATTCCATACTTCTAGCTGCATCAAAGATTTGCCAAGATTTTATTTCTTCAGTTGATAAGCTAAGCTGTGCCTTTTGTTCTTTTCTGAGGAGGACTCCACCATTAATGACAGGATTCGGCTTCGTACTTCTTAAGTATAGCGAATCGTTCATATTATCATCCAAATCTTCGTTGTATAGAAAAGAATCGTCTAGTTCGTTATTCTCGTTATGAATTATTAGTCCAGATTTAGGCTTGAATTTTTTAGGACTTGAGGGAATAACAAATCCGCCTTTTCGGATGTTTGTCCTCGAATCTCTAACTCTAGTTGGTGCTTGTAATCTATTAGTGGAAATTGTTCTCTGTGTGTAAGAACGTGGATTATACACAGACCTTCTTGTATTACATATATTTTCAGTGTTTGGAGTCCCCAAATTTAAGCAAAGCTCTTGATCGATATCGCAAATAGGACAACACCAAGACGAAATTTCAGAATCTAACGTTAATCCCACGCAATCCAAATGAAAAGTTGATCCACAATAATTGCAAGTCAACATATGATGAGTCGATGAAAGATAATCTGAACTGGTGCAAATTGAACATACTCCACTTTGTCTTGGCTCTTCTTCTAGTGGGCCCAGGGCTGTGGCAGAAATAATATATTCACTGGGAATTTGATCGATAGCATCGTTGCTAAGTAGTTTATCTTTAATTTTTAATGAAAGCTTTATGGTGTTTAAGTCCTTTTTATCGTATACATCAAGGTTGTAAAACCGTTTTCTGCAAGTAGGACAAGAGTTTGATTTTGACGACCATTGAATAAGGCACCGATCATGATATTGTTGATTGAGGGCACAACATGAAGGCAAAACACCAACCTGATCCGTTTCTAGTATATCTTCTAGGCAAATTCTGCATTCTTTCTGATTATGGTCATGTTCATGTTCTTGGAGATCAGTTGCCACTAGTTCGCTTTTAATACTAGGTTGATAAGTGGAACTGGGAATTTCGCGGGATGCATGTTGTTTTATTTCAGAAACTGGCAGTAGATCCGAATCCAACGGTTCTTGCTTAATCTCTAGTTTTACCATTTCAGCATTAATATTATAGTTCTATCTCTTAATTAGGGGGTGTTATCCATTAGTTAGGCACTGGCATTCCCATGTGTGCGATGTGATTTATATTCAGGATTGTGATGCGAAGTCTCTAATCAATCATCAATTCAAATCAGCATGTCTCGACACCAGTACGACCTTATCCAATGTATGAAGCAGCCTGGTCCGTCCACGGGACTTGTGTGTCAACAGTGTGATGGTAGATGCCCAGTTTGTGACTCATATGTGAAACCAACATCTAAGGTGAAGATCTGTATGGACTGTTCATTTGGACACTTGAATCATAAGTGTATAATGTGCAGCAACTTCCTAGGAGATAACAATGAGAACGGTACCCCAGCATATTACTGCTTGGAATGTGTTCGTCAAGATCTTGATCGCGAAGGATGTCCACGTATTATTAATGTTGGAAGTTTAAAGGCAGATATGATGATACGAAGAAAGAAGCAATAAACAGGCAAAATACATACATAAACAGTTCAACAATCCTATCTTAATGGATTTTTAATATAATTCCTTCTATCTGCTATAGAAACTCTTGCATATAGCTAACACCACCAGTTAGCTCGTCCCTGATCGTCTTTATCAAGAATTAAAAGTCATCTTCAGTACAAAACTAACAAATCCAATTATCTGATGTTCAGCTCCACATTATATAGCATTTTGTTGATAATCATCCTTCCAAGGTGTACAATACAGCGTTAAATTCAATAAATCAACATACCTTTTTCATTACTCCGTTGTCTCCTATAGACAGTGTAAATACTCCTACATTATTGCATATCCATGTTAATACGACCTGCTTCGACACCGAGATCAACAACAGATTTTATACCGTCTTTCCACCTATCATTGAGATAATCGTTAACAGGTTTGAAATCTTCAAGTTGTCGCTTCTTGCGAGATGCATCCAACTCATCCACCAGTTCACGTTTATGGCGAACCTTGGTGGTATAGTCTGATTTTAGCTTTTCTAGTTGTTCTAGATAACGCTGCTGCAAGGATGCAAGATCATGGCTATTGCTGTTGAGTAAGTCTAGATTACGATCTTGCAAACTAGAGTAAAACATGGAGGAGTATAAAGTTGAATAGTTGATGGAGTCACCGTCCTGAAAGTCAGCATATCGGGTCATGTCTATGCCTCCCTCTAGTATGTGGGGATCCTCGTCGTCATCATTGTTGTTTTCGTTTTCGTAACGTTCTATCTCTTGCATCAACTGGGGAGTAACACCTATTTGTGAATCCAACGGAAGCACCTGGTTTACCGAAGGATGGATATGTTGTGCATCTGTTTGTGTACGCTGTACTTCTTCTATAATGAGTTGTTGGACTTCAGACCGCTGTTCTGGATTGATTTCGTTATCGATATCTAAATGTTAGTACTCAACAATTCAACATGCTTCGTAGAATACATACATGGTAATGCTTGGTAACAATCCTCTAGGTGGACTCCCATGATGTGGTGGCTGGGAGAAAAATCTATTAAACAACTAAGATCTCTGGTAGCAGGGAGGGAAAAGGTTGAAATGCACTTTATGAAAGAAACTAGAGCCAGTCGAGATATGGCATAAAATGCTGCGCTTGAAACAAACGATGGATGTGTGCATATATTTCCGTCCAGCAAATAGGAGAAAATACGAGATTTAGGGGAACTTCGTAATTGGCTCTATAGGTAGGTATACAGTACTAGTAGTGATTGCTTAGGGGGGTTGGGGATCTGGATTTTCAGGCCGACCCGTTACTCTTAAAACGAAGTTCCTTGCAACGTACGGATGCAAACGGCTTTGCACATACAATATAAGTGAGGGTAAATCGGGCTCTAGATCTGGGACTAGTTCACAAAAGGGAATGGTTAGGAAATCGGCAATCGTCGGCGCGAATTCTGCCAGACAGTAAAGCGGCGCAGGACATTTATGATCAGAAGCCGAAGATTCCTTCTTTCAAACTTACAAATTCCCCACACTTGACAATATGTAACATGGTGGTTCAGGCGGATACCACCGTTAATGTGGTGTTGGTACTACACTGTGGCTATTTACGAGAAATTGCACGTGTCACGTGATATGGAATTTGTTTGTGGTCGATTGGAGGAGGGTGTTTCGAGATTGTACCCGAAACAGCCCCAAACCAATGTCATTCTTGAGTCAACCCAATGTAGAGCGAAGACCAGAATCCGTTTTAGGGAAGTTAAGGCCAGTTCTCACGTGCAATATAATTTTTCTACAGTTCGTCAACCAAACTATGTATTACTATTAACGATTAGTTTACTTGTTGATGACATCAGCATCGTATCTTTGCTTGAACCATTGGATAGAGTCTTCCTTGTTGGTCTTGTGGTGGTTACCGATAACACCTCTGCATCTCTTTCTTCTGGCGATTCTGGCACCGGCTCTACCCATGACAACGTAGAAGTCCATACCGTAAATACCAATTCCTGGGTCGTACTTGATACCCAAGTCAATGTGCTCATCGATACCGAAACCGAAGTTACCAGTAGCAGAGAAGTTCTTTTCTCTCAATTGGTATTCCTTGACCTTCAAACCTCTCTCCAAGATTTCTTCAGCCTTTGGACCTCTGATGGTAACGTGGACAGCGATCTTTTCGTTTCTTCTGATACCGAAAGTTCTGACAGTGTATCTAGCCTTAGATTGAACTGGGGTTTGACCAGACAATTGTTCCAAGACCTTGGAAGCTCTGGTCAATCTGTCACCGGATTCACCGACACAGATGTTCAAGACCAACTTCTCGATGTGAAGCTCACGCATAGGGTTTTGAGTCTTAGCTGACTAAACGTTAGTATTGGGCTCTTTTAGCTGTTCATGTTGTGCTTCTCTAGCTTTCCCGACCATTTCCATTTGATCAAAATCTGTCAAATCCATCTCAACTCCTTTTAGGTACTCCATTTGGTAAATCGAAAAAATCCTTTGCTTTCACCACTAGTAAGCTATCATCTGTTCTATTCATGGCTGGTTGGTTCCACTATTGCATTATATGTTGATTTCACATACCATTTTGGCTATTCTTTTACTATGTAATCTAGAAGAAATTTTACTAAAATTTTTCAGTACTAGCCTACCGCACAGTGCATCACTGGCGCACTGTTGTTTATCCTGCATATGCTTGGGTCGTGAGCGTGCTCGTTTTTATATTCACGTCATGTGATTCGTGTCTCGTTAGGGTTGGTGCCCTAGCGATATCTCTACTGCACTATTGGCGTTGTCTAGTGAGTCCGACATCCAGGGTCGTTTTGCATTAATATGTAATCTAAATAGACTTAACCGTCAACATTGTTGAAGGATTGCTCCTTCTCCTTAATGTCCCAGAATATGTCACCAACATTATGGTTACCATGATAAACCCATCCGGACTCGGTAACGTGGTACAAATTGACGGAACCACCTGAGTATGCGTCTCTGTGTGCTGCAGCCAAAATACTTCTCTTACCCAAGTATAAGGCTTCTTCAACAGTTAAATCCCACTTGTACTCGGAATCCAAGACACCGTAGGCAAATGTTTGACCAGAACCAACACAGAATAAGTCACCTTTCAATCTTGTGCCGTCAGAATCGACATAGAAAATGGTTGGTCCTTCTTTCTTGGTGTAACCACAAACCATAGTACCCATTGACAAACCCATTCCTTTGTACTCGTAAACCAAGTTACCCAAGATCTTGGAAGCAGCAGCCACTGAAATTCTCTCCTTTTCTCTAAGTTCATGCAATCTACATTGGGTACCTAACCAAGTTTCCCAGTACTGACAATCTGCGGCACCTCCTGCCATAGTACCCAATAAGAAGGGATTGATTCTAATGACTTTATTCACAGTCTGGGAAGCAATCCAGTTTCCTTGAGTAGCACGCGAATCGACAGCCACAACAATTCCTCCTTGAAAACGGAAGGCCAAGGTAGTAGTTCCGTGTGCAATCTTGATCTTACAATCTGGGTTGGAAGCATCATCAGTGTGTGCTCTCAAGAAATCAGTTGGCTGCGATATTGGTGGCAATTGGATACTTGGAGCCAATTCTAATTGCTGATTAGAAGCAAACTCATTTCTAGCGGCTTCTATCTCATTTAAGACTGAATTGTTATTGGAATGTGAGTACCTTTGAGCAATACTATTCATTTTCGGGATATGTGCGTGGTAAAAGTATTAAAATATGAAATAATTGACTATCTTGATGTAAATTGTTATTCTATATCACCTTTGATGAATTATATGTAATGAATTTGATTGATATAAGTGATGTTTAAGACCAAGGGACTGATACTATCGAGTATTCCTCAATGCGAGATTTGACGCCACCGTGAGAATAGTTACGTAATAGTGTTCCGCTGACATAATAATTTATTCACCCATACAGGCTAAACAAATACAGGATACTAAGAGTTACAATTTTATAATAATTGTATATATAATCTATAAATTTACGACTTATAACAGTAGGTAAAGCTGAGAATTGAAAATACATATCTGAATAAATCTTAATTGAACATATTATCATTCGGTTTTTATTTGCTTTCTGGGACTCTCGTTATCTTTTGATTCCAGTTCTCTTTTATTAGAATCAGGAGTCGAAAATTGAGTATCTGATGAGCTTTCAACTTCACTTGGGTAAACTGGTCTTTTTGTAGGTTTGTTTGAAAGAAAAGTGGGGGGTCTTGATAACCCAGCACCAGGTTTTCCGAAGCTGCTTGGTTTTGGAAGAGAGTTATTTGATTTGTAACTAGGAGGTCTAGTAAGTCCTGACGTGAACAGTGGTGGCTTTGATAAATTAGGAGCTGGTGATTTAATTGGCCTGGTTTGATTTGAGCCACTGGAATGACTTGAGGTATCAGCACTGGGTTTAGACGTTGCTGTACCAGGGGACAGGATTTGTCTTACTAATGGAGCAGCAGATGTTGACCCCTTGTGTTCTGATTTGTGTATTGGACTAGTGGAACCTGATTCAACTGCATTCTTTGATGGATAATTTGCGTTTCCATGTGAATACTGGTTATTCAATTCTTTAACACCAACTGCAGGCGAAGCTTGCTTTACCGGAGAGGAATTTTGTGATACACTTGGACCTGGTGTACCAGATCTACTGGAGGGCACCGACCCCGAACCTTGTTTTTCCTTAATTGATTTCGTCAATGCAATATCCAAAATTTTGCTAACCTGTTGAGGTGCTCTCTCTACCAAAAAACTCAAAGCGTTATCCCCACACCCAGCTTTAGCACCGATTGCATTAACCTGTGCAATCGTTGTAGCCAAAGCTTTTGTGATGATTTCAGTGGTAGTAGTAGTGTTATATGATAACTTTCTGGCTTTATACAATGTGAAAAGTTCTTTTTGAAGGTATGTCAAAGACTTCTTTGTATCTTGATTCATATTTCCAGTAGAAATGGATGGTGATGGAGAATTTGAAGAAATTGCGGGTGTAGGTGACTGTGACAGGTTTGACCTATTTGCGGCCAATTGAGCCTTGATTGTATTATTTGGTGGTGATCCATTTCCTTCTTTTCCTGTTGGCGTGACTTGAGGTTTGAAATACATTGGAGCCTTTGATGTTATACCATCTCTTCTGATTTCACTAGCCAATTCGGCAATTGTTTTTTGCTTCGGTCCGTTGATTCCTGTAGGCATTCCTGGAGATGATAATGGTTTGTGAAGTTGTGATATAAAAGGTGATTGGGATGATGTGCCAACAGGTAATCCATATGAGGATCCAAAAGAACGGCCCATGATGTTCTGTGTAAGTGCATGCTGCGCCTCAAGACGTTGCTTTTGCTTCAATTCTTCTGCTCTCAAATCAGCTGCCTTTATTCTGGCAGCAATTACTTCCTGTTGTTTCTTTCTTACTTTTTCTCTTTCGTTTATGAACAACTCGTCTATCACGAAAACCCATTCATTATTTCTCTTCGACATGCGCTTAAAAATCTTATTCAATTTGACATTATGAGACACCGTGAACTGCCAACCATCTGGACAATATTTGTAGAAAGGATGTGATTCTTTAATTGATTCGTACAATTCATTTAATGTCAAGCCATCATCCTTATGTCCTTTTAATGCATTCGTTATCAATTGAGGTAATGAGATCGATGGTTTTATTCTGTATGGCTCAGGAATCTCCTCTAATGTGTAGACCTTCTTTGGTAACTTCCTTAGATTTTGAGACCCTCTTTTAGGAACTTTTGGAAATTTAGAAGGCTCTTCGATCGTTTTAGGTACACCATAGGTGTTGAATGTTGCCTTTCCGGTTACTGTTATAGCTCTCAATGGAGGTCTAGGGCGAACAGCTGATGGTTCGGCGATAATTGGTATAACAGGGACTTCCAACTTTGGAGGAGGAGGACGAGGAGGTAAAACAGACTTTTGCAAGCCACCGTACATTCCCTGAGGCATCTTCATTGACACATTAGATTGCATGTAATTAGGTAACCCAGCCACATTGTTTCCAGGAATTCTGTTGTCGATAACTTGCAGTTTTTGGAATCCATTCAAAGATCTGCTATACAATCTGTTTGGAGGTGGTTGTATTGATGCTGCTTTGCCCATGCGTGGAGGCAATGGCTTACCCATCAATGGACCATTCTTCATAGAAAGTTGTTGACCCATCAATGCAGAGTCGATAGGAATTCGATCTTCAGTTACTCTATCCATGTTTCTTTTCTGTATTTGTTGCCTCTTGAGGTCCCTTTCGATCTCTAAGAGTCGTCTCTTTTCTTCTTTCTCTTTCATGAGTTCTTGATTATGACCATCGAGCAATGGTCCTAATGTGGCAATTTCGTGGTCCAAAATGGACAAGTCCATATCTAGATCGTTGGTGTTATCCATGGAGTCATCATCTAATATAACACCTTGTTCCATGTTGTGTTGCTTCACCAAGCGATCAATTTCATCCTCTTCTTCTTCAATAGCTGATTCATCGTAGTTGGCCAACTTGATACCATCTAGGCCAAGTTCTCTAGCGGCATTTTCATGCTCTTCAAGCATAGCTTGTAATTGAGAGTCTAGCAATTCTGAATCCTCCTCATCGATAGCATCGATTGAAGCAACACCCAATTCTTTCAAGATATCATTCATTTCATCATTTGCTGCACTAGCGAGTGATTTTCTCCTTGCATTAGATAACCTTCTAATCTTAAGAATCGAATCTCGTCTTTCTTCTTTACTAAAGGATTTTCTAGGGAGTTGTGGCTTTTCAATTTTTGGAAGCTCCAAATTATTCTGCTTAGGATCTTTCTGAATACTTTCCTTTCTTTGAAGTACTTTTCTTGGAGTAACTAATGATTTCTTTGGATTATTGTTGTACAAATTGGATCTTAAGTTGATTGCATCTGATGGATTGAACTGTTTTGGAGGAACAGCCAGTGGATCTTCTTCATTTGGTTCAATTGATGGTAGGACAAACTGGAATGGTAAGTCGCCTATTTGGATTTTGGTACCATCGGTCAATGGCACTGTGATTCCTTTCTCAACGAATGTGTCATCCACGAAGGCACCATTTCTACCTAAGATGGAAATTTCGAACCGTTGGGTTCCAAAGTTGTAGAATATTTTAGCATGCCTTCTTGATACTGCCTTCTTTGAAGACAAATGTACGTCCACAGCATGATGACTGGATTGTAAGATGTCATCATTCGATTTTCTTCCCAACACAACTTGCAAAGTCTGCACAAAAAAGGTGAAGTTTTCAAAATCCAACCTTGCATATGCCGAGATCTTGGACGCTTCATCCTGTTCATTCACTTGCTTGGGAGAACCGCTATCCAATGCTGATTCCTTAGTTACAGGTACCATGTTTGAATTATGCCGTATATCATTCTGCTCCAGGCTTGATTTGTTCTGATTTGGAGATTGTGACCTGCTTACCGTGTTGCTGTTAGCAACGTCATTGATTTTCACTTTATCTAACGGACCCAAATCAAAGTCACTTAGTTCTCCCATAAGTGTATGGTTTTCATTTTGCATGGCATCCTGTCCCTTGTCTTTGTTAAGCACTTCATCCATCATTGGATCCCCTATCATATCAAGATCTGTAACTTCCATCGGGGTATGAGCTTCTTCCTCCATGCCAGGAATATCCAGAGCTTGATGAGAGCTCATCTCCAGTTTCTTAACGGTTTAATTTGTTGCAGTAATTGCCTATCGAGATGGCTTCATAAACTTAATGCAGGCTGTTTTTTCTGAGCAGAGATAGGCTCACGTGTATGCCACCAACGTTGCTAATAATAATGCCAATAGAGTTTACAATCGGGGGCCTAATCACGAAGATGACGTTCTTCTAGAATATTCTGTGGTGTTGTTTGTTCTACTGTCTATAGAATGTTCAAGCTATTAATTGTGCCACAAGGATTTAAGGAGTTCCGCGATGAGGTAAGTCTATCAAACTGCGAACCTATAGACAATTTCGCAAGGGTTTCTTCCCTAAGTGAACACGAGGATGTGTATTTAAGAAATTGAGATCAATTTTAAGAAAAGGAGCTTCTAAATCAATCGCTGTAGATTTTGCTGAAATTTCTGATCTACGATCTCCACATTCGTACATTTAGCGGATTTACTTACGAAGGTTACTAGAAATCAATTAGGCAAACATATACATGCCAAGGTTACAACAATAAGGTCAATTTCTGAAAGTTACGAAACTGTGGAAATTTCACTGTAGCAAAAAGACCCACTGTTTCATCAAAATTATACCTTTGCTGATATATCACCTATAGTAATCTTATCAAACTTTGTTTGTGGCACCGTGCACTATAATCGAAATCTCACCAGGAAAAATATGATGTGAAAGTGCTTCTCATCGCGATTTTAACAGCATCACAAATCGAACCAAATGGTAAGTTACAACACTTAATATGATTACTTTGACAGCACTAACATCCGCAGTCTGGTATCAAGAAGAAATCAACCTTGAGAAATAAGTCTGCTAAGAGAGCAACCTTGACCAGCAAGATCAATGAATTTAAACAGGAGACCCAGAGTGAAGACTATCATGAGAATCCATTATTGAAACTTGCCAAAACTACAAAGAAAGAGAAACAGCAGACTAAATCTGCCAACTTTGCTCAATCTGTACTCAACAAAACTACGTTTAACACATCGAATAACATCAGTAAATCTGCCCTCAGAAGGCGTAAGAGGAAGGACAGAGAACAATTAAAACCAAACATGCAAGAGTTACTCACCAGTTTGCCCGGAGCGAAGAATGGAGAAACTATCTTCACTAGTTCAACCACCACCATAAAGAGTACACCTACCCAGAAGGAAGGTTTCGTCCTGTCTTCCAAGTTGAAGCGTAACCTTCCGAATGCTACTAAGCAAACAGGACACCAAAAAATCCTCAAGGAAGAAAACAAGAACTTTAGCAACGTTTTAAAGAACCCTGCCTTTAAGCAATCTCCTTTTGATGCCTTGAAGAGTGCAATTCAACTCAATATGCAAAAGTAGCTTCCCATATTCCTTATAATGTTCATAGGATTTAAACAGGGATTTCGACAACATTGACAACTGTTTTGAAATCAAAGGCGAGGAGACAAATTAAAGCAATATGCATCAAATATAGATCTGCTTGTATGAAGATAGCGAGATAGTTGCATAGTCCGTTAATTCTGAGTATGCTATGGACGGAAATATCACCTCACGGAGTCTCAGAATCCAATCAACATACATTCTAGCATGATAAAACGATATCGACAGTTAATAATGATTTTTCTTAGTACCCAATACACATAATTTTATTAGTTTGTGCTTTGGTAGTTGCTGATAGTAACTCATTGACCTTGATACTGATACAGGAAGCCCGCAAACTATTGACAGTACAAATGTAAAATCTTATATGTGATGAGAAAGAACAAAGTAAAAGAAGTAAAACCTATGGAATATAGTACTACTTTTAAAAAGATCTTGCGCAAGAACTCATTTGAATACAGGGAGGAATTCTGCAAGCTCGTTAAGTTGTAGGGAAGAAAATATTAGCACAGAAAGCTGTTTGAAGGGTAGTTGATTCGCTTAAATTAAACCATAATTTACAATCGAGTATGGCAATAGAGTATTTAGGGAATGTTGAGAATTCACTTATTTTCTGCTAATCATAAAATTGCACACTGTTGAGGCTTACCAAATCTGTCGTCACCCTACAAACATAAACTATAAACGCGTTCTTTTTGAATAACAAATTGCACTGCTACTTTGCTTCAACTCTATGAGCTGTTTATAGGTTGAATGGAGTTTCATCAAAAACAAGGATAATTTTCTATGCTCAATACCTCGATTCATTTGAATTGTTTGAGTTGATACAATAATCTATTGATTCTGCTTGATTAATTTGTTTGCTCTATTTTATGATTGATCATTTTCAAACTACTTGGGTGGTTGGTAGATTAGTAATTTGTGGGTTGGACTTCAATTTCTAGTTCGAAAACCATCAAAACAATCTTGGCATTTAATTAAAAAATTTGCGAAGAAGTCCCAAATACCAGGATTAATTCTAAAATTCAAATAGTAGGAACGGAACGATACTAGGTGGTAGATATAAATTTGTTTTTCAGAAAAGTTACGAATTATTTAGGTGATAATGAAACTAATGAAACGACAAGATTTGAAGAAAAGCAAAAAAGTAGAATTTCTTGTGAAGGAAGGCAAAGAAAACTTGAGTAGAGGCGTTGAGGTAAATTAGGTAATACAAAATTGCCTAGGATATAATTCCATCCGTACAATAAGTGTTGCATTGAAATCCAACAACGAAACAAGCCACAACGGAGAAATGAATTCGTCAACGATGAGTCAATACAAAAATGATGAGTCGATGCAACTTGACCAGTCGCTCGATGAATCACTGTTACGCATATGTGAAATGTATTTCATTATTCTGATTAGAGCAGGCACTAGGTGAGAATTAAAAGATCTACTAGTGAGGGATCACCTACATGCATATAGTAAATAAGTTTGCTAGCGAAGACTAAAAATCTCGTCACTATTTTGTCTACAATCTACGTGAACTCCAGAACCACAGCAAACGGGCGAAGTATTCGTTAATTCTGGGATTTTAGGTGGCACTAAAGAGTCAAATTCCAGGCACATCATGATTAATTTGTAGGTTTAGCATGTAGTGATTGCCTCATAAACGGGGCAATTCTCTACATACTGAGTAAAAATAATGGCGGTACGGAAAAAGTCCGACATGACATTTGCGCACCATGTTTTCACCACAGTTAGCTGTTAACACCGTAGTTCTTGGAGTTGTTCTACCGAGAACTGAAGATCGTTCTCCTTGGAAAATCATCCTTAAACTACCGGGGTAGGTGCACGACAGTGAATCCTAACTGCGCGTAGAATGCCGGTTACCAAGTGGTAACCCTATAATGCTTCTATTGCAGTAGTGTGGTCCGTTACCACAGCTTCTCATCGCCCCATTGGGCTTAAGTCGCCACCTAGTCTGCGATGTGGCAAAGGTAGCCAATTTCCTCCTGCAGAATACATACCATGGATGCTCCGTGCAATTCTGCCCTTCCCATGGTCCAATAGCAGCAAGTGTCTCCCCTGTTCATTATTCCTCGACTCCTGGCGAGGCACAGGGGTACATCGAGGTATTTTGGTGGGCCACTGTCGTCAAAGCACAATTATTTCCACAACAATGCAAAACGACCCAACGGCTCCGAGTCGTCGTAGAACCTGCCTCAAACCCCCACCTCAAGCCCCCCGCCTGTACCGGAATAGTGTGGGTCGAACTTGTGGTGTCCGTCTGTTGTCATGAGGCTTATTGTTAAAACAGCCGGTCCTGCACAAACGCGTTGGCAATGGGCATTTGTTGTTGTTTTGCGAACCCAGTACTCGAGTAGTCATCCTAGGCGTGGAAAAGAATTAATAACTTCATCGACCACAACACTTCACTACCCAAGTGGCCAATACCCTGCCATGGACACAGCACCGAATGCCACGGACAGCTGTCCCACACCCCCAACACATCACACCAGCCTGAGCCATACCGACTCTATTATAGCCACTTCCATTTTCAGTGTGATGCTCCAAGATCAACTTGTCCACCCCGACTTCTTTTACAACAAACACAACGAATCCATATATGACGACGAAAGGCTTTTCCCCTGTTTGCAGAACGGCAAAGACAACGAGTCAATCGTAAAGTTCGACCAGAGTAATCCCGACTTGATCAATAACGCTACCTTGAAAGCATTATTGGTTCAACTCACCTCCCCCGAGGTGATTGACTACAATCTCATCTGTGACTTCTTCCTAACTTACAGAGTATTTGTCAGCGGTGAAGAGGTGATGAGTCTACTTTTGACCAGATTGATATGGGCCTTGCAATACATTAACTCCAATGTTGACTCCAACAGAAAAATCGGAAAATTGGTATTGTTGAGAACCTTCGTAGTTTTGAGGCATTGGATTCTCAATTACTTTATTGATGACTTCGATTCAAATAATAATCTATGCGATCTTTTCGTCACAACCATTAATAAGATCACCATAGAATCAAATCTTGTATCTAACACCTTAACCGAGGAAGAAGACGAAGCTCAAAAAATGATATTTGAAAAGAAGATTATGAGTGACTTGAAAATCCATTGGTTGAACCTAGTCAACGAATTCTGGAAAATGAACATTGACATAGACCAAATTATCCACTCCCATAATATATTAATGTATACTCTTCCAAGGGCTTCAGAAGTACCAATGACAAAACGTTTGTCCAAAACAAATACGGAATTATCATTTCACACAAATCCATCCTACAGGAGATCTGCTATGCTCTCCTTATACGACAAAAAAGCACATCATAAATGTATAATCTTCGATGATATGAACAGTGAAAATGAAAATCCACAATATTCCATTAATAACTTACTCTTGCAACATCAATCTTCCAGGCAATCATTGAATTTAAAATTGCAAGAAATCCAACAACATCATAACAAGGACTTAAAATCCCCAGTAATCAATACTTTCCAATTCCAATCTCTCAACAAGCCTGAATTGAAAACAGCTCCTCGCATAAAATCGCCATTAACACCATCCAACAGACATAACCACATGAATTTGAAAGATTCCTCGCTTGCTTTGAAGAAGACTATTTCGCATGTAACTCAAACTAATTCAGACGAAGAGCAAGTTCTCACTGATGGACCAAATGAGCCTGAACAAAACTCTTCGAAACCAGTTCTTTCTCAATCCAGTTTAGAATCTAATGGATTTTCTACAAATGGTAATGTGAAACTTCCCACTTCGAAGGTTTCCCAGATATTGCCACCTACTCCGGTTAGAAAGATGGACTATGTACTCAAAGATGACTATAGATCATCCATAAGTGGCTCTCCTCGCAAAAGCCATACATTACAACCCCCAGTAATTGATAATGAATCGGCCCACATGGGAAGAAAGAAATCAATTAAAAAGTTGGTTGATGGATGGAAGAAAACTATTATTAATTCAACACACGCTCACACGAAAAGCTCAGAATTTTCTTCTCCAAAAGCACAAATTGATCATGATGATGTGGATATGGATACTGCTCTTAATAGGGTGATTGATTCAAATGAGGAGGACGATCAATTGATTATAGGACAAAGGGTGGATATCTTGAGTGCAAGAATTATAGATGAGTTGGAATACCTCTTAAGATATTATATCAAAAATGATACATCTCCTGGGATTATACTAGAGGATGATCGTAATCATGATGTGTTGAAGGATAATGATGACTTGCCCAGTGCTAACCTTGATGATATTGATTATGATGATGAGAGATTCGATATAGATGTCATGGGTTCCCCAGCTAAGAAACCAAGGATCTCCACGAATATGACTGAGAACTCTCTAAATGGAGAGATAGATGAAGTAACTTGCGAGAAAGTGGATGCTGAACTTGACGAAGAAGAGAATGATGATATGGATATCAACGATCTCTCAGATTTGAATATCCTTAAAATTGATCATTTAATTAATGAAAATGATGTAATTCCAAGTAACACTGATAATCAAAATGCATCGAAAAATGACACTGTTTTGCGAGAATCGGTTTTCATCAATTCGCACGAATCATCTTTTCAAAAACCAGTTAGTATTAACTGGAATGATGAAGGTAACTTGAATCTTGAGGATTCTGAACTTCATGGTATTTCAGAAGAATCTCGTGATAATGGAGAACAAAATGAAGATCAAGGTAAAGAAAAGCCTGAGGCCAAGATTTTGAAATCCACCACTCAATATTTTGATGTGAATACAGAATTATCAAATCCACCTGAAATGCACTTTGTTGAATTCAGCAATCACAACAACTCTTTTGACACTTCGATTTCCACACCCAGTAATATTACACAATATGATGCAGATATAGCTGAATTAGGGATAGCCATGAGTCCACAACTGTTGAAGAAAAATAGAGTGAAACGCATAAGTTTTAACGATCAAAATATTCATGGACGGGCCTCTGGATTTTCAAAAGCATCTGGAGGTTCTGCTTTCAAGAGGGATTCTATTAATCGTAACTCGAATGGTTCTGTGTTCAGGAGAGATTCTGCGAAATCATACATTAGTTATGATTCTGCATTTTCGGTCTCAAACATTTCTAGACAATCAGAACGTGTTGAAATTGACAATGGGCCCTTGAAGAAAATGAACGGATTCAATAACCTAAGAACATTGGCTGGACCAACGTTCACTGAAAGAAACTCCTTGGATATGCCTGTTAGGGTCAAATCTGCTTCAGTTAGCTCGTTCATTTCAAGATCTTCTTCTGTTCGTAGAAGTGTCAGATTTAGCACTTTATGTGCATTGACTGAGTTACCATTCAGTAATTTCCAAACCGAATCCATCGTTGAAAAGAAAAATTCTGTCTTGCAAAGATCATCCAAGCTGTCTGATGTAGCTGATAGTTCTATTTTTTCAGTGGCAATGAAGAGTAGAAAAAACTCAATAAAGATGAATACTGATAATTTACATTCCAGCAATAATTCTTCTGCTAACTCAATTGCAATACCAGGAATTAGCAGTTATGTTTTAAAAGAACTTGCAGCAATCCCAGATGAATCTTTCCACTCAAGCGATCCAATAGAATTTGCTTTATTCAAATTGGAAGGTAAAGATTCAACTAAGATCTTGAACAAAAGATCTTCGGCCACAAGTTTATCAAAGAGTCCTCGTGGTACGAGCTCTGGAAGTATTGGAGGTGCTCCAAATTCAACTGAAGAAATCTTGAACGAAATTGAAAATGCAAATACAGAAGATGTTATTGAACTTTCTTCTCATGCAGATATCACCCAAGAGCATCCTTTGACACCAATAAAAAAGAATATCAATCAACAAAAGCATCTTGGATGTATTGGAAGAGACCCTTCCACTCCAATCAAAAAGATCATCAATTTGCAAGATCCATTGACATCTACACCCAATAACGACAGCTTTTTAAATCAATCCCACCAGAACAGTAGTTCGACCAGTCCTGGAATAACTTCACCCAAAATTATCCTCGATAATTATGCACCATCTAATGATATCTTGTCTGTTAGAAAAGTAATGGATACTTCGTCACATATATCATTTGTTTTAGGTTTTGATTCGATGTCCCTTGCAGTTCATTTCACAATTATTGAAAAAGATATGCTTCAAGAAATAGATTGGAAAGAACTTATTGAATTAAAGTGGAACAAGGAACTAACTCCTGTCAATAGTTGGCTTGAGATTATTGTGAATGATCAATATTATAACAAGAATAAGGGTGTTAATTTAATCATTGCTAGGTTCAACTTAATGGTTAATTGGATAGTGTCTGAAATAATATTGACAAAAAGTCAGAAAGAGAGAATTGCTATTATTTCAAGATTCATTCATGTTGCCCAAAAATGTTTCACTTTGCAAAACTACTCAACCCTAATGCAAATAATATTGGGATTAACTTCTGAGAAGGTTCAAAAACTTCGTGAAACTTGGAAAAATCTTCCTCCAGGTGATATCTTAATGTTGAAAAACTTGGAAGATTTAGCTTCTCCATTGAAGAATTTTTTGAATATCAGACTCTGCATAAATCAAATGAAACCATCTAAGGGTTGTATTCCTTTTGTTGGCTTGTATTTATCTGATTTAATTTTCAATGCGGAAAGACCAACCTTTGTGAAGTCCATGAAGCCCAAGAAAAAAGAAAACACCTCGATGATGACCTCACCAATCTCACCTGGCGACACTTTTAATTCTTCAAGAAATTTTGATTCCGATGTGACAGCCTCTACTATTGACACTAGAAATGAAGATGATAAAGTGATTAATTTTTCAAAGTTCAGAACCTCAGTTCACATTGTGAAATCATTGTCACAATGCATTGAGTGGTCATCTTATTATAAATTGAAACCAAATGCTGAGTTACTTTCCAAATGTCTTTACATAAAGTCCTTGGATGAAGAAGAAATGAATTATTGTTTAGGAATTTTGCATGATCAGTGATAAGAAAGCTACGACTAATTAGAAATTAATTAATAGCATGTATAATTATAATATTAATCTAAGCCATTTTAGACTTAACCCATTAGATCATAATTTTCTAAAAGTTCTTATGTATTAATGTCTTTAACTAATCATTTTTGAATTCCTTAGGGAATAGAAAACTACGATTTTCACCGTGCTTATTTATTTATTTATTACCAGAGCGTTACTCGTTATCTATATCTTGCTGCTACAACATGGAGCTTCAGGTTCCCTACCAACTGGGTGCAAAACGGACTTGTTGAAGTTGTTGTTTGATTGTGGAAGGTCCAAAGCTGGGTTCTTGTCAAAGAAGTTGAAAGGAACAAAGTGGATGGTGTGGGTTTCAACAGGCATGACTGGGAAGTCTTCAACTCTTGGGATGTGGGTGAAACCCAAGGTAGCCCAAACAACAAGATCCTCGTTTCTAACGTTGTCAGTGTTGTTAGCCCAAACACCAAGACCAGTATCGGTTTGAGATTGGTTGGTGAATTCACCAGCAGCAAACAATTCGTCGTCTCTGTACTTAGTAACCCAGAATTGTTCAGTAGCGAACTTAGCTCTCTTAACATTGAAAGAGGTGTCATCAGCCAAGATCATTTGAGCAGCTGGCATAGCAAGCTTGTAACCAACTGGGTTCTTGGAAATTGGGTTGATAACGTTTTCGTTAAGAATCTTGACGGTTCTGGTAGTGAAAGGAGATTGTTCAATGTGACCAGCCTTCTCAACGTAGTGTCTGTCAGTGACGAAACCAATACCATATGGGTTCAACTTGTCCTTTGGCATCTTAAGAGTGTCATCGTAGACAACGGTGTTCTTGTGACCGTCAACAGCAGGATCAATTCTGTAAGACAAAATGTGTTGATGGTAAGCAGCCATAACATTTGGACCGACAATAGTACCCCATGGAACCTTGACGTTTTCGTCAATTGGCATGGTACTCAAAATACCAGTAGCTCTGGTTTCAATGTCGACCGAACCATCATTGACAAACTTGAAGTTGATGATGTACTCGTAGTTAGCAACAGTTGCAATGGTTTGAACGACAAATTCTCTCTTTCTAGCAGTAACAGCGTTACCGTTTCTGTAGTTAACGTGCTTGTACAACAAACCGTTGTCTTGTTCGTGCATACAAACGGTTTGTGGCATGATGAATGGTTCACCGTTGGAGTGAATACCAATACCGTCAATGTAGGTAATAACACCCAAACAGTCACAGCCTAAGCCCAAACTGTTAGCACAAGCACCGAAACCACAATCACCCAAGTCGAAAGCTTGCTTTCTGTGGTATGGAGCTCTTGGATCACCGTAAGGAACGGTCATTTCAGACAAAGCCATACGGTAGAAGACTTGTCTACCCTTGAACCAACCATCGTAAACGGCAACACCTTCTCTGGCGCTGGTGGCAACTCTGAATTCCCATCCTTGCCATTTGACCTTACTACCTTGGACAGTGTAAGATGGACCTTCTGGTTGAGAAACCAACAATGGCTTGACATCTCTCATAACGGCTTCACCGTTCAAGTCTGGGTGATACTCGACACAAGGAACTTCTTGCCATGGTTGAGTTGGGACGGTGGTTTCGTCGTAACCACCTGGCAACAAGTCAATTCTAATGAACTTCTTGGTGAAACATTCGAACACTGGAGAGAACTTCAATGGCAAAGAGTAGTGATTGGATTCAGAATGTCCATTACCAGCAAGAACATACATGAAAAATTGGATCAAAGGTCTCTTCTCATTTGGATCATCAGTAGCGTAAATCCATGGATCGTTTCTAACTTGGTAACCAGGTGGCAACTTCAACTTCTCGATTTCAGCCTTGATGATTGGATGATTGTTACAAGTCTCTTCCCAGTCAGACATGTCGTCTGGCAAGAGAGGACCACAAACACCCTTTGGCAATTGTGTTTTGGTGATAACATGACCGACAGTAACGTTAACCAAGGCCTTGTTGAATTCTAAAGTGTTAGTCCAGTAGTGACAGTAAAGAACTCTTGGGATTCTTGGCAAAGGTAAACCTTCTCTTTCAGCGTTCAAGTACTTGATCATATCCTTCTTTGGAGGATCGACTCTTTCGATCTGGACAAAGTGGACATTGGCAGAAGCTGGATAAGAGTCCTTGACAAGCTTAGAAGCTAATTTGATTTCATAGTCTTTGACAGAGTCAAATGGATGGAGTTGAGGAGCCATCTTTGATTGTTGATGATATAATTTTTAAGCAAGGTGGGCATCCACAGGATTTAAATAGTTTTGCAAGAATCAGTTATGTAGATTATCAAGATGTCTCCACAAGTGCAGCTGCATCCCGATTAGGAAGGCGGGTCTACCATGCATAGGGAAGTTTTATCCGCCGGTATAGTGCGATAAACTACGAGGGAGGCTGGGAAAAGATGGGGTTAATTGAAAGCGCAAAATTAAGAGGGGGTAAACTCGTGGCCAGAGAATGGGTAGGGTGATCTATAGTGCTTTCCCCTGGGCTGTAGGGTCCTTGGACCCCACCTTTAGGCCCGCTAGGAAGATGGAGTAACATCTGGCGGCGAATTGCCACGAGTAAGGCGCTCCTTCCTTCCTTAATAGGCAGTTCACATGCGCTTTCGTCCTGTGTACAGCCAAGTCTGGTGGGGGATTGAATAAGGTGACCTCCCAGCGCAATGCCTAATCCGGCAAAAAAAGCGGAAAGAAATTGCGACGCGCGATTGTTGACTCAGCTCACCCCACCTACTCGGGTATAAACGGCTCGCCTAAGTTACAACCTCGTCCAATGTTAAGTATCGATATCTAGTGTTATTCTGTCGTGTCCTGGTAAATGTTATCGACGTACTTCAGTTGTATCCGCCCTAATCTACAGATTGAGTGAAAATCCTCGCTTGGTATCTTACAGCAGCCGTTAGATTATCTACTACAGATTAGCCGCTGTATTGTACGTTTTGGGATTTATTAATGCTTGATATCTAGCACAGTAATTCTATTAGTTTGGTAGAATAGATAAATCAGCTGAGATCTAAAAGCTTGACGATTTTACACTTTTGTAGCTAATTTGCAAAAGATTAAGAAAATGCGTAACTGAAGCAATTTCCACTGCGACTAGAAAAAACGGATATAGGAATGAGTCGTGGACTCATGCATGTTTAATTGGATAAAAACATTGACATTCACCATGTCATTACTACTGATTTGCAAGAATAGGTTTAGAACAGAGACCACGATGTTTCTTTCATGGGTAGTGACTGAACCATCCCTTACCCTGATATTCCACACTATTCTACACTGCGGAGAGTAAAATGTTGGGGACCTCCATGAATTCCGAGGGAACCCCCTGTCGGAAATGTGGTGAACCACCACTGACCGGAAAGCCTAATAGTCACGTGATCACGATACCTTTGGGCACCGGTATGCAGGACGAGTGCCACCGGAATTAACCATGTTATATTTGAGGTAGTTCCACCTTGAAGTTGTAATTGTTTATCGAATCATTCATCATTAAGAGAGTATATCCATATGCCTTCTAACATCAGAAAAGCCCAAAAGAATCCACAGCTATGGTTAGCTGCTTTGGCTGCTACCTCCATTGCCGCTTTATCATACAAGTTGTACGCAACCTTCATGGAACTGGACCAAGACCTGGCCTCGTCCCAAAACTCGAAGAAATACGTAAACAAGTCTATTGTGTTGACGCTTTCCTCTTCAGTTATCAATCTGAAACTTCCACTCCACGAAATCCTTGTCAATTCTGAGAATGTGGTGTTCATTCTTCCTCCCAACCTTTCTGAAGAGGATTTGGTCAATGACAGCAACGAGCAGTTTGTATCCAAAAATAACAATTACAAGCTTCTTAAATGTCTGAACTTGCAAGGATACGTGCAAATGTTGAAGAATTTGCAACCAGACTTGCTCCTCATTTGTGCTGATGATTTGGGATTGTCAACCATGAAACTCACGCAGGACTTGAGTCGTTTCATCAAGCAAATTGTCAATATCGATCAGAGCAACGATGATATCTGTGCTAAAGTGTTGCCCATTTTCAAGTAAGAGCTGGCTCATCAAATATTACATACACTCAAGCAATACACGATAACCAAGACTACTAGCCAGGTGATTACCCCTAGTAAGTTGACAGTTTTGGTTTCCAATTTGGAAATAATTACCCCGAAGAACCTTAAAGTCCGGAGAAGATATCGTTTAGGAAAAGGATCTCCAGGGATTCAAGGATCCAGAGATTCCGGGGCCGGGGTATGGAATATTATTAATCAGCCCCTGCGATAAGACATGTAATTGACATTGATGATTAATATACTACAAATATTCTTATTAATTAAATACATTAATCACATTAGGTTAAAACAATAAATAAGTTTCTAGCCTCGGAGACTAGACCGACCTAGGCCCTCTTGTGCTTGTCTTGCAAGTCTGGCAATTGGATGATCTTCACAGGGAGATAACTGTTCTCTGGGTTGGCCAAACCAGCGTATGCATTGTACCAAGCACAGAAAGCAGTGATCAAACCAAATACACCAGCAACCTTTTTGACGGTTTCATCACCCTTGAACTCAGCGATTGCTAGCAACAAGAACGTGATCGACAAGAAGAAGAAGATGGAGAAGAAGGCCAAGGTAGATTTGAGAGTCATAAGCATCATGAAGAAGGTGAAGATGAACCAGGCGACCAAGAAGATACCGAGAGCGTTAGAGAGTTCCTTTGCGTTTGTACCGTAAGCAGCACCAATACCAAACGAGTCCACGAGAATAGCAGCGTAAGAACCCCAGAAACCACCGTAGGAGCACAAGGCGACACCACCAAAGGTATTACCCACGGCGATCTCAAACAAACCGGCCACCAATTGTGCAGCACCACCGTAGAAGAAAGCCAAACCCACCACGATATTGGGGATGGTCACACCTCTGGCACCCACATTGATCAATGAAAGCACGAAGGTAGTGAGAGCAAATGCCGACAATCCCAATGGAGCAGGGTTGGCTAAGTTGTGCTTTGGAGGAGGAGAAAGACCAGGATTCAAAGTACCACCGAAAGCCTGGACCAAGTCTGACTTCAAGTATCTCTCGTTACCAAACTGGATGTATTCCCCTTCGGACCTGACTCTGGTGAAGTCACTGCCATCGGCAGGGGCTTCGGAGTTGTCCATGATAAGGGTGTGAGATTTAGGCTCTTGATTTTCCAAGTCTGACATTGTTGTTGTTAATGAAGTTGCAGGTGTTGCTGAACAAATTGGATGAATGCACGATGCGGATTAGGCTACTTATATGATACGAACCGGTGATGGGGCTATTGGTTTTGGGATAGTGAGCGGGGGCGTAATTGTTGCGTGGTCGGTCTTAGGAAACCAACACGTGAGGCGATGTCAAATAAATGCACCACATTTAAGGTTTATTGGGGAGCCAGAGGAGGAGACGCCGACAGTCGGAGTACACGGATAGTTAGGGCTGGCGCCGTGGGAACCAGCACCAGGTGTAAACAGTGAAATGGCACTGGATTTGGCCTATCTGAGCCTCCAGAAGCCAGTGGTGAAATTGGCCCAATTACCCAGTAGTGCGATGGCCGGCGCGGTGGTGTGGGTGCACCCACCACCACTGTAAATCCATTCCTGCATGCGCGCGGGGGTTAAGTCCATTTGGTGGGCTGGATGGAAGGAAATGTAAACAGGATTGGCTATTTGTGGGGAAGTGAAAATCTTTCGCATTGGCGATGTCAAATATTATGGGCTTTGAAGGGCAAAGCAATAGATTTTGCGGGGGGAGTGGGGGCGCTATTGATGGGAGTGGGGGTGGTCCATCCTAGCTTAGGGGGTTAGACACTGGTGGCTAGTGGTAATTACACCCCAACAAATGTGCCGATGATTGTATTTCGGGGCTCAGTGGGCGAAAACGCTAAAGTGCAGGCACTGAAGCCCCGTCTCCACGGAGGTCTGACCCTCCGGAGTACACGAACACCCCATCACTAGTGGTGGTTTTGGTGATGATCTGGGCTCGTCCAAACGTCATACGGTCCCAACCTTCCGCATGACGGATTATATGGCCCCATGACTGCAATTGGTCCATGGTAGAGGCCGCGATACCCTCCTCCAAGTTGACCCGGGTCACCCCCGACAGAAGAGGGCCATCTGCCCCCCGGCCACGATCGGGGTGGGTTTCATCCACAAGTGAGCTGAGAACCACCCGCGGCGAATCAATCAGCTGTTGCGGAGTCATTCCGAAGATCACCAAGTTGAGTACATGTTGTACGTGGCACACAGGCTGGGCAAACCCACCCATATTGCCGAAGGTAGCGAAAAGTTCGCCGTCCTTGGTGATTAAGCCAGGAATGATCGTATGATATGGCCGTTTGCCCCCTTGGAGGCAGTTGGCAGTACCTGGGGTAAGATTGAAGTTGGCTCCCCGGTTATGAAGGCAGAACCCATACTCGGGCACCACGATGCCTGAGCCAAACCCTTCGTATACCGAGTTGATGAATGAACACGACTCGCCATTGGAATCCGCCACCGCAAGGTACACGGTGTCGGACTTGAACATTGGATCTGGCACCTGGCCGCCGATCACATCCACATCCAACGCTTTGCGGGGGTGGAAGTGGCGGATACGGTCCCGTAAGTAATCTCTGGTGAGGAGGTGGTGAAGTGGAATTGCACCAAACTGCGGGTCGCTGACATATTCATCAGCATCGTAAAATGCTAGCTTGCAGGCTTCGATGATTACATGGAGATAATCTGGCGAGTTGTGCACCATGCGGCCGAGATCGATGGTACCGGCCCGATGCAATTCCTGGATCATTCCTAGAGCCTGGAGTGCCACGAGCCCATGGCCGTTGGGGGGCATCTCCCATACTTCGTATCCCATAAACTCGAATTTGATGGGATCGTCAAAAGTGGACTTATGTAACGTCAAATCCTCGAGGGTCAACCGATGGCCCCTGGCGGTGGTTTGACGGATTATCGAATCTGCAATAGATCCGCTATAAAACGCCGATTTTCCTTGTGTTCCTATGGCTCGTAGTGCTTGGGCCACTGCCGGATTGCGGACTACTTCACCGTCATAAGGCCCGTTTTCTCCCACCACAAACGGATTTTCTACCGGTGTTAGGTGCGGATTTTGCCGGAGTAGTTTGGCAGTTTGGTTTCGCCAGATGTAAGACGAGACTTCGGCCACTGGAAACCCATGCTGGGCCAATTCCACCGCAGGTTGCAATATTTGCTCAAAACTCACCTTGCCAGACCCCCAATGGTGGTAGGCATCATACCATGCTGCTATGGCTCCTGGCACCGTCACGGCAAACACCGACTCATAGGGTATACGACTCATGGGGTTGCCATTATTGTGAAGGTTCCACACGTCTTCAAGGTGGACATTTTTGCCAGCACGTCCTGTTCCATTGAGACCAAGAACTTGACCCTTGCCATTTCTGTCTTTCTTATAGTATAACGCAAAGCAGTCCCCACCAATCCCCGTGGAGGCAGGTTCGGTTATACATAAAGCCGCGGAAACCGCAATGGCTGCATCCACACAATTTCCACCCATATCGAGAAGACGAATTCCCGCAGCGTTGGCGAGCGCTTGGGACGAGCTGACCATTCCTTTGGTGGAATGCACGGTGGACCGTCGGGAATTGAATCTGATGAAACCGGCACACATGTTGGCTGCTGAAGGGATTTACAGGGGGCTTATATGGACTTGGATGTCGAGAAATTGTGGCAGGTGTAGAGCCGTAGATTAGGGTTGTTACGAGCCCGCGTCAATTTCTCGGTGTTGTCAACATGACAGAACCGAGGGTCCAAAGGCGGGGAGTACCAGCATGGCACGTGAAACAGCCGCCAATTCCGAGGGGAAAAATACCACCACCCGGAAGCAGAGGAGGGGAACAAATGGCTCTATTACATAATCATCATCATCGACACTCACAATTACATAACACAACCCCATCCAATTACATAAGCACACTCACCAGCGGGTTACGTAAGGGCTCTTCTACGTCATTTCACCATCACAGGTCATGGGTGTGAAATCGCTATGGGAGATCATTGGGCCCACGGCCAGGCCCGTGAGGCTCGAGGCACTTTCACGTAAGCGCCTAGCTGTCGATGCCTCTATTTGGATCTACCAATTCTTAAAGGCAGTCCGTGATTCCGAAGGAAATGCCCTTGCTCAGTCTCATATCGTGGGATTCTTTAGAAGAATATGCAAGCTCCTTTTCTTTGGTATTTATCCCATTTTCGTGTTCGATGGTGGTGCCCCAGTGCTTAAACGTGAAACTATCCTTCAGCGGAAACAGAGAAGAGAGGGAAAGACAGAAAGCACCAAACAGACTGCTCAAAAGTTGCTTGCCATCCAAGTCCAGAGAGAAGCTGAAAAGTATCATGCAGCACGTTCCCAAAAGAAAAGCACCTCCAATGATGATATGACATACCTAGAAGACCTTCCAATTAACCATCCCATGCATGGCCAATCAGTTGCTGCTGAGGAGTCACCTCAACCTACCAATAAGAGCTCGACCCGATTCGTAAAAAATGATGAATATCACCTCCCCACAATTGACAAGTTTCGCGTCAGCACTGATGATGGAAGAATCATGCCGGAGGAGGATTTTAAAGAATCGTTAGCTGAATTTGATTATGTTGATGGAATCGATATTAATTCCGTCGACCCCAATTCCAAAGAATTTTTGAATTTGCCAATTGCTACACAATATATGATACTTTCAAACTTACGACTCAAATCTAGATTGAGAATGGGGTATAGAAAAGACCAACTAGAAGCATTGTTCCCAAATAGCATGGACTTTTCTAAATTTCAAATACAGCAAGTACAGAAAAGAAATTTCTACACTCAAAAATTAATGAATGTTGCCGGAATGGGAGACGAAGGAAATGCTACCAAAAGGATAGCGGGGGACAAAGACCGTAAATATGCCTTGGTTAAAAATGAAGATGGCTGGACCCTTTCCATAGACAATTCTAGTGCCAATAATCCTATCGTTCTAGATGAAGACGGAAATGAGGTTCGCAACTATTTTCAACCAACGATTAATCAACTGGAAAAGCTCAAATTAGAGAAAAAGTCTGAAGATCTACAAAACACATCTGAAATCATAAATGACTCAGAAAATCATTCTCTGGAGAGTGATAGCGATGAATTTGAAGATGTGGAACTAGAAATCGAGGAGACTGAACAAGAAAAGCAAAATCAAATGGCCCTCATCGAATCTATCTACAGTCAATACGAGTCCAAGGCACCAACTGTTTCTACTATAGATGGATTTCTGGAAATGGAACTTCAAAAGGCAATTGAGAATTCCAAGAAGGATTTAAATTACTTGTATGATCAGGAGGCTCAACTTGATACGGCATTTTTGAAATCTTCAAAGAATGCAAGTGGTTTAGGAGGCTCCTTTCTATTTGCTACAAAGTCCAATATCAAACCCGAAAAGCCCATTCCAAAAGCCAATCTAGCAGGTTCAATACTTACTCCAGGACCAATACCAATAGTAGAACCAAACTTGGGGCTGGAGAAGAAATCCTCGAGCCCCACAATTTCATACAAGAAGGAACCAGCATCACAAAATCACGAGTTTGAACATGTAAAGAAACCTGCCGCCTCCACTCAGTTTGGATCTTCATTCCTATTTGGTGCACTACTGGGAATCGATTCCAAAGAGACCCATGGTACTAAAACCCACGATAAGAACACACTTAGAATAAAGGAACCAGAAGCACAGCAAGTACCTTCGAATGAACTACAGAGTAAAACACATGAACAAGGATCAGTTAAATTAAAAGATGATGTCAAAAAAGAAACGCAGGTTTCAGAAAGCAAAATCAATGATGACCAAGAATTCTCAGAAACAGATCAGGAACCAGAAGAAAAACAAACTATCAATGTGAATCTCGAAGAATCAAATGAGACCGATTCTGGAAAAGCACTCCCTGCTCCGATTAATCACCCGTTACCAACTTGGTTTAATCAAGAAATTCCTGATAAGGGTTTTCATCAACAAACCGGCATTGAGTCACAGGATCAATCTAATGCAAACCCTAAAGTTGATGATGATGGGTTAATTCCATGGAATGAAGCAAGAGACCTATTTCTGCTGACTCACGATGACATAGTGAACGAGCTTTCAGAAAACGAAGAATCAACTGATGAAATACAAGAGATTGCTCCTCCGAGAGAACCAACTAAAGATAACGTGCAGGCTTCTAATGAACCACAGAGGGAACTGGAAAAGAGACAAGCACAAATCATTGATTACGATTTTGAAGATGAAGATGGAACCGACTTACTTAAACAGCTTAGGGAAGAAGAAGACGATCATGAGTCGTTTAAAAGCCAAATGAAGAAAACAGAAGATCAATTATCTTCAATAAATTCCAGTATATCGCTGGAGCAGTTGCTTCAAGAAAAATTAAACAAGGAGAAAAGGGATTCAGAAGAAGTCACCCAAACAATGATCAGTGACGTTCAAGAACTCCTCAAACGATTTGGAATTCCCTTTATTACTGCCCCCATGGAAGCGGAAGCTCAATGCGCTGAGCTTCTCAAGCTAAAGTTGGTCGACGGAATTATTACTGATGATAGCGATTGTTTTCTATTTGGAGGAGATAGGGTTTATAAGAACATGTTCAACCAAAAGCAATACGTGGAGTGTTATATCGGAGAGGAAATTGAATCTAACCTAGGCCTTGGTCAGGATAGGCTTATCGAGTTAGCTCTCTTATTAGGCAGTGATTATACTGAAGGTATCAAGGGAATTGGTCCAGTGATGGCGATGGAAATTTTGGCAGAGTTTGGCACTTTGAAGAACTTCAAAGTTTGGTTTGATGACCAAACCAAAACCACCAAAAAGAGCAGTACTGAAGATTCTGGATTGAAAAAGACCTTAATCAGTAGGATAAAAAGCGGAAAATTATTTTTGCCTGACTCATTCCCTGATCAGGTTGTGTTCGAAGCATACAAGAAACCTGAAGTTGACAGGGATGACAGTGCTTTCAAGTGGGGTGTACCTAGTTTGGACCAAATTCGTTCCTACCTAATGTATAATGTGAATTGGTCACAGGCCCGAGTGGATGAAGTGATGGTTCCACTCATTCGTGATATGAACAAGAAAAAACAAGAAGGAACCCAATCTACTATATCAGAGTTCTTCCCTCAAGAGTACATTCAAACTAGAAAAGAAATTGCATTAGGCAAGAGGCTAAAGAATGCCACCAAAAAATTGAACAAGCGGGCTAAGGTTACATAAATAGAGCAACAAGCTACGACGTTATGAAGAAATAAACTTAACAAACATATTATCTCGTAGATAAAGATCATATCCTTGCAACGAATGCCAACTGTAGTAAGTGCGACTAAATGTTTTAAATTTCTTGAATGTTTCCAAATGTTAGTTCTACATCTTTCCTCGAATCCAGAGAATTAAATGTGAAAATCTATCAGCCCATATGATCGGATGTGAAGTTGGTAATGGCATGCCCAGGGATGACTTTCAGGCTTTCTTGTCATTTGTAACTTACGGTTACTGTTGCGCTACAGAAAGTCGAGAACGTCCTGTATACGCGTAAAGATATTCAACGTAGCAAAATCTAACTCACCAATACGAGCACTTGAAACAATTGGCAGCATGACTGATTCGTTGTCAAAAATTACTTCTATGCTAGAATCTGCTAGAGATTTTACTATCGAAGCAGCTGTGTCCGCATCCACCAGATTGGCTGAGACGCCTAGCTCTCTTCGACCCAAAGAAATATCCAAGCTCTTGAACTCTAGGTCGGATAGAGACATTTTATCAGGAATGAGATGTGTGATATCGCTTATATCAAGAGGTGAAGATGGAAGAGTTTACTTTGCAGACGTTGTGAAGAATGTCACCACCTCCAATCAAAGGATCAAAAATTTGGTATTGACTTACTTGATCAGATATGCTGAGACCGAACCAGATACTGCCCTTTTATCAATCAATTCCATACAAAAGTCACTCAACGATAAAGATCCAGTAAACAGAGCAAAGGCAATCAGGTCATTGGCAGGTATAAGAATTCAAACAATTGTTCCCATCCTACTTTTATGTATCAAGAGAACAGCAATTGATCCGTCACCAGTGGTACGAAAGGCAACTGCAATCTCGTTAGGTAAAGTCTATGAAATGGACCATGGCTCTAAGAAACAGATCAAAGAATACTTGTCAAAGCTTATCGCTGATAGCGAGCCTCAAGTAGTCGCTGCTGCCATAAAAACATACTACAAGATCAAAGACAATTTGGGTGATGCAAATAAGAAATGGGAACTTATTCACGGGAATTTCCGTCGCTTTTGCTCAATCATGAAAGATTTGGACGAGTGGGCACAATCATACTTAATTGATATTTTAACTGAGTATTCTAGAAAGTTTTTGCCAAAGCCAAAATTGTATCTAAAAGATTCTACGAATCAAGTCATTGATCTTCCCGAAACATGGGAACAAATACCCTTTCCAGTTTATGATATGACCTTCGATAAAGACCTTGAAGTTTTCTTAGATTCATTAAGACCTTTGGTTTTTTCATCCTCAGAGAATGTCATTTTAAGCGTTTCTAAAGCCTTGCTCTCCTTGGCACCTCCACAAAAGTTCAGATCATTAAATTTAAACATGTCCTTAGTAAGAATTGCAAATTCCCAGAACAAGCAAACCTCATATTTTGCATTGAAGTTAATCTTCAAAATTGCCAAAGCAGACCCCGGCCTTTTCGAACAGTACTTCAAAAACTTTTATCTCTACCCCAGTGACCTGTTCCCAGTTGCAAAAGGAAAACTTGATATTCTCTCTTTGTTAGCAAACGAAGCAAACTTCAGATACTTATTGGAGGAACTTAAGTATTATTCCACATCTTCTCAAAATCTTGCTATCTCAAGAGAAGCAATTAAAGCAATAGGTAGATGCTCTCATATTGCTCCAGAAGCAATCCTAAAGTGGTGCTTGAAACAAGTGAAATTGCAAACAGGCCCTATATTGAATGAATTATTAACTGTGGTCAGATATTTAATTCAGCAAAAGAGCAATATGGATAAGAACGTTGCTAATGCGAAAGAAGAAATTATAAAGACCACTTACACACTTTCTTTGATTTTGCAAGACAAGTCTGTGGGACTAGAAGGTGAGGCCAAAGCAAGCATAATTTGGTTTATTGGTGAGTTCACCGATGCTGCTAATAATACCATAGGACCGGATGTTTTGCGCTTGCTTATTAAGGGTTTTTCTTCAGAGCAAGAAGTGGTGAGGTATCAAATTTTGGTTTTGGCCGCTAAATCTTTCTCATTCGAACTTAATAGGATAAAAAAGCAAGCCAGCACAGAAGATATCGAACAAAGCTTAAAAGAAAACATTGTGGCCTTGATGTTTCAGCATGTGTTGCATTTATGCAAGTATGACACCTCTTATGATACTAGGGACAGAGCCCGCATGTTTAACGTTCTTCTAAATACGGGGAGCGAACAAGCACAATTGGCATCTTTATTTTTGGAAGTACCTAAGCCGGCTCCTTTTGTTGACTGTACCAACGAAAAGTCAACACAGAATCGAATTTTGACGCAATATTTGGAAGTTAACCAATGGAGTGATCCCGAAAGCCTTCCACCTGCCAGTATTCGTAAGGAGGCCAAAGTGCAGGTGAATAAGCTTGGAACTTCAGGGGTATCATCAGTTTCTTCAAACTTTAGTAATGGAATTACCACCCCAGTTGCAGTTTCTTCGCATGCTATATCCTCAACTAATTTCCATGCAACAAAGCCTACAGTGCAGAATAAGCAAACATACCAGTTACAAAGTTTAGATGAATTTTTTGGCAGTGACGAGGAAGATGATGAAGTCGATGAAGACGATGAAGACGATGAAGACGGTGAAGACGACGATGAAGTGGGGAGTGATGATGGCGAGGCGGAAAGTGGAATATACTCGAGTCTGCTGGACGGCGATTTTGAAAACTCAACGGACGACGACTCTGGTGAGGACGAAACAGTACATCCAACTGCCCAATATAGCAGAGACGAGGAAGATTCGGATGCTGACAGTACTAAAAATTTCCTTGGTGAATCGTGAACCTCGTAGTTCAGGTGATGTAATACATGAAACCTTTTAATAATAGACTAGTAGTCCATTAGGAAATTTAGGTAGTTGCCCACTTCTCACGGTTTTGTCCACCGGACAAAGGGCCTGATTATCTGAGATTAATGCAATTTAGCAGCCTGATTAAATGCAGCCGCCATGCCTCGGTGGGTTTGTGTTCCGGAGGTAACAATTTCAACAATAGTGCTTCGTAAAAAACAATCGACCGTTCAATTAACATTTAATTGCCATAATAGGAAGATCTGCGTGGCAATTACAGAGACCTTTCCCTGTTCTGGAATTGTATTACATCGAGAGTTCATGAGTAATTGCGAGAGACGATTAACCAATGGTTGCCAAAAGCTTTTCCAAAGTTATTGGTCTCGTCTAGCTGGTTAGGAACGATGATAGTATGTGGCTATTTCAGGTGCAGATTAGTGTGAATAACCCGCCCCACCAAGGTCCGGGCATGCAGGTGCAGGACTTGCAATTTCACTCATAGGATTTATGCATGTTTTCAGATGAGATATATGGGGAGACTGAACCTGGGAATTACACTTCCGGATGTATAGGCAGTAAGTAGCATGGGGGTGTATGAAGAGAGCTAGGCGAGGCGGAGATCCAAGCAACCACATCTCTTCCAGGGACGTGTTTCTTGAAGAATCGGTGCCTTTACAAGAAGTGGTTCTCCCGATGCCTTCCGGTGATATAATTACCATCTGCAGATGGCATGTGCAAAGTCAGATCACAGGTTCAGGTGCTGAAAACTGTGCAACGTGTTGTACGAGTTATTAGCTCTTCACCTCTAAAAATTAGCCTTTTACCCAAGCTACACTTTTCAGGCACTAAAGTTAGGCTAATAGTGGACTTTGCAAATAGTCTATTTACTAACTTGCTAGATCAGATGTTATTTTCATCATTCAATATTTGCAAGTAATTTCCAGCAATAAACTAAGGTTTGTAGAAGGCAATTTCAATATTAAGTTGATGATTGGATTAAATTTTCGCCGAAGGATGCAAAACTTCACCAGAGCCATGCAATGATGGTGATCCTTCCATTGAGCTGTTTTCAACGTGACTGGCACAAAATGTACCACAAGGACCGCATCTGTACGGAACCTGTACCGAACTTGGGCTGTACCGAACGAAACCCACATGGAATCTACATGGAACCCACATGGAACCGACTTCGATCGCATTTGGAATTTGCATGAACGCATTGACATCCATAATAGGCAGATTTTACACCCAACAGCTGCACTAGAAAACCTTGGATACGATTACAAGAAATTCAGAACGGTGATATTAAGCATCCTGTGGCAATGTGGTTATTATTGTTTTGAGATTACAGGCGACCACCTACTGGTGACACACTTCACTGTTGAAAATCGGTGTTAGTGCCGACTGGTGTTCCTGACCGTTGCCCCAAGGCACCAGCAAGATTCTAGGCGTCGAAGAAAGGAGTCTTTTGAGCATATCCGTCTATTGTTGGCGGCGGTTTGTCCAAAGTATTCCTGTAATAGAATTTAAGCTTAAACCACTAGACTACCTTACACATGCATTTCCGGCCATCCGTTGAGGCATCCCAGGCCCTTTAGACTTCCAATTCTGAATACCTGGTAGTGATGACGCACCCCGGTTAATTGGGTTGGTAGGATGCATGTGGGAAGTAGTAGCTTTAGAGAGCAGATCAAGGGCTCAATACGCACATGTAGCTATAGGTGCATAGACGAACAAACGCTTTGGGCTCAAAAGGCTCCAAAAAAAGATGCCGATGCCCCTTGCTCATCATTCTCGCTTGTAACATCGTGTAAGGGATTCAGTATGGGCCTGCCCCAAACGCCATCGAAGTAAACCCAATGGTGTCCATGCAAGCAGGATGCCCACAAACCACAAACACCATGCACCCGTCCACCAATGTTGATGTTCCCCTGGTGGAAGTTGAAGTCCCTGAAGAATCCCTGCAGTCCAATGTTGAAGTCCGCCTCAAAAGTAAAGCACTGTAGCCGAGGTAGAACAATACCCTGTGACATCAGCCGAATCAAGACTTTTTAGGTATCGTCTACGTATTATATCCGTTACATACGGCACTTGGAGTGGGTACAATAGGAAATCAAGATTTGATCCGCATCTGAAACAAAGCCCTAATTTAACAGTGCCTATTGGGAGAGTGGGTATTCGGTAATGGATATTTGTTTCCGAGAACCAAAACCAATATCGATGTGGTTGTCAGAATGGCGAAGTTGCATGACTGGCCTGACGCGAAACCAAAACATTGATTAAACTTCCCCTAGTGTCGGCGGAATCTTGCGTCTTCACATCTACCATGAGGGTCCACAGAGTCCACAGACTGTTGGTGCCCCTCCTCCCATACCGTAGGTTTTAGGAGGAGATTGCACCATCCTGCATCCTCTTAAGGACAAATAGAAAATATTTTTTGCACCTGCACATACACTGTCGAAATGGTTGCGAATTTCTCTATGCAAGAGGGTCTCCTTATTGTCCAGACATAAATACAACTTTGATTATTTTTAACTAACTGTTGATGATGGAGGAGTAATCGCTCGTATGGATACGTCCGAAACCGCCACAAACCGCTATTTGTATTGAAACGCGCAATATCTTAAGACTTTTGTCTGCAGATAGTTCGATTGGCCGTTGCAGCTGTCGATTTTGATCAAAATTGTAACCTTTCACATACTCATCCAAAAATTATAAATATCTCCCATCATTTCCCAATTGATTGTTCTCCAACCATTACGTTCGCTGACAATGAGACTTGGATCTACCACTCTCGCTACAATCGCTATTGCTTTGGCTGCAGCTCCTGCCGAAGCTACCTTCCCATTCGGAGACAGTTTCTATGACTGTTACCCACCATCAAGTCACCAATGGACTTGTAAAGACTTGAACATTTTCGCTCCTTCCAGTTGGAAGAGAGACATTGTTCCTGTCGAAGAAGACTTTGAAGAATTACAAAAGAGAACATCAAACTTCGTTCCAAAGGCTGCATTCGCCGTCTCCAAAGTCGACAAGGCCGACAACGGTAACTTTAGATTGACTTGTAACTACGAAGCCGACCAATCTCAACAATTGAATGATATTTTCTTCCCAAACGTTAACTCTTTGAGTATTAAGAACACTGGTGTTCAGGATGTTCAATTGATCAGTAACTTCAAGGCTCAAGTGAAGAGTTGTGCTAAGTGGAGTACTACTGTTCTCGTTAAACCAAGTATCAAAAACGGTAAGTGTTGTTTACCAAGTGGTTTCTCCATTGAATTCGGCTTCAAAGCAAGCTTGAATGTCGATGCTTCTTACTTCGGAGAAATCAACAACGTTTTCGGTAGCTCATGCTCTTATGGCTTTGGAGGTTCCAACTCTTTCCAAAAGGCTGATCCATCCTCAATCTTCAACCAGGCCTTGAGTGGATTCAACAAAAGAGAAGAAAATGCTGACAAGTCTCCTGCTAGCAAGAGAACTCGTGACATTGGTGGCTTCTTGAAGAACTGTGCCACTTCTAATACACAGCTTGTCAACTTCTGTTGGGACTGTGACTGTTCTACTACTACTTCTTCTACTCAATCTACCTCGAAGACTTACCCACCAACTTCTTCCACTCAATCTACTTCCAAGACTTACCCACCAACCTCTTCGACTGACTGTACTACTAAGACTTACCCACCAACTTCTTCCACTCAGTCTACCTCGAAGACATACCCACCAACTTCTTCCACTCAATCTACTTCTAAGACTTACCCACCAACCTCTTCGACTGACTGTACTACTAAGACCTACCCACCAACTTCTTCCACTCAGTCTACCTCGAAGACTTACCCACCAACTTCTTCCACTCAATCTACTTCTAAGACTTACCCACCAACTTCTTCCACTCAGTCTACCTCGAAGACCTACCCACCAACTTCTTCCACCGAATCTACTTCTAAGACTTACCCACCATCATCCACTTCCTCCTTCCCACCAAACTCTCCATCTTCTTCCAAGCCTCCTGCTAGCTCAACTGTTTCTACAACTAGTTCAAGCGGCTCCGTGGACACTACTAGCTCAGTTCCACCAGCTCAATCCACCACTTCTACTATTAAGACTACTGTGATTACCATCACATCTTGTGGAACGAAGTCCTGTCACACCACTCCAGTGACAACTGGTATTACCACAGTAACTGTCGGTACTACTGTTTACACTACTTACTGCCCATTGACCCCAACCACTCCAGCTTCTTCCAAGCCAAACACTCCAACTGGTCCAAGCTCCGAGTCTAAGCCAAACACTCCTACCTCTGTTGAATCTTCGAAGACTAGCACTCCAGCTTCTTCCAAGCCAAACACCCCAACTGGTCCAAGCTCCGAGTCTAAGCCAAACACTCCTACCTCTGTTGAATCTTCGAAGACTAGCACTCCAGCTTCTTCCAAGCCAAACACTCCAACCACCCCAGCTTCCGAGTCTAAGCCAAACACTCCTACCTCTGTTGAATCTTCGAAGACTAGCACTCCAGCTTCTTCCAAGCCAAACACTCCAACCACCCCAGCTTCCGAGTCCAAGCCAAACACTCCAACCACTCCAGCTTCCGAGTCTACGCCAAACACTCCAACTGGTCCAGCTTCCGAGTCTAAGCCAAACACTCCAACTGGTCCAGCATCCGAGTCTAAACCATCTTCTTCTGTCGCAGAATCTTCGAAGACAGAAACCACCAAGTCTGTTATTCAAACCACTGTAATCACCATTACATCTTGCGGTGAAAAGTCTTGCCACACTGTTCCAGTCACAACGGGTGTCACCACAGTTACCAAGGACACCACTATTTATACCACATACTGTCCATTGACCTCCGAGCCAACCAAGCCAGAAGAAGAAAAGACACATCCAGGTAAAGAGGAAACTATTCCTGTTGAACACAAGCCAGCTACTCCAGCTCCAGCTTCTCCTGAAGAAACAACCCCAGCTTCTCCAGCTCCAGCTGAAACCAAGCCAACCTCTCCAGCTGCTCCAGCCGAAGGTAAGCCAACCTCTCCAGCTGCTCCAGCCGAAGGTAAGCCAACCTCTCCAGCTGCTCCAGCCGAAGGTAAACCAGCTTCCCCCTCCGCTCCAGCTCAAGAAAACCACCCTAACACAGTTGCTGAGCAATCTCATGCCGCTCCAACTGCCACAACCATCACTAACGCTTACACCACTCAAACCTTGAACAAGCCATCTCCTAGTATTGAGGCTCCAGCTGTTGCCAATGCTTCCAAGCCAACTGTTCCTGCTGCTCCTTCAGCTAACGTTATTGACAATGCTGCTGCTTCTGTCAAGTTTTCCACCGGTATGGTTGTTATCGGTATGATTGCCATGTTGTTCTAATAGAACTTTTCTTTAATTTCCAGTATTAGCATATACCCTCCAAAATTTTTCATTCTCATTCGGTCTGTTAATTATCGCTTAAACTAAGATAAATTTCCAGTTGAATTCGGTACCTTCAAGGCACGCATTACATATAATTTCGATGTACGACCATTAGCATACAAACAAGCTGTAGAATCCACATTAGAATAATTTAAATTATGAATGAATTGAGAAATATTTCGGCTGTTTTAATGGCCGATTATCGCTAAATACTCTTGTATATCATGTTGCAAAATATTACCGAAACTCCAAATCTACACTACTTAAAGTTAAGGGGCACACGACCCTAGAAATTTGCAGCCATGTCCAGTATAAATAAGGATATCAAACCATCAAATGCAAAAGAAATAGCCTATATCGAAGCTTCCTACTTGCTTTAAATTGAAGCTAATTAAATATATAAACTACACCAAAGTATCAAATTTACCATTTTACTGTCCACTAATAAATGTCGTCTAGTTTAAATCAAGATGTGGCCAGAATGAGTCCATCAGAGATCCTTTGCAAAACAGGAAAAGATGATGAAGAAGCAGAGAAAGCCCTTCAAACAAACAAAAATAAAGAGTCAAAAGCTGGAGAAATTGATGTCGATCAAAAATATGCACCCAGGAACCCTAAGACAAATATCGATGTTTTAACTACAAACTCTCAAAAAGCTATCAACAGAGGCCGCCCATCTTCTTGTGTGTTTGTAGCAAGCTTGGCAGCTCATAAAACAGATGATGAGTTAAGTTTAGCGGTAGCTGAACATTTTCAGCAATGGGGCTCCCCCTCAACGGTAAAAGTATTGCGGGATACTTGCAACAGACCGTATGCATTTGTTCAATATGGAAGTGACTCTGAATCTTGCAACGCAATTCAATGTGGCCATAATTCAGTCCTCCACGGGAGAAGCATAAGGTGTGAGCCAGCGAAGGTCAACAGAACTTTGTTTTTGTCATCGGACGCAATTTTCACTCTGAAATCCATTGAGGAGTACCTTGGGGAATTTGGTGAAATAGAGCAATTAGCGCAAAGTGATGGCGAAGGTGAAATTATCGAGAAACCAAATACTAAAGGCTCTAAAGCCTGGTATTGTAAGTTTGTCTACAGAGATGATGCAATCAGAGCTTTTGCAAATATCAGTGAATGTTCAGATTTTGAGGTTGAATGGTCTCAAAATATTGACACTTACCCGATGTCTCAACCAGAGAAGTCAAGTATTGATAAATTTTCTATCTTTGTGGGTCAGTTGAGCACCGAAGCTTTGGAGAAAGATTTGAAGGAAAGGTTCTCACGTCATGGTACAATTGCTTTGATTGAAATGGTTCGCAAACCCAATAATACGTTCGCGTTCATTAAATTCAACGACGAGTCTAGTGCGGCCAGTGCAGTGGAAAGGGAAAACCATTCAATGTTGTGTGGAAAAACTATGCATGTTCAGTATCGAGAAACTTACATAAATGTTTCAAAGATCACTGAAAGAATCAGGGGCATTGTATTAGCACCTCCTCCAATCAACTTGAATAGAAGATATAGCAATAATCGGACTTCTGAAAGAAAAAAGAAGATATTGGCGAAGCCTAAACTGCAGATCCCGAATAATAATAGTTATAACCGGAAAAAGCCCAATGAAGATGAATATCCAGCCCCGAAACAGAATATAACAGTATCTAACAACTATAAGATTGCAATTCCCACCACCAAATCTGGAAAACAAGTTGATAGTGGATATGTAAGGCCTGCATTTGAACTAGATAAAGAAAATTATCCAACGTTACCACAAAAGGCACCTGTTAATAAGCACAACGATGCAAGCGAGTCACCCCCACAGTCTCCACCACATGACAACCGGTCATCATATTACGACCAATGTAGGAAAAACAATGCAAATGTTCCTTATTTTTACTACTTACCAGGGTCTGAACCGCACATTCCTGCAGGAGCTAAATTACACACTCCCCCAAATGTTGCCCCTCCTCAGCCAATGCCTCCCAACTATTTCTATCCACAATATTTTTTGCCGTATGAGCATGACTATAGTCCAATTCCTCCACACTTCCCTATGACTCCATATCCTATTTTCTATCCTCCTGATCCAGAGTATAAATAGGTTTTCTACCTTCTTGCTAGAATTTCCCATTTGCATTCAGAATGATTAATAAATGATGACGTAATAAAATAAACAAGTAGTGCGTGTGCCAATATCGATATCTTGATAATTGAGAAATTTTGGCTAACTAGGAACTAGATAACATGTCCTGCTCACATGGGCAACAAGATTCCCATCCTCTAGATAATAATGCCAAGTCAATTACTATAGATATTGATAAGTTATCACAGGCGATAGACCATGGATTGGTTGCGGGTAAAATAGAAAACAACCAAGTTCGATCTTTATCAAATCTCAATAATTCGTTTTACAAGTTACCAGCTATGAATGAAACTCTTTCGAAGACAAAGCCTTGGAAGAATGATGCCCATTACTTCAAAAAAGTTTATATTTCCGCTCTTGCACTTATGAAAATGACTCTATATGCCAAAAACGGTGGTTCCATTGAAGTTATGGGTATGCTTACAGGTAAAATCATGGAGGGATCAATAATTGTCATGGACATATATGCATTGCCGGTTGAAGGTACAGAAACAAGAGTTAACGCTCAAGCTGAAGGATATGAATACATGGTTCAGTATTTAGAAGCAAGTAAGAAGCTCGGATCTCATAACGAAAATATTGTGGGATGGTACCATTCACACCCTGGTTATGGATGCTGGCTTTCAGGAATTGACGTGAGCACACAGTCATTGAATCAGAACTTCCAGGATCCGTATTTGGCATTGGTTATAGATCCTGTGAAAACGACTTCACAGAACAAGGTTGAGATTGGTGCATTTAGAACCTTCCCAGAGGGAGCGGAGGACAAGACTGCCCTCAAAAATACCGGAAAGTATCCAAGCCACCAGATTTTACCAAAATCAAAGAGAAAGGATTTTGGAATTCATTCTGAGAGTTATTATTCCTTGGAAATCGAGATATTCCACAATCTGGAAGATGTCAATGCCATGGCGATGTCTTTACACTACGAAGATAATAACTCCGTGGCATGGATTAAGCACTTATTAAGCAATAGTTCTTCCACGTGTGTTGCCCATGTCAACGATGGGAATGAAGGTGTCAAAAAGGCTGCTTCTGGGTCCAAGAATGCGGCAAAATACAAGAGTAGTTTGATCGACCACTACGAAATGCAAGATGAGAACTTGAGTCTTGTTATGCAATTGACCGAAACACTCCAAAAGTGGGACATCCCCAATACTCGGACCGAATTCCACAAGAAGTTTGAATTGGGTTTCGAGGGATTGATCTACAGGAAACTACTTGATGGTCCGCGTCGTCGGCGTTTGGGTACCGAGCCTGCTCTCGACAGTGGTCTGGACGATATGATGGACGGAGGTTCAGGAATGTCCGAAGGAGAGGAGAGCATCTTGGGTAGAGAAGACAAGGATTCGCGGGGTCTTGATGTGTCTGACATGGAGGACGCAGTTCTGGTGGAAAGTGCTAGTGCGCACAAGAATGAGGAATATTGCGAGGAAGATGACGATGACGACGATGACGACGACGATGATACGGACGTGACGTTTGAAGTGAACTCCAAACCCATCAAACGGGAGAAGCGAGGGGTTTACGACAATCGTCGGTCTGGTTCTCGGGTGCTGTTGGTAGTTCCCAAAGATAGAGAGCTGGTGCGTGCGCATACTCGATCCCCAATGAAGGTCCCCCGGGCCAACCGGTCGGACGCATCGGTAGCCACAACCAACACTTCCGGAAGCAATGCCATTGCAACCAACGGCCCATCATACACCAGACCTCCTCGGCCTAAGTTTCCCATGTCCAGAATGGGACCCATGGGCCCTTACGAAGACGAACACGCTTCAAAGGTGAAGAAAACGGGAGGACGCGACACTAACGATGTAGCAATCCTTAGTGCCCATATTGCCCAAACGCTGGCCCAGGCCCTCTTCACCAGCGATGTACAGAGCAGGCTCTTTCTATAGCATTGTGTAGGGACAACACCGTACCAACTACTGTTTTGTGTGGCCTGTGGCCGTTGAAGTTGTACAATCGCTTGTGCGGTTTATTACGTTTACAGTACCACAATTGGTTCCTCTGGGAATCAAACTTTTCCATCACCATAGCGATACCATTGCGATAGATGTCTCAATAAACTTTTGACGACAATAACCACCTGAATTACGAGGTCCATTGGGTCCCATATCATTCCTTTTTATGTATTTTGCCATCTTCGCCTGTAACATCTCTTTGGCCCATTTAGTGACGTATGTTGCGTCATCCAAATTGCTGACCCAGGTGCCATACTGGTGTGTGTTTGTCATTTCTGTCTGTTTTTGTTGTACCCCACCGTCGCATCAGTGGTGGAATTTTCGATCCTCATCTCAAAAAAAACCATCGCAAGGATTTTTAGTAGCCGCGAGCCAAACTGCCATCGGACCCAAAACGGAACCTTCTAGGACCTCAGTAAGGCCGTACCATCGTGATCCACCGTATAGATGATTCCATCTACACCGTCAACCTCCGCCTCATCCAACCCTTTAATCGACCGCTACCTTTCCAACCCACTCACTTTCAAGCCTGGGAAAATAGCTTCTGATACCTCCTCGGAACGCCCCTCCAGTTATATCGTGTTATCCAGAGCCAAAACCCCAGCTCCTATTACGTCCACCACCGAATCTAGTCACAAAGAAGAGCCAGAAGTCATGAGACCTAAACCAAGATCCATGGCCGAAGCTGTTGCTGCCTACACAGGTAAGAAGTTCTTGACCAAAAGCGAAAAGAAGCTTTTGAACAAGCAGCGTAAGGCAGCAAAAACAGAACAAGAAGAAGACTTAGGCGAAGCGTTCCTGTCAGAAGGTGATTCTCACTATGAATCTGCTTCAGAATACTTTGAGAACACCGACTCTCCTTTCATTGGCTTCAGTGAGCGTAGCACCAGCCCTCTGGCCCCGGAAGAAGAATCAGAATCTGATAACAAGAAAAAAGCCCAGATTTCTGAAGCAGTAGGTTCAGAATCCCTGGAAGCTCAGAAATTGGATGATGACGATGATGCAAGTGATGATGACTTTCAAGAAGGTTCCCCTAGTGACTCAGAAAGTTTGAATAGCGAGCAAGAGGATGATGCGGATTCTGAATCGTTGAAAAATGACTTGAAGGAGGATGCAGCACGTCCATTGCCGCAAGATGCCTCGAAATCCACACCACCAACTTCTCCAGAAGAAGAAACCGAACAAAAGCAAACCTTCTTATTGGAAGGGCTTTATGATTTCAATGAGAATGATGACGATAGAGGATCAAATAATTCCACTAGAATTCATAAAAGTTGGAGAGAACTCTCTAAGTCACGCCCTGTGGGGCTTCTCAACCATGGTGTTACTTGTTACATGAACTCCGCTATCCAATCCTTGGTTCATATTCCTGCAGTACAACATTATTTGAATGAGATCAATAATGGCAAGCACGAAGATGTATTAAAGCCAAGATCAGTATCTCAAGTTTTGGCAGAGTTATCAAGGAAGATGTGGGGATTGGAAAGTGGAAAGAACAAGGATAGACACATCAAGTACATTAATCCTAAGAAGATCATTCAACGTTTGGATGATATAAATTGCATGATGTCTGAGTGGCAACAAGAAGATTCACATGAATACTACATGTCATTAATGTCCAGATTGCAAGAGGATTCTACTCCAAAGGGACAAAAGTTGAACCAATCCATCATTTATGATATCTTTGGTGGCTTGTTAGATCAGCAAATTACTTGCTCTGTTTGTAAGAACCTATCTGAAACCAAACAGGAGTTCTACGACTTGTCTTTGGGCTTGAACAAGAAGAAGCATCGTTCTTCCATCCCTGGTGATGAATCTTCAGTATCAGAAAAACCTCACAAATACTCCATTGAGAAGTCTATAAAAGACTTCTTTTCAAATGAAGTGATCAAGGTGGATAAGTCCGATAACAGCTCAGGATATTTCTGTGAGAAATGTAAAAAGAGAACTGTTGCCAATAAGATCAGTTTTATAAACAGATCTCCTGAAACTTTGACAATTCATTTGAAGAGATTCAAGTTCAATGGAAACTCATCATCTAAAATGAAGCAAGCAATCTCCTACTCAAAATTTTTGGATTTGTCGGAATACACGAAGGACAAAACCTCTGCTAAATATAGACTTGTTTCGGTGATTGTGCATGAAGGAAGGTCCATCTCGTCCGGCCACTATGTGGCACACTGCATACAGCCTGATGGTACTTGGTCAACCTATGATGACGAGTACATCAACAAGATCAATGAAAGAGAAGCCCTTAGTGATCCTTCAGCTTATGTTTTGGTGTACACTAAATTAACTCCTAAGAAGAAGAGAGAATTGTCACAAGATGACTCTGTTAGAAAGAAAAGAAAAGTGGAGTAAGGGAAAATCCTTACGTGTATATTAGATAAAAGTGCATTTAATTAAAATGTAGATCAAGCTTGATATAAATATTAAAATTAACATTTATTAGCTATATACCAACATAGAGATACCGCAGTCCAGGGGAACCAACCAAACCGTAAAAACCAACCAAAAAGAAAACTAAAAAAAAAAAGAGAGAAACCAGTAAAAAGAATATGAGGGTATGGAGTTAGAAATGATCATAAACGGTCAGAATGATCAAATAAATTAAAGGTGCAACATAGCGTTGCTTGTTTGAAATGAAGTCTACCACAGCATGGCTCTAAGAAATCCGAGAAGGATGAAGATCAGGCATCAACGAACACCTCGTCTTCATCTTCCTCTTCCACATTTTTAATTCCGGGAAGTCGAAGACGATTCAAAAAGAGACCATTTATGTAGTCCTTATAATCGCTCGGTCCCTTGTGGAGATCTGTGGCCAGGGTAAATTTGAACAGGTCAATAGATTTCTCGTCTATGGATTCGGAGCTTGCGGTGCTTGAAGAGCTAGTGCTGCTGTATCTGCGGCGGATCTTGTTCTTTAGGGCTTGCTCTAGCAAGCCGTTTGTGGAGACATGATTTGCAACAAATTTGACATAGGACGTTTCCAAGACGTATTTTCCTTCCTTGTAATTTTGACGAGGGTCGTAGGCCTTGTTGTAGTACCAACCCAAGGTGAACTTGCATTGTTGACACGCCACTTTGTAGATTTCATAGTCTCCAGTTAGCATTCGGGCGTGGTGCATATCTGAGCTGGGTTGCACATTGATAAGGTTCTCTACCAAGAGGGCGGGCCCTGTGGAGCCAGTGAAGCCGTCACAGATCACCAAGTCCGATAGGCATAGGTGGGAAGAACAGGCTAGACAGGCAATGATCTGTACGTCTGGGGATTCGTACAGAGAGTCCTCGAAGTAGTTTGTGAGCTTGAGTCCCATTTCTAAGGGGTTGAGAATCACTGGTTAGGGGGAGGAACAAACTTGGCCAGTTGGAGGGTGAGAAAATAAGGGCAACCAGGGTACGAGGTAACTGGGAGTTTGCGATGAGTGGGGGCGGTTACAAGGATATCAGATGATGGGGAATCGACTTGGATGCACGAATGGGACAGAATGGGGGCCGTTGTTGCGATTATTGAGTGACTCAAGGGACTGGACTTGTGTTGCCAGGCTAGTCCCAGGGGCACGAGGGAGCAAAGGGCGAAGGATTCGGGGATGATAGTTGATACTGCCTAGTCCAAATGGGAGGGAGCCCTTGAATTCGAAAGACTGGGGAGATGAAGAACGGAGTGTCTGCAAAAGATTTGAGACTGGTGAGGCAGATTAAGAGTTACCGTGGATGACCTGTAATTTGGGACCTGAGCGTGGGTATGTGTAACCGGATTCAGTGAGAACAAATCCGTGCTATGGAGCGAACACAGGCTAGGGCAGGAAGGAGGTCAAGGTCCAGGGTAGACGGGGACAGGGACGGGAAGTAGGAGCAATAATTGGGACTATGGGGGAGTTCCTGGGGTATGTTTGTTGGAAACAACAGAATATGTAAGGTGGAAGGGATCGAGGGGCAATGGCCAATTATATAGGTTGCGTGGTTATACAATAATATTTACGACTACAATTATTTGGCACGGAATGACAAATGAAACAGCATCAGTGGAGACGACCGTCCACCGGGTATAGCAGGGATGAGGGGGATCGGCTAGCAATGGGACTACCTACAAGGGTAATTGGATGGACGTGGTGTCGGAACCATTACCACAGTCACGTTGCGGCACTAGTCATTCCACCGGTAGTTCAGTGTATTGTCAGGGCCCCGGTGGCCTTGGAGAGATTGCGATAGAGTCTGCTAGTTCTAGCGCAGTGGGAGAACATCCTCTGGTGAGGCTGTTAGGGGCCGGAAACTTGCTACAGGTGGAGACAGGCGATACCAGGTGGTGGCAGGCGATCACAGGCATCAGCAGGTGATGGAAGGTAGTGACTGACTTGGAGAACGACATGCCAGGTGTTGCCGGTTTATTATGCATCATGGGCCGACGGTGGATGAATTTGCGTACCAATTATTATCCCCACCACAGTACTGCAACTGTAGCACTTGGTAGTGCTACTACCTTGGCTGTTGTTACTTCGGGAAACCGCCAGAGCCTCCTTATTGCAAATTTGACTGATGCGGACCATTATGAAGCCCGCATAGGCAGGTCAAATAATTTAGTGGCATTTGGCGTTGTTTGGTGGTATTTGGGTCCGTTGAACAATCACAGGGCCCATCCGAGGTGGTGTCTTCGGTTGCGGTGGAGCTGTGGACCAGATTACGGGGGTCCTGGTTCCACAGGCTTCTACAGCAAGGTCTTGGCCATCGCATCAGATACAGGAGATGTGCCCTGTCCGGGCCTACCAGATATGTTGCTGATACCGGCACGATTGGCACCCATAACCATTACTGCGATAGCTCTTTGTGATCCTAGTGGTGGAATAGGATCAGCAATCCTAAAACAGTAGAGAACTTGGCCGCCACAGGATGGCTAGCACATGGTGACACACAGTTGTCTAGGAACTCCCCACAACCACCTTTGGGGAAAGGTTTACGGGAGTTCATAGGACATGAACGGAACCATGTACAGGAAACTCCTCACGTCATCAGGATGGGCCACAGGGCTGACGGAGTGGTAGGAACGGGTTTCGGGTGGGAGAGTAGAGAGGGGAACCGAAGGCACACCAGCTAACGCTGGTGTTGACTACGATTTGGTGATGCAGGTTTAGGAATACGCAATTCCACTTGGGGACATGTGCTATCGGGAAGATAGGAACATATCGCAAAACGGGTCGAGTAAAACAGGAATGGGGAGTCTATTGCGAATCTGAGGAACTGGCACGACGAATGCACAAAACGACAAAGGCACAGACCACAAAGGCAAAAGGGCAAAAGGGAAAGGGAAAAGGAAAAAGGGAAAAGGGCAAAATGAAAAGGGCAAAATAAAAAGGCAATGAAGTAATAGCATGAACCACAAACGGCAAGAGGCAAATGAAAATGCGAAAGGGAAATGCAAGAGGCCAAAGCAAAAAGAATAGGATGGAAGGATTAAAGGACGAAAGGAGAAATCGTTTATCGGGATGGCCAGAGAAGATGATCTCTCAAATATGGTAGGCCCCACATTCGCCCGTAGCCACACTCAAGGTGCCACTGGCCATGTCACTCGTGGTTTGGTCGCTTGGTGGCCGGGTGGGGAGTGTAGGTTCGGTAATGAACATGCCATGGTTAGTTGCGCTAGGTAATTGCCATAGTCAGTTGCCCTTTTCTCGCTAGAATCAGAATCATCACCGCGGACCTAGTGGTAGTAGTGTGTCTGGCAACTACCAGCCAAGATCCAGGTCCGTAACATGTTGTGCCCCGGCCATGGCGGCTGTGGGATATTGCCGTAACTAGGGTTTTGGTTTTGGTTTTGGTTTTGGTTTTCGTTTTGGTTTTGGTTTTTGTTTAGGTTTCAACTGAGTTAACTGTACTACGGCTAACATGGCACGGAACATTTTCCTTGTAGTAGGATCCACCGACACCCGCAATGGCCAACCAGACTGCAGAACAAAGCGGAACTCAGTTCCGCTAATATCATAGGTCAGACCCACTGCAAACAGCCATGATCCACGACATGCACGCGATGGCCAGAGGTCCTACGGGCTTCACTAACAACGTTGGGAGTGGCATCGACTTGTAAAACACAACATCGGCTCCCCAAACAAAATGGCTAGATCCACCAGCCCAAGATCATTAAAGCCCCTATACTAAATGCCCAGCTTAAACCCAATTTCTCAATACAATAATACCATTTAAGAAAGGGTCTAATAATAAATTCTTTGCCCTCACGCCACCAGAGGTTTATTCCCAGCATTCTCCAATTTCCTTATTGGTTACCTGCCTTCGGCATGTCACAACCTTTGCACATGGTCTAGTGGTAGTGCTTATGTTGGATCTTGCCCCACATTCAATTGCCCCATTTGCTTTACACACCGCAGGTATGCCATGGTTCCATAATAAAGTGGCTAAATGAGATTCCCTAAAAATCCAGGCAATTCTTCCGGGCCCCAACCCTATTTAATAACATTGTTTTCTTACGGGGTAATATGTATGTAGGGGTAGAAGCATCAACCTGTATATTCTTTTGATCACGTGACAATACAACACGTGATCTATTTGCTTTTACAGTTTAGCTGAAGGTCCATTGGCTAGTACTGAACCACATTACACTGGTCTAGAATGTATGGCATTAACTATTTACACTAAACTACCACTTGTAGTATGATCTGACCTTGAAGTTCAATGGATCATTATTCAAGAACATACGAGGCTTGGCGGCAAGGGCCTTTTGAGCGGCCTCCCAGTCCTTACGGAGCTTGGTCTGATTGGACCTCAAAATGGCACGCAAATGAATGTAGGGGTGTTCGATGATCCCGCAACGACCTCTACCTTTGATGTCCGGTCTCTTGATCCACTCTCCATCAGATCCTACCCACAAACTCTGGATGTACATGGTGTTTTCGTCCAAACCAAGTTCGCGTGCCTGTTCCAAACCCTTCTTCAACAACTTCTCCAATTCGGTAGACATCTTCTTTGGGTTGAAATGCAACTGGTTGATAGCAGTCTTGACGTTAAATCCACGCACGAAACGGTTCACTTGAGTAGCCTTCTTCATGGAGGATTTGATACGGAACGATCTCAAGTACACCGATGGTTCCAATATGTCGATCTCTTCTTCGGTCAAGGATAACTTATATGAGCGTCCTTCATGTTGGACAATTTGGTTGTTTTTGAAAAACCCATTGGCGGCAACGTTAGCTTCAAACAACGCCTTCTTCAATGGTGTCACGTACTTCTCGGATTTGTACTGCTGTTCTAAGGCTTCGGCCATGTGGTATTCTTGCAATGCACTGTCGTCTTTTGGATGTACTTGTTCACCGTCTTGCTCACTGCTGACTTCTTCTGGTAATGGTTCTGATTCCTTCTTGGTCAACTCACCAAATATGTTACCGTTTTGAACAGGAGAAGTGGTATGTATGGCCTGGAACCTAGGAGCTGAAAATGCAACAGGTCTTATGTAGTGACCTCTGGCTATGCCAGAGGGTTTCATCAAAAGCCCAGTCAACCTGTTCATGATGCTATTTACAGTAGGTTGGTGATGTTGAGTGTAAAAACTTGAAATTTTTCACCTCCACTGGCGCGCGCACGACCAAGTACTAATGATAAAGTAATACATATGTGCCATTATTGTAATGTCGAGAATTAGATACTGGATGCTTATATCGACAAAATAACTCATATAACTTTACGAAAACGTCTACAGTAATTCTTTTAGCTATATTATGTGGTTTATGAATCAAATATGAATTTATTCAAGGGCCAAAGACCTCTAATGCACACGTCCATAGGACTATTCGTCGTCATAACCAGACAAGTTCTTGTCTCTTGGTCTGTTTGGCAATGGGTAGACGTTAGGAATTGGCTCGTGGTCAGCATACAAATACTTTCTTCTTAATGGAGTAGCCAACAACAAGACAGGGGCAGAAAGACCCAATAACACAGACCAGAAGAAGTGTGGCTTGGTGTGTGCATGGTAACGAGCCCACTAAAGGTGTTAGTATATTGTATCCAGGTTATTTCGGGATGTAATTGCAAATAAAGTTGATTTGTGAAGACGATGTTGACCATGCACCATCGTTCATTTCAACATCAAAAATGAGATAGCGATTCTTTAAGCCAACTTTAACCAGATATGTAACTAATAAAGTTTCAATGATAACCGTTGATATATGTCAAACCTCGTCACTAAACGTAATCTATTGGAACTTGATAGAATCATACATCTTGAATTTCTTGACCCATTCTATAGGAATATCGAAAGCATACCATCAGACTTTGAAATGCGTCGACCAAAACAGACAGATAATATGTAATTCATTATAAATTAGTTGGCTTGGCCGTTCTATGTTCAAATCTTGCTCACTTCTTCATATTTTCATCTATTCTCTTCATGCTTTTTCGTTCAATCAAAAATCCCCCTTTTCGACAAATCTTTGTTTTCTTTGCATCACAGACTTCTTATTTCATTGTACTTACTCTAAATGGCTGTTTATAGTAGGTTGGGTACTCCCCGTAAACGTGTTCAGACATGGTTACTATTGTAAAGCTATCAACAGTTTTTTTAAAGAAACTTGCGCCCGTGCTATTGGTGGAGAGCAGGCGTGCATATAAGAGTGCTGCGCATACAAGAGTTAAACTAGTGATACATTAACACTGAGGCACTATATACTACATACTAAATTACTTAGTTCTCTTCTTAGCACCTTTACCTTTAGCTTGAGCACCAGAAGCAGTGGTTTCCTCAGCAGTAGAATCCACATTGGTAGTATTTTTGTCGCCATTGGCAGCAGCAGCAGCAGCAGCTTCAAGCTCAGCTTCCTTTCTGTAGAATTCCTCCTTCAACTTGTTGTCGTACCATTCAGCGTAATACAAACCACCTTGCAACACTAAAACACCAACAAGGGCCAAGAGAATCATGATTTCACTTGCAGCAATCACATTAATACCCGTGTCCTTGTCAACTTCACCCCATTCTCCAGTTAAGCAAGAGTTAACTCCAATTCTGATATTTGTGAGGTAGATGATGATGGCAACCATGTATAAGATTAAAGAGCCGTATTCAAAGTACTTGGCCTCTTCTGCAGGTTTGTACAACTTAATGAATGATCCAATCAATCCCAAAGCCATAACAAAGTGGAAAATGTGATGGACGTACATTGGAGATTGGGCCCATTGACGGTAGTGGGCGATGGAAACATCGAAACCTTCAGGCTTGTACAACCACAAAGTGTCTAAATCGTAAGGTAATTGGGAGTAGACGGCACCCATGCCGAAGCATGTAGATCCTATGATCAAAGCAGATCCAACTGGAACGATATCCTTGTAACCCATGGTGATGAATAGGTGTTAGAGCGTCCATGATGCGGCGCTTGTAAAGGGTGTAGTGCTTATGTAATAAATTACAAATCCTTGGCATAATACGGCACCAGAGGGCATTCTGTTCGTCAGTTGGAAGTCTTCTGAAACATGAATACCTGATTAATGTGTCTACATGTGAATATTAATTAATGTATATTCAACAATGCTTGAGAAATAAAGTTTTTTTTTTAGGACGTCTGTGTTGTTAGTTACACTTGCGGGCCCGCAGAGCAGAATCACTATATTAAGCCCAGGGGAAATAATTTTTGATGCTACACAGAGATTTAGTTCTCCATGAACTTGAAAGCAAAGGTGAAGAAGGTGGCAGCAAAAATACATGCACAAATCATGTTTGGACCAAACTTGTCACCATATTGAACAGGTTTCTTTTCTCTGATCATCAAGACTCTCCATACGTATTTGTAGGTAGAGTATGATAAGGAGAAAAGAGCAGTGACGAAGAAACCGATGGATGCAGTTAATGCGGATCTGGAACCATAGTTCAAAAGTGCGGTGGCAGTGAAACCCAAGATCATGGAAATGGACAACCAACTCAAGAAAGTTCTTTCAGTAGCAAAGTAGACCTTTGGTTCAATTCTAATTGGTACTGCAATCTTCTTACCCTTTGGAATCTTGGATTCAAAGGTCTTGTTTAAATCAAAGTTGGTACCTTCCTTAACAGTGAAGGTACGGTCATCATTAAAGTAGTACAAGAATTTACCGTAGGCATGGTAGAAGAAATCTGCCACTGGCGAGTTGGAACGTCTGGTGGTGTAGTTGTTTGGCAACAACAATGGGGTTGCTTCATCCAAATCATCTTCTAATGGGTTGTAGTCATTAGAGAAATGAACTTCGCCAGTGTAACCTCCATTTCCGGTGTACTCTTCTTCATCAAGTTCACCTCCAGAAGATGAAGATTTCAACATTCTTTGAGCTGCATTTCTATTAATACCGTAGTTTTGTTCGACCTTTGGCTTTCTGATGTCAACTTCCATTTGTGGTAACCAGAAAGGCAACAAGTTGACGAATTCTGGAAGCAAACTAGCACCACCATGAATAAACTTGGAGAACTTTGGAACTGCTTCAACCAAGTGAGAAGAAATCAAATCTCTGACCCAAACAGGTGGCTCTTGGCCCAATTGAGTTTGCAACTTGACTTCCAAAACGGCATATGGGAAACGACAAATATCCTTTTCTGGTAATTGAGAAAATGGATAGTCAACACCAATGTCCATTCTTCTCCAATTTCCATGAGTTCTATCATAACCATCGAAATCATCTTCTCTGACCATACTCAATTCAGTGTCCAAAGAAATACGGACTCTTGCATCACCTGGCAATTGGAAAGCAGTTCTGTTGTAGAATGATCTCATAACAGGTCTGTACTTGTGCTTAAGAACACGGTATTGGACTTCCTTAGCCAAACTCTCCAAATTGTCGATTTCTTGAACGGATTTCTTTCCTTCCTTTCTAGCTTTCTCAAAAGCTTGCTTTGCGGTGAATTCACCAGTCAAGAATGAGTTAACCTTCTTTTCCTTCAATGCAAATCTAGCCTTGACGGATTTTTCACCAGTCCAATCTTCTCTGTGGGTTTTTCTTTCCACGAAAATTTGTTCAGACTTCATACCACCGTACCATCTCAATCTAATAGCTTCGGCACCTTCATCCTTACGCAATCTTCCGTAATAAAGGTCCATATCCTCGTTATCGAAGTAAATGGAGGTAATTGCGCTATCTTCAGGTTCGAATTCCTTATCAGCGTTGAATACCAACACAGGCAAATGCTTCAAGATGATCAATTTCAATTCAGTAATGTTGTCGGGGTGGACCCAATACTTGGTGGTTTGTCTAACGAAGTTTTGTTGAGAACCACCGGCAGAGGAGTCACCCTTGACTGGGTTACCTCTGGTTCTAACTAAGTCGTACAACTTGGACAATTTGACAATCAATTTGTCATAGTTGTCTTTGTAGAAAGGCTTAGCGTTCAATCTGACTTGGAAAATAGGCTTCAAGTTGAACAGAGTGGTTTTGTCGTGCTTTTTCACAATCTTTTGGAAACCAGTGTAGTTCAAACGGCTGAACTTAGCCAAATCGTGGACGTCAGCAATGATGTCACTTAATTCTTGTTCTAAGTCCTCGAAGTCTTGCTCCTGTGGCACATTTGTGTTTGAAGGGTCGTTAGGGTTGGCTTGGAATCTTTGGAGGGCATTAACAACCTCATGGACATAAGCTTCCAGCTCCTTGATACGACGGTTCACTTCGGTGTTCTTAACCTTGGTGAACAGGTAAACCTTGTCCAACTCGGTTTCCAAAGCGTTGAGGAAATCTTCCTCCAACTGGTTGTTCCACTCGTAATCATTGTCCTTAAGGCCTTTCTTCAACTGGTGCTTCAAGTCATCATAGGCGATGTAGTAGAAACTGTAGTTCTTGATAAGTGCCTTTCTCAAATGTTCCCCGAATTTCATGTTTCACGAGGCTTGAAGATGGATAAATTTACAAACTGAAAACCACCCTAGTGATATATGGAACAGTTGATGATACACCGGTGGGCAGAATAATTTAAAACCTGGTACAAAGAGATTAATCTCTAGCGTATTGAGTTACGAGTACCCCCCACGTGTGGTTGTAATAGAAGGGTAACTAGAGAAATGCGAGTTCGTGGCGATACCAGAGATAGCGAATGCGGAAATTATTGCGGGAGGTATACAGATGGATATACATGCATGGTGGATAACATAATATGAAGGAATGACGGGACACGAGGTGCGATGGAATGTTACAGAACGGAAAAAAATACGCCGAAATTGAAAAATCGAATTTTTGTCAAAAAAACAAAGAAGGTCGTACCCGGATTCGAACCGGGGTTGTTCGGATCAAAACCGAAAGTGATAACCACTACACTATACAACCTTTACTTGTTGTAGTTTATCTTAAGATACACTTAGTCAAGCATGTTGAGAGAAAACTAAGGGGATGAATTAGTGAATGATTACCTGATTTTAGTTGTACAATTGTTCACAATTAACTTTCGTTCACAAATTTAAAATGTTGCTTCTCCATTTGTGAATGATACCTGTAGCAGCTTATTGACTTTTACACAAATGAAAAGGGGTAATTGGTTAAGTGATGCGTTTCTTATGTAAAATTCCACGGGTTATTGCATTACCTTCAAATTAAACTCTAGAGTTAGCTGTTATGTAGGCATTACTCTTGTTTCTGTAAGCTAATTATTTCTCTTTATATTTCGGTGTTTTGGTTTTTTGGGCTATTTTGGCTAATTATGAAAAAATTACAAAAATGTTATGGTCACAACTTTGCACCTAGTATTCTTTTAACCTGTTCCAAAACTCTAATACCGGACCCGTAACTAAGCTCGTAGCCCATTCCACCAGCACCATAATTATGAATAACGTCGTTAAACTGGCCACTAACAGGATCTTTTTTTTCCACACATATCCGTAACCCCCCCTTCCTTGCTGGTCTGAATGCCACATTAATACGTTTGATATCGAAGTATTTTTTACCAGTAGAATCAGTTTTCATCAATTCCGGAAACAACCTTTGGCCACGGGAACAGATTTCATCGGTATCTAATTGTCTTGGACATTCCAAGTGGTCATCAAGTTGTTTTGTGCCACCTAGAACGATTCCTCCGCCCATTGGCCGAGGCACCACGAAGGTCCAAGAGCCATCTTTCAGCTGGTGTGTTACAGTTTCATTCAAGTATCGACAACCACTTGGAGGGTCTATCAAAAGAGTTTGGCCTCGAATAGGAAACACATCAGGATCATGTCCTCCATGATAGAGTAAACCTTTTCCGCTGCAATTAACAATAAGGGGGTGATCATTGAAAATTTCATTAATTTGGCTGAGAGAACTCAACTCCTTGGTAATAAATCGAACCCCATTTTGTTTGAGGCGAGAATACAAAAAGTTCAAGTAGTTAATAGGGTTCAACACCCAAGTATTGTACTTGGTACCCAACTTCACCCCCCGTGGAAGACTTGAGCGTATCACTCGAAAATCAACCATATCCTCAGTATAGCCACGTCCTAGATCCTTGGTTACTTCATCTGGCTCTTCGAAATATTCAATACCATCAACGAAGCGGATAGAACTTTCAGGGTTTGTTACGCTCCACTTTCTAAATTTTGATTGCGTTAACCGAGTAATCTGAGCCATATCATACTCTGCATCATCATGACTAGGCGCTGGTCTAAAATGAGCTCCAGCCCAACCAGAAGTGTAGGCCGAGTAACTGGTGAAAGTTGGATTCATAGACGTATCGTGTGGCCCGTGCTGGGCAATGACCGTAACATTGATACGTTTAGTCTCACTTAAGATATATGCTGTAGAAAGTCCAAGGACTCCTGCCCCAACTACCACCACATGCGTTGATTTCTTGGACATTGAGAAAATCGTCTTGAAAGGGTCCAGTCAACCTAAATAATCTTATTTCACGGATAATCGCACCACTCAATTGGTGGTGTTGGAAGTACAGTTTATATTTACCACTTTACAGGTTATACTAAATACAGTATAGTATCAGAATGGTGTCAAATATGATTGAAGAATGATACAAGTGGTGAATACTTCTAAGAAAGTCAGTATGTGGTTTGAATGAGAATTGTTTCATCCTAAGAGATGACCACATTAATAAGTTTACTGTTTCAACACATTTTATTCTTCTCCACTTCTAAATAACTATATAATGAGGCAGTCATTCTGGTATGTATCGATACCGGCTATAGATACTTAGCAATCATCTATTTACATCTATAAATCAACTATATAAAAATTATTTGATTATCTAAAGCCTAGAGTAGTAATTCTATTACTACAAAACCGTCCTAACATAACTACGAGAGTCACATCGAGCTACCTGGTTGATACACTACAAACAGGTGGGGTAATGACACACAACTACTTTTCAAGCCTTGGATTGTAGGCTTAACCAGATACCCGACACAATCTGCCGAAAAGATTGCTGCGAGTCATCCGCATAGAAATTCTGTGCAAGTGTTCCTTATCCTTTATCCCCCCTTCGCATTGATTTTTTTGATAGGCAAGATCAGATAATGCACTGTATACAGCTTGGGACACAATGCCGAACTCGGCTATTGGTTCCAGTTGTTTTAGTGTCACCTTGAGGTAGTGAAAAATCGAGATCAAAAAGATAAAATTGAGGTATTAGGATAAGCAAAGGTTTAATTCCCCAGTGAGTTGGCTACAGGTAACCCTCATCCATTTAGAGAATCCTGTCCATCATTGGCCCCAAAAGGCCCCGCAATGCCACTTTCCACCCCGACTGCTCCCATAAGCAGCGATCCCAAGTCCGCAACTCCCTTCACCACCAATGTGCTTGTTGTGGGTGGAGCATACGCAGGGTTGGCAGCAGTAAAAAGCTTTAAAACCCACTTTCAGCAACGTTCTAAAGACCCTTTATATTCAACTGCGTTAGCTAACAAGTATCCCAAGATATCCATCACTTTGGTGGAACCAAGACTGGGTTTCTTAAATATCATCGGGATTCCTAGGGCATTTGTCGACCTGAAGTTTGCGGAAACGCAATACATACCATTAAATCAACTCAAGGACCTAACGTTTGATCAGGTATTAACCACCGATGATTCAGTGGTACATGACTTGAACATGGCCCATTCTAAAAATCCCAATGCAAATCATGACGCTGGAATTGAAATCATTTATGTCCACGGTAAAGTGACCGAGTTAACAACGGAATTCGCCAAATATTCTTTGAACAATGATCTGGAAACTGCACAGATTGACTTCAATTATGTAATTATGGCAACAGGACGAAATAGAGAATGGCCCACAACCCCCGACGGGTATACCCTATCTCTGTATTTGGACGAAATGAGAAAGTATCGAGAAATCATCAAGAGCCACGAAACTGTCTCTGTAATTGGAGCTGGAGCTGTCGGAATTGAAGTTGCTGGAGATATAAAGTTTGAATTTCCCAATAAAACGGTCAATCTTATTCACCCCCATAAATTATTTCCACCCGAGCCGTTGTCTGATGAATTCAAGCAAATGACTTTGGATTCATTAAAAAGAGCAGGGGTAAACATTTACACGAATACCAGAATCGCCAGAGAATTACCTAACGGAGACCTTGAGACTACAACAGGTGAAATAATCCCATCACTGTATAACCAATGGTGCAATAGCCACAAAAACAATACCCAAGTATTATCTTCGCAACTACGTGCTGGGTTTGTAACCCCACATAACAATATTCTAGTTAACCAATTTCTTCAATTAACCAACCAGCATGAACATTTCCAAAAATTCTTTGTGATTGGAGATTTAGTTGAATTACCGATAATTAAGAGTGCAGGGTGGGCAATGTACATGGGAAGACAAGCTGCAAATAACATCACTAGTTTGATTTTGGATGGCAAAGTCTTAGAACCAATGCCAGATCTCAGTCAAATGCCTAGAGGTATGGTTTTAGTTGCCGGAAATGGGGAGATCATATCTGAATTAAGTGGAGATGTCGAACTTAATCATAAAGGGTATGTGGAGGAATACAAAGACTATTGTGTAGGAAAAGTAAGAGTTACGTTGGATCTTTAATATTAATAGATTGATGTAGATAGGTTCTGATAGATTATCAAATTAATGTATTCTGTGGACACAGATCCATAATTATCATCTGAATTGACATTATTGTAGCTACGATTTTACCCGCATTATTTAGAGATTCTTTGGTTATACATATGAAGCTCCCAGAATTGGTTGATTTTAACACAGTCCAAGGCAAAACTATTGACTGGTTGTTATGAATATGTATTCGAAACTAAATAGTTCAAGACCAGCTTGTGATTTACTCTTTGAATACAGTAATTTCACCTTCGAGAAATTTGGCATGATCATTAAATAGATTGATGTGGTACCTATCATTTCCAAGATACCTTTCACCTATTTTCAATGAGTTCGGCACGTAGAATGGTGCTATGTTTTTGTACTTAAATTGTTTTACCTGGTGACCATGCCTTGCGAACCAGTAAAGTGACATAGATACCATAAGTGGCCCATGGGCTATCACGCCTTCCAAGCCCTCAGATTTGCAGTATTGGGGATCCCAATGAATGCGATGCAAGTTTGATGTGAGAGCACTGTAACGCCATAAGTGTTGAGGACTTAAGTTTACTTCGACCACCGCATCTACTTGATACGATGCCGTGTCAAAATTGGTTACTGGTTTTGTGGATTTTGGAGCCTTGTAGAGATCATTAGTGTACACCAAAGTTCTTGACTCATTCATCAAAGCGGACTGTGAGCTGAACTCTCGGGATATCCCTACAAATACTGAAGGTCCCACGGTTCGAACTGTGGGGACCTTTTCAGTACATGAGATGTTTTGACCCACGGAAATCTCCGGCCTAGCGAAGTTGAGCTGTCCCTTAACCCACATCCGTCGGTTGTAGAGTTGTTTGTCTTCGTGAACTGGTGCCTGGTAATTATCGTATCCATCTGTGCCCAACTGGCGATTATCTTGGTTGCACATTAGGAAATGTATTCCAGTGTCGAGCCTGGTAGGAGACGTAGGAGTTTTAGCAGAAGGTAGAAGCGATACCATGAGGTCATGGTATCTCGAAATAGCCCCTCGAGATACGGTATCGGCCAATTGCCATTGACACTGTTTGATTTGGGCTGTCCATATTGATAGCGCCAGAATCATCGTAGATGATAGTGAGGCCAAAATGAATATTTCGCGCGCACCAAGTGATTTTGACCCCATCTCATCTCAAAATTTGCTCCTTACACCATGAGCGGGAATACTAGTGAAGCACTTAAGCATATCAAGAACAAACAGCGAAGGCAGAAGGTGTACGGGGAGATCAAGGCAGAGAAGAGCAAACAAAAGCATAAGCTTCGTGCCGAAAGAGCTAAGGAAGAGAGAGCCAACCCCGAGTTACGTGATGAGAGACTTGCCCAGAATGTGCCAGAGACAATCGACAGCAAGAGAGTATACGATGAGACCATAGCAGCCGAAGTGGAAGGTGAAGACGAGTTCCAAGAATACTTTGCTGATGCCACCAGGGAACCCAAGATCTTGTTGACCACATCTGCCGAGGCCAAAAAGCCCGCCTACGAGTTTGCAGACATGTTGATGGACTTTTTGCCCAACACAACGTTTATCAAGCGTCAGAAGCAGTTCAGCATGATCGATATGGCCAAGTTCTGTTCCAACAGAGACTACACTACTCTAGCAGTCATTAATGAAGACAAGAAGAAGGTCACCGGACTCTCATTGATTCATTTACCCGAGGGCCCTAGTTTCTACTTCTCCATCTCGTCCATCATGGATGGAAAAAGAATCAAGGGTCATGGAAGAGCCACTGAGCATACTCCGGAGTTGGTATTGAACAACTTCAACTCTCGTTTCGGTAAGACCGTGGGCAGACTTTTCCAGTCGATTTTCCCAAGAAACCCTGAGATCCAAGGCCGTCAGGTCATAACTTTGCACAACCAGCGTGATTACATCTTCTTCCGCAGACATCGTTACGTTTTCAGAAACGAAGAGAAGGTGGGACTCCAGGAGTTGGGCCCGCAATTCACCTTGAAGCTCCGCCGGATGCAAAAGGGTATCAAGGGAGAAACTGTCTGGGAACACAGACCAGACATGGAGAGAGACAAGAAGAAGTTCTACTTATAGTGTTACATTCATACTGATGATACTGATGGGAATAATAGATTTATCACACGAACCAAATGTCCGATGTAGTCGTTCTCCGCAATAGCTGTAAACCTGTAAAATCCATCCACCACCAACCTCCAAAACGACTAGGAGACAAAGCCCTCCTACTATTGTAAAAAACTAACACTATGACATGACTCCTTTTATCTTCCAGACCCGTCACGTGGCTCGGGGAAACGCCTTAATATCATTAAGTATGCGGGAAAAAAGATAAACAGCTTGAAAACTCGTGGTTAAATGAAGAACTGCTTATACTAATTATACCTCCAACAAATTCATTGAAGTAAACACCTGGCCAATTCACATCGTACAGGAGTAATCATTCAATTTGTTTCAGAGCCCCATTGGTGCCCATACAGCAGAATCTATCCAACGGAGCGCACCATTACCAACACCATCAACACCGAATATCAATGACAATGGACAGCAGCGGAGTCAGTCAGATTATCAGCGCCTTGGGCGTGGTTTATGACCCGAAATCCAACAACCTGCAAAGAAGGGAGGCCCAGGAGTTTTTGGAAACCATCAAGTCCAACGACGAGTCGCCATTCTGGGGTTATCAGCTAGCATTGCCTGAGAATAACGGCAAGAACTACATTGTGAGACATTTCGGCCTTTCCCTCATTCAGAACTCCATAAAGACCAGATTTCATGAGTTTGATGCAACCAAGACATTGGCCATCCGCAACTGGGTGGTAGAATTGGCAAACAAGATAGAACTGGACGATCCACATTATATCAAAGAAAAGTTGGCTTTCTTGTGGGTTTCCATAGTCAAGAGGACATGGGGAGATTTTGTATCGATGGCACCGGACAAAGAGAAGGAAATGCAAGCAGACCAATCACGGGATGACAAGTCAGATCAAAATGGCATCTCTAAGGAAGACTGCTTGCGTGGATGGATGTCCATGGACCAGGATTTGTGGAATCTTTGGTCTAGCAATTTCACTAGCCGGGAACTTTCTCTCATTATCATAAGAACATTATTCGAGGACATTTATCTTCTAGATGATCCCATTGCATCTAAGCGTACCGTGATTTTGAATCAATTGAGCGTTTTGATAGTCACTCCAGAGAACGTGCTCAACTCACTTTACGAGTACAATACCACCATGACTAAGTGTAAGTTTCTTCCAAATGGTTGGTTTGTTATCTGGAGTCAATTCTTATTGGAGATCTTGAATAATAATGATGTAAGCAGCGATACTTGCCAGACTTTTGTTCCAAAAATTTTATCCACATTCAAAACCTGCTTGCATTGGATCCAACCCTCAGTTTTACGCAATGAAAATATCATGCAAACTTTAATTAACATTTTAAACCTTCCAGATGTCAAATTGAAAACTTTGGCAGTCGATTGCTTGCATATATTATTCACAAGAAGTTATAGTAACACAGAAGACTTTAATTTCTTTATTGGTTCGATATTCAGCACCGAAGGCATTCAAAAGCTCGCACAATTCTATCAATCATTAGAGATAGATCCTGAAGATATCGACGAACAGGTATATTCTTTATTGAAGAAAACAGTTGAAATGATCGTATCACTCAGTGAGTACTTGAATATCTCTTCGAAGAATAAAGTTTCTTGGGAAACTTCAGATATAGATAACTACTTACAGTTAGTGCTTAACACCACGAACCATCCCAGTTTAATAATTAGTGGCTTATCCCTTCAAATGTGGGTCACAATTTTACGATTTGATGAATTAAGTTCGAAGGAACCTATTGTGAAAGTTTTATTAGAATTATTAGAGATTGCTGCCAACAGAACAATAAATTATACGTATAACGAAGAGCATATCTCAAAAAGGTTCTTGGATGTGGATTTTGACTCTAATTCCGACTCAAACTCTTTCTTGCAAAATTACAAAAAATTTAACGAAGACATTGTCAGAATAACAATTTGCAAGAAACCAGAAGAAGGTTTAATGTGGTTAGAAAACAGATTACAAACATTTTTCAGCTCCGAATTGGGAAGCAAATGCATCACAGAATATAAATTGGACGAAAAATCAAATGAATTAAATTATGGTTCTTCCCAATTCAACATCATCGAAAACTGTATACGAGGTATTTCTAGATGGAGAATCTGGTATAATGGAAAAGATTTCGAAGTCATTAATGATGGATTGAATAAGTTGGTGGAAAGTTTAGGTGAAAGATTATTAGCAATGAACTTAGCCAGTCCTTTATTAATTAGAAAGCAAGTTCAAACATTGGTCCAATTTGCTCCATTACTCAAAGATGTTAGTCCTTTGATGTTCCAGGTTTTAGAAAAAATCTTAATTACGGCAACTTTTGAGTATCCTCCGAACATTACTGATGAAGAAAAGGAATTGATTCGTGATTTAAGAACCAGCTGTGGTACAGAATTGAATCGTTTAGCATACATTATGCCAGAATCTTTGAAAAAGATTTTCAATGATCTTGAAAATGTTGTTGCTAATATTTTATCTTCAAAGAAGGTGACTGATCACGAGAATGTAGCATTTAAGTCATTCTTGTTGGTTATAGCTTCAAGATCATCAATCACAGATAAGAATGAATTGTTCGCAAAAATCGTTGATCCAGAACTCTCAGCTTGGTCTGCACCAGAGACAGAGAAAGGTTTAATGGACTTGCATTGGTTCATGGAACGAATGGGTGTTGTGGAAATTGCTTCTTACTTCCAACTGAGAGGTATTACTGCCACTACCAATCTTTTAGAATCAGAAATGGATGAGGAAGGGAAACAATTGAAGCAAAAATTAAAAGATCACTGGTCATCTATCTTCCCGATTAGAGCAACAAGAATTTTTATTCAATACAGTATTGAAAAGCTCAATCATGATTCAACAGAATACCTCAATTTACTAAAATTGTGGAAACCTCGAGTCCAACCTATTATTCCACACATATTACAATTATTGACCCAAATACAAGCTTATCACAATCCGGATAACTGGAAGGATTTGCCTGATGCAGTTCAATCGTTTGTCAGGTATAGTTGTACAGAAAGATTCTGGCAACAAGGTGTTTCTATCCAATCAAAGGAAACATTTATCGAAGAAAATGTGAAAGCAGCCCTTACTTTACGAGATTTTGCGGATTCGGTAGGTCATTTGATTAGATATACCAGAGAGTATGCTTTTTTGACTATTGGATCTTTATCGCAACTTGAGGATACCCTCTATGAAATTCCTAACATTGCAAGTATGATTTGGAAGGCTGTTGCTGGTGACACCGTCGGAATTACCTTGCATAGTTGGAAGCACATGATAAACAGTTGTTTGAGAAGCGTCATTAAATTTTGTCCAGTCAAGTTTGTTGATGTATTTATGGCCGAATTGTTACCTAAAGCCTTTATCGATATTGACAAGCTACTCGTGAATAAATGGGAAAGGGTGTACAACAATGGCTTACAGTTACAGGGAAATGAAGATGATGAGACTCTATCTGAAGAGATGATGGAGGAACATATGTTAAGACAATTGACTGCAACAGTTGTAAGGTTTTTGATGGATGTGATGAGTCAGTTCAATGCAAAGTCAGTGACTGACACGCAGTTTGCTTGCAGAAGACTCATTATCGAAAACAAGGAGGTGATGGCTCCCTTCTTACAAATTTGTTGTCATATCATCACTTTCAAGGATACAAAGTGCTCTTTCAATACTATCTTGGTAGTGAGAAATGTTCTCCTGGATATTTTACTCAAAGATGATGAGGTGGACAAATATCTATGCGACAATCTCATAAAGTCTTTGCTCCACGTTTTAATGGACGATTATTTCGTGGAGACTCATGGAGAAGCAGCAATAGCACTCACCACTTTATATTGTGCATTGCGTTCGAAGAATGATTATCCAGCAAGAATCTTGATCCAATGTCTTCCAAATATCTCAACCCAACATGTCAGCAATTTTGAGACATTACTTGTGAGCTCTAAGTCGCTCAAACATCAACGGACTGCGTTGTTGGAATTGGTAAAGATATCCAAGGAAAATGGATCGAGTGTTGAATACGACGAGATGACTAATCGTCGAAAGCAATTGGAAGTGGCTGCTGCTGCAAGGAAAAAGAAGAATTTGACAGTTGATTTTATGAATGATCCTTTTACTGAAAACGGTGCTTTAGACAAGCTATTTGGTGAAGAGTAAATTTAAAGATTCCTGTTCACCTACCTGTATCTAGTAATGTACGTATACCATAACCTTTGCGCGTATATCAGGATAGGCGTTCCCCGGGCGTGCACCAACCGTGCCTCACCACTACCCTTTCAGTACCCCAACAACAATTACCCTCCACGTCTATAGTATCGTGATTGGATCTAAAGGTGCCAATTTCATTATTCAAAAGCACCAGCCCTCTGGTAAAAAAATAAAATAAAGTCTTTTAAAAATGCCCATTAAGTCACTTGAATCGTACTTGTTTGAGAGGAAATTAGCAAACACAAGTTCCATTGAAATTCTTCAAAATGCCACCATTGGAATCGATGTGGAACACTATCTCAGTAGAATATACACCTTCAAGAAAGAGCAGTTTCTAGTTGGAATCGGAGGAATTCCAAGTTCGCTCAAAGATTACATCCAATCCGACCTCCAAGTTTTCAAAGAATTCAACATAAAGCCATTGTTTGTGATTTCTGGGTTGGGAATCCAATTACAATCCCACAATTATCAAACCAATGAATTATCTCCACAAGAACAACATCTCGAAGCAACTTGGTCAAAATTAGGCAATAAACAAAACCATTCATATTCAAGTATAGAATCATTTAGATTATTTACTGATCCTTTGCCATTGAGACCAATGATCAACGATTTGATCAAATACTTTATTGACATAGGAATTGACTACTTAGTTGCCCCATACGACGCATCCTTCCAACTATCATACTTATACCAAAAGAATGTGATAGATTCCATCTATGGTTCCACGGATTTATTGTTGACAAAGATCGACAAGTTTATTTTAGGAATGGAATTCCAATCTAAAGATTTTAGATTTATCGACAAGCAAAAAGTGTTGACCGAATTGAACTTAACTGAGAGACAATTCCTTGATTTGAGTATTATGGTTGGATGCAGTTTACAACCTATTACATTTCCAAACTTCCCACCTTTGCCTAAGCCAAACCCGGTACAACCATATCCACAGTTGAGTTATTTCAAGTTAGGTTTAGATATCATTTATGGTTATAACTCCTTCAGTGGTAGCACCAATAATGATTTGTATGGTTACATTGCTAACCTAAATGATCCTAAATTATTAGAGCTTTATTTCAAGGGACATTCTGCTATTAAATTCTTACCAGTTTTGAATGTTGAAGGTTACGTTGATTTATATAGCGTGGAATTGGCCAAATTGGGATACTCTTTCAACGTGACTTTATATGAATCCCAAAGTGAAAGCTCCACAGCAGAAGGTTCACCTGCTCCTGGTGAGGAGAAGAAAGATTCTACTGATCTTTCAGTTAAAGTTCCTAATGACGTACACGATCTTATTTCCCAGAGATTGCCTCCAGAATTTTACTTTTATCAGTCCATTGGATTACTTCCTTTAGGATTATTGGAGGCAATTACCAAGGGTCAATTAGATGTTAGACCGGCATTGGAAAGTGGCTTGAGTGATAGCTACAAGCGTTTGATCACCTCAAAATCATCTATCGAGATTCTTGATAGTCAAACCAATTTATTGACCCAATTGTTAGCAAGGTACTATCAAGTTAAAAAAATTAGAATTAGATATTGGTTCAAGGATGAAGTCGTTGAAGTGAATAACAGATTAACTCCTCCTATTTCTAAAAGAATTGAAGATTTATTCATCCAACTGAAATCAACTAAAAAGTTTGGATTGGTTGAATTTTTTAAAGCGTTGTCTGAAGAAGGAGATCGTTCGAAGTACGGTACTCAAGGAGCAATAGAAACCGCCAATGATGTTGTTTCTACTGCAGTTCTTAGATCATTATATTTATATGGAATTGTTGACAACAAGACGTATAAATTGAATTCAATCGGGAAGATTTTCAAGAGCTTTGCGGAAAAGGTGGGTGGATCTAAGATTTCTGAGGCAGAATTGGAAGAACTTTTCTTGTTGTTGTTGTTCATCCAGGCAAACACTTTGAGACTCACTGAAAGCAACCGGGAGTTCTCCAATGTTCCCAAATTTTTCAAGGAATCCAATAATGCAGAATCTGGTCCAATTGAATTATCCAGTCAAGAAAACAAGCATATTACAATTATTTCGAGGGTGTTTTCACTTCACAAGCTTAATATCTCGCCAATCAATTACCAAGGTCCTATTTCGCGGAATTTGTTGAATTTTAGGTCCCATGTCAAGTTTATTTCAGCAAACTTGGTCAACACCATTCAGTGTTCCTTGGTAGATTTTATTGTGCACCAAACCAAGAACAATTTGAAGGACCAATTCGACACCAAGGGAGATTGGTATCATTTGATTGATCAGATTCCATTTTTCAGAGACGTTAACAGCACGTTGTTGGGTGTCGTTGCAGAGATCTACTTCGAGTATGCTTGGAGGCAATCCAAGTTAGGGAGAAACAAGGATGAGGTGGTCCTGAACTCTAAAGATCACTTGCTCAATCAAGTATACCAAATCAGCAATTCCTCGTTCAACATTAATGTCAATGGTGTTAACTCCATTACATCAGAGCAATTGTTGAATGATCTTGACAATGGTGTGAAATTTTGGGATAATTTTATGATTTTAGCTGGTGTCATCAATGAGACAGACAAGAAGTTGATTAGTGATGAATACTTCGCTGATATCTCCAAAGCAAATACCTGGTTGAAAGAACTTATATAAGCTAAGTAAGATCTATATCCAATAAAACACGGTATTACGAACCAACTTCCATAAAGTATCGCCTAAATATCTTCAACATGTATCACGTGATGTATTTTGACACTCAATCTTCTCCAATAGTTTATAATGTAGATGGTACGATGAGAATGCAGAGGGTTCACGTACGTCAGCTCAATGTTTTAGCTCGACTTGGGCTTAAGCCTTCGGATGTCAGAATTTCCAAACCGCAGGTAACAGGAGCAGGTCCATTTGTGGCACTTCCTGAATTCGAACCAATAGGATTTCCAAGTAAGCTCTTGAACATCCAGATTCCAGCATCATCATTATTGAATATACGGTCAGGATCAATGGTGGGGATCAATGGAGAAATTCTGAAATTGTCCAGTCAAACGAAATGGTTAACACAAAATACCGACTACGAGCAAGTAAGAACCAATACGGCTGCATCTATTATTGTTAATGGAAACGGTGAAAACTATACCATCATTGATATCAAAGACGGCCAGGAAAAATGGTCAATCTTGAGAGATGATAGCATTGTTGCATGGACAGGGTTCAACTTGGATTTGAAGCCAATTGAGTTGGTGGAGAGAGAATACAGTTTCCAGACATCAGGAAAGGGAATCCTCGTGGTTAACTCGCTGGGTCAATTGCTTGATGTTGCCGTTCAGGAAGGCGAGGAGCTCGTAATTAACCAAGATGCATTTGTGGCCAGCTCTCAGCTCCCGGGGTTCCATTTCATTAAAGGATCCGGGGTGGTACAAGCGGTTTCTACTAGTGTGCACAAACTCGTTGAACCGTTGAAATACATTGGTCAAAAGTGGCCGCAATCTTTGCTGCTTACACCATACATAAGGGCGGTGAAGAAGTCGGTTAAGAACATGGTAGCAGGATTGGCGGGCCCGAATTCGAACGGCCACATTGTACCTCCTGCCTGGAGGCAATCGGCAACAAAATTATGGTTTAAGATGAAGCAAGTGGTTAAAAGCTCGGCATTATCGCTTGTGGCTAGACCAGCATATTTTAGCATCAAGGGGCCAGCCAGAGTTTTGATGGATGGAACAAAGTGAAGATGATCAATAGCTAACGGAAAAGGCAACGAAACGGGTGCACAAAGAGGACCATCATTCTCATCGCATAGTGCATAGCGACTTTTCACACGGAAATATCACCACGAACAAGTGGATATGCACCAAGCATCTAAACTCACCGATATCCGCCCAACAGATACGGCCATGTCTCAAACAACGATCTCCACGGCACAATGGAGGGCTTTGGCTTATTTGGCAACGGGATTCTGCTACAGAGGAATGATCAAAATATCTACTAATGCCGTTCGATCTGGTACGATGGCCAGTGACACAGTGAAAGTGCAATTGTATCCACGATAATCCCGACGCATCTGACGCGATAAGTCCATGTTAGGGTACGGTATTCTACTATATACGGCACTTTCTCGCGGAGGTGGGTAAAGCTGATGCAATTATTTAGAATTGCCATAAATAGCTAACAGACTTGCTTTGCCAAACTGAGGTGAAACACCAAAGAAGTCAATATGAAAAAAAATTAAATATTGCCCATTGCGTGAAACTAAATGCAAACTATCGTTTGAAATAACAACTACCCATTAGTTGTGCACCAACTACTGTTCCTAAATTAAGCCTCGTTTGTAGATAATTGACCATAGGAACCTCGGACCATAACGGAACGGAAGTTGTAGCAAAACTTCCCCCGAATTATAACTTAACCGGGACGGGCCTGGCACTATTGACGCCTTCCACCTGCATTAAAATGGTGTCATTTCCTATACTGTGCGAGGTTCTGGACCCGCTCTCACTCCTGGTAGCCGAAAACAACCACTGCCGGTAGCAGCACCGGTAGCAGCACCGGTAGCAGCACCGGTTATTAAATTAGAACCGGTAATAAATCCCACCGGTGCTATCCCGATACCCGTAATTAAACAACCGGTGGTAGACATCTGGCGCACCTATCGTTAAGAACAGCTAAATAAACCACCGGGTCAGTTACTAATTCTCCTAACTACTTAGCCCTGTGCCTTAGGCCCGCCCCAGAAAATTTTTGCCCCTACCATCAATACCCCCACCGTTCAAGTCACATGACAGAGTACCACCATTCACTCACAAAAATATCCAGATTCCATTGACTATCCCTTGTCTAGTCTACAGCAGTATCCTCCAGTGCAATCACCATTGAAGCAGCCGCTTGCTATGGAGATCTCCAAAATCACCACGCCGGCGGATTGGGTGTATTTTGCCAAAGGCAACGCCAATATCCTCTTCAAGTACACTGGAAATAACGATTATCTCCGCCACAAGCTATTACGACTCCGCCTTCTGAAACAAGATGAACAGTACATCCTGACATGCGAATTGTATGACTTCATCGAGTTAAAATGCAAGCATCTCTTCCCTCAGCAAATCATCGACATCCAACTCGTGGTGTTGACCACGGATTTCATCAACCAATTGGATAATCAAGGCAATCTGTTGATGCTTGTGGAGAGGTATGGACTTTTGATACCCAACATCCTTGATGGAAACTATCTCAAGCAATCACTCTCCCGCAACTGCCACCTCTACTACGACTTTCAGGGCAGTCCTGATTCTTCCCCCATCAATTCCGTCATTTTTGAGCTCAAACCAAAATGGCTTTACGATAACAAATCTAATAACTATTGCCGAACCTGTTCGTTGAACCAATTACGTGAGCTCCCTCGTCATTTCTGCCCGTTGGATCTCTTATATAAACGATCCATCGACGACGGCATCGAAGACATTTTCCGCCCCATTCCTCAGGAAATTATTGACAAGATAGAGTCTGTAAACAGAATTCCCCTTAAAGCATTGTTCCGCATATTTCTCAATAATCCTGAGAACGTATTCCAAAAGTTGAAGCAATATCAACGCATCAACAATAAGAATGACCTCATCAAGAACCTCACCTCCATTCATGATGTACTGCAGAATTTGTCCCTCGTCATGACCTTGAGAGATGTTGGTCTTTTCATCAAGTTTGAAAAGTATGACAGAAGTAACAACATTCACAATTCTCACAATAACGTGAATAACTTAATCACCATCGATGGTTATGGGAAATTCTTGGTAACCTGTAACATTTACGATTTAGACTTGAAATCAAAATTGAAGTACAAACATTGGTTAGACATAGAGCAAAAACTTCAAGCAATTTACAACTCCTCAAACAAAGATTGGAAGCACTGTATTCGTGTGGAAAATGAAGAAGATGTTCTCGAACCTTAATTCATTCCTTCTCACTCTCATCTCACCCTTATCCTTTCCTTCAAAGCTTCATTTGGTAACAACCCTATTTATTGTTCAACCTTTTCCATACCCTATGTTTTAATTCCTAATGTTCAATTCTATGCTTCATTCTGAGAGTTAATCTGAAGTGTTTTATGGACTCTTCAGTTATTTGCATTGTTTCCCCTGCATCCATGTTTGTTTCCTACTCATTACAATATTCAGGTCTCCAATTAATAGATTCTTTTATCTCTATATAGAGTATTAGATTGATAGTTTATAGTGCTAGTAAACAACCCGGTTATATAAAAGATTGTAGCACACATCGAAATACATGATACTGTAATACTTACCATACATCCTCTTGATATCTGTTTTGTACCTTGAAAGCTCTCACCAAATCAGCTGCTCTTTCTTCAGTGATATCTCTTTCCTTAGAGATAATCTTTATAAATGTATTTTGAACATCTCTAGCCATTCTAGAAGCATCACCGCAAACATATATAAATGCACCCTTTGCAATTAAATCGTTGATCTTGGTAGCTTGTTCTAAAAGTTGATGTTGTACATAAACCTTCGTAGGTCCACTTCTCGAAAAAGCAGTGTGCAATGTGAAGGAGTCGCCCAATTCTTTGGAATATTGTGGCCATTCGTTCTTGTATAAGAAATCTTCATCTTCATTTCTACATCCGTAGAACAAAACCGATTCACCTATCTTTTGACCGTTCTTTTGTTGAGAAAGTCTTTCTCTGATAAATCCTCTGAATGGAGCAACACCAGTACCTGGACCAACCATGATGACAGGCACAGTTGTGCTGCTTGGTAACTTGAATGTAGATCTTCTTACATGAACTGGAAGCTTGTACTTGGAGAATTTACCTCTTGGACCAGATAAGTCATATGAAACAAATGGCTTTTGAGAGCTTTTGTTTTGGTCAAGTTCTATGTTCTTCAACAAGTTTGTTACTACACCAGTCACAGGACGGCCATCAACTTCTTCAGCTTCCACAACTGCAGTCACACTAATAGTGGTCTTTTCAGTTAAAGAGGAAGATGAAATGGAGTAGTAACGTGGTTGTAAATGAGATACAAATTCAATAAGGAATTCAAATGGCACGTTGTCCCAAGTTTTTCCCTTGGAAACTGCTAACAAGGCATCGGCCAAGTTGTACTTCTTACTATGAATACGATCAGCAAAGAGTGCCTTATCACCACCGAGCTCAACAACAGCCTTTCTAGTTTCTTCATTCGGAGCGAATGCAGCAACAGACAAGAGGAATTGTCTGGAAACTGGGCCTGAAATTTCCAAGTGATGTCTAATAACGGCACCAAAGGTAATTGGAGTATGGAAAGGAAGGGAGACAGTGGAATCCAAAGATTTTAACTCGAATACCTCGTCCAATTTACCTGCTAATCCGAAGGTCTTGGCGAAAACCTCAACGTGTTGGTCAGCATTGGATGGCCAAATAGCCAAATGGTCACCAGTAGAGTATCTCAAATTAGAATCTGAGATATCGAATTCGGCATGTACACAAGATCTGTCTTTAGAGTTGAACAATTCCTTGGTTTCTTTAATCTGTGACAAGTATGGATGACTGTTGTCGAAAGGACCCTTGGTCAAATCAGAAGTGCCCAAGACGTGCTTTTTATTTGGCTCACCAAGGGAAACAGATTTGTCGTCGGCAGTATAGTCGGAAGACAAGAGTTTCAAGCTTGGTTCGTACTTCATCTCATGTTCCTCGAAGTTCAAGTTGTTCTTCAATGACTCGATCACTTGATCTTTCCATGCTAAGTAGTCTTCGTCCATGGTTCCGACACCATCATCACCCTCACCATAGTCAGCGAAGTTTTCAGCACCCAAGGCCTCCAACTTTTCGTTGACCTTCTTACCTATGGCGTTGTAGAATTCGTAGGTGGAATTACCTAAGCCGAACACGGTGTACTTGATGTTGCCCAATGTGTCGGCTTCGTTTTCCAAGAACGATGTGAATTCAATGGCATTGTCAGTTGGCTCACCTTCACCGTAGGTTGCCAACAAGAAAAAGCACAACACGTCGTCGTTTAACTCGTGGAGGTTGTCGTATTCGTAGTCTGCGAGGTCAGCAGTCATGGTTTTCAAGCCAAACTTGGAGCTTAATTCCTTCAGCAACTTGTTTGCGTAATCCTCTGCGGTTCCGGTCTGGGACCCGTAGAACATGATGGCATTCTTGCCGTTTTGCTTGACTTTGGTGACAAGGTTACGGGACCCTCCGCTCAAGGCATCTTGAGGAAGGAATCCAGAGGAAGACCCAGTGTCTTCCGAGAATGCGTACGAGCTCCCGTAGTAGGCCAATATGGCCACTGCTAATGCCACCAATACGGAGTAGTCTAAAGTTGTTAATGCCATTGAAGTGTTCACAAATGTGCAGTGATGAAATCAACAGGAAATTGTCGCGAAATATATTTCTACAGCATAAGGGCATAAGGATGAACATCTTGTGATAAAAGTGCGACTTAGCGGGGTGAGATATTTCAGTGCCCCCACGCCACCACTCGGTGTACAGAGGTACGGCATACCTAAGGAAATCTTAGCGACCTCAACGCTTGTGACGGACATTGGGTGCAACTGTTGACGGGTTTTCGAGGTAGGCTTCGAGGGTTGTCTTCCGATAACGGTCAAGTGTGTAATGCCCTACAGGATACGGAGGTAGTGTCATTCCATGGGGTTCGTTGCTCCGATAAAAGGTGCATGCTACCTTACATATCGTCTGTGGAGGTCATATTGTGGTGCCTGATCTTGTGATAGTGGAAAGCATGTGAAGGGGGTGGGATGCAGTGATTGGTGTAACATGAGAAAATACTGTTGGACAGTGGTAAGGGTTACGGAAAAGGAATGCTTGTCACATCAACGACGATCGGAATCCCCGGATTTCGGAGCTGTTACTCTTACGGGACAGGGGGTAGATAAATTCCACCCCTACCCCGATCTATTCAGGTTTTTCTTCTATGGTGGTAGTTGGTTTATTGTGGGGACATTCACACGTGAGGTGTCAAACTGGATCAAGTATCTTCACTTCCTGGTAATTCCGCGCGATAGTCACCTTCCGTTTCGGGTACTTCATTCCGGGTTATGTCTTCTATGGCAGCAGGCCCATAAACCCTTTCAATAGTGACAATTGTCTGCTGTCTGACAGCACTGTCGAAACGGTCGCCGTAGATGTTTTCAATGAAATCAAACATGCTCTGTGCATTGAATTCTACCAAGCCTCTCTTGCCCAATTTCAAGGTGGTGACATTTTCCAATGTTTCGAGATTCAAGTACTCTTTGCGGGCCAATTCCGCCACTAGCTCGCTTAGGTTGAGGTGATAGTTGGTGTTTCGGGTGTCCTTCTTATCACTGACCCCGAAGCGTGACAAGCCACGGAATAATTCCGCCTCTGAGATATGGTTTTCTGCTATTATCACCATGGCCACTATCAATGCAGTCAATCCCGTCTTTACGAGCTCCTGGTTACTCAATGGTGTGTCGCCAGCACGGAATCGAGGAAGAAAATACCCAGGATCGGTGAACTTCTTACCATTATCAACTTCAAATTCACTGGCTCGAGCCCAGATCTGACCCAAAACCTTACGAGATGCGGCACTTAAGTTATTCACCAACATGTACTGGATTTTGGGTTTTGTTTTGCTTTTCTTCTTGTTGAGATCTCCTTGTGCTGGAGCCTCTACGAGTCTCATCCCGTATACTTCCTCCAATTGTGCCTTCGTTTCTTTCAATATCAATTCGTACGGAATTCGACGTCCACTCACCACCCCTGTAATATGTTCTCTTCGTATGAGCTGGCCCTTTGATTCTCTGCCTAACATCATTCTGATCACCTTTGCGACCGAACTGTTCACATCATCGTCGTGATTGAAAGAATCATAATCGAAACTTTGCAGTGGTGTCAGTCTAGAATCTTGGTTGTTTGAAGGTTGTGACTCGGTAGCGAAGTTCTCCGGCTCCGAGTCACTATCCTCTTCGACGGGTCTCTTTCTCTTGGCCATGTCGCGTTGGTAATACGTTTAATAGATGGTGATGAGATTTGTGTGCGCGTTAGTGATGATTTGTTCTACGCATCACAAATAAAGATAATAGGTGTAGAAAGAATAACAAGGCATTGACGGTACTTAATTGCAGTAGATTATAATTTTTAAGGAACAATTTTAACAACGTGGTCTGAATTTGAGTTTTTGCTAGTAATTGACTACAACATCTCAACTTGAACATATAGTCAAGGATTATCAACAACACCTCGAATGATGTGAATAACTACTTGCGAGGATATAATGATTTTATGTAGGTTATACTTTTACAAATGAGCGGCGTGAGCTCATTTGCATTGACACAATATGTAGATTATTTTATTTATGCACTAGGCTTTGGGAATCCAATTGTGCACTTATATTTCGCACCCATTCATTATTGATCTTCACAATTGTACCAATCTCAACCACTCCCACTCGGATTAAAGAGCACGATCAGAGGACATGAATGGAGTCCTACCCACACTCGGAGCATTTTATAATAACAATTCTGGCAACCCTGATGCACTTTCGATCTTCAATCCACGAGGTACTAAAAGCATGTCAGCGAATGAAAAAGTGCTGAAATGGATTCTTCAAGTGCCATATTCATACACAAACGACTATGGTATCGCCTTGGAATGTTTTCCTGGAGTTATAGATGACTCCACCTGTTCTAATTTCTCCCAAGATGTGTATGATTATACTGAAAGAGAAGCTATCCTTGAGCTCCAGGCTCGCAGAATCACTAGATATGTGGTGAGCTCATACCTAGCAGAAGTCGAAGATTTCCCTCAGTCAGAGCACAGTGTGGAAGATGATGTGGATTGCGACGATACCAGCATCAGTCTCGGAACAGGAAGCGTTCAAGAGAGGTTGATATTCCCCAGTAAAAAATATGTCTATTAAGAAGGAATGCAAATCAGATAAATATATCAAGTTCCTCAAATGCATAGCAAATTTCTTCTTCATCAGGTAAAGTTTCTATTGTGGGATAATACGGCACTAAGGTGTCACAGTTCTGTGCATATGCTGAATTGAAGATTTTCCAGTAGGGATAACGAACCTTTCGAGCTGGATGGAAAAGCCCCGCCCAAATGTAGTTCGAAAATGATCCTATTCCTAATACCAATCTCAAAGAATCAATACTTTCCAATATTCTGATAATCACATGAGGTGATGTTTCATACACATTGGGCATTAACAAATTCAAATAATGCATGAATACTTCATGATAATTATCATTTGCTAATCCATAGCAATTCAATGCTATATGCTTTATTACTGTAGCTGCAGTTTGCCTATGCACTTGGTCTCTGTCTGTTAATGCATCTTCAAGTAAGGGGGTGATCGCGAAAAGGTAATCCTTGGCCATACTACCATCAATATACTCGAATAAAAAGCTTAGTGCCTTCAAAACACCATTTTGAACATTTTTTTCTGGGATGCGGTACTCGTTCATGATAGCTGGCAATACCGTAAATGGAGCACATGTTTCAGCAACGATTCCGATAGCAACAGCTGTACAAACTCTCAATTGACGTTCTTGGACTCTTAAATTATTCAACAACATCACAATCACATCTTGTGGACCGATGGTTTTCGCGATGTACCCAAAAGTTTCGTTTGCAGCTATTCTTATTCTCTTCTTCGATGATTTAAGCATTTCTAGTAACTCGAATGATAAACGCATCCATTCTTTTGCGTTGATAGTTTCTGAATTTTTCTTTGCAATCAAACCTACTAGCTTGATGCAAGCTTCTTGCACCTTTTCTTGTCTGTTCTTTAAAATAGGAGTCAAAGTTGGGAGAATTTGGTTGATTGAAGGATTGTTCATCGTGAATAATGTAGATTTATCAATAGTATCAATGCATGAGAATAATGCAAAAATTATCGAGGCCAATACCTCTGGAAATACTTCCCCTAATGATTCGTATAAGATTAAAATTAATTTGCATAACAATTCATCATCGTGGTTTGTGCATTTCTTAATGACTGGTGCGATTAGTGCAATAAGGTCAGCAGATTGTTGCCTAATTTCGGGTTTCTGATTTTTGGCTCTGTACAATACTGTACTAATGATTGAGTCAAGATGAGGCTTAAGTCGGACATTTAATGCAGTTGCCACAGTACCAAGTGCTTGTAAGTATACGTTGTGATGAATGGTTTGCTCTTGAAATGCAAACAAAACTCCGTCCACCAACCTTACTTCTAATTGGGAATCCAAGCCAATGAGATTGTCCGGATTTGGAGAGATCATTTTATGGATTGCTTCCACTGCCATTCGTCTTAACTGTTCATTTTTATCCTTTGAAAATACCACAACATGTTCTAATACCTCCAAAAAGTCGAATTTCTTTGCCAACTCGGTGGTAGAATCAACCACTAATCTCGTCAACTGTACTGAGTCTGATGCAGTCCTTCTATTCCAGAAGCATTTCAAGAACGGCTTGAAAATTTTTGCTTCATAGTCACCTATGATTTGCTTCGAAAGCGGCAAACTGATAAGAATTCTCAAAATGGTTTTCCTCATGTCTTCATCAGGTGAATTGAATTCTCTAGTTATTATTACAACAAGTTCCTTGCTGTAGAAATTTGCATATTCTTCGTAGTTGGGGTCGTGACACATGAGCGGAATAATAGCTCCAATACATTTCAAAAAGCTGGCCAACCCTTTACCTCGATGCTTTCTTAAGCTGACCCATACAGGTTCCAAGACTGACTCAAATGATTCAATTCCATAAGGGTTAACGTTCTCAGCCAATTGAGCTAAAGTTAATGCTGTAATTGTTCTTACTTGTAAAACCTCATCTGTTATTGTTGGAACCAAAACTTCAATCATTTGGGTGAGATATGGAAGAATAGAATTACCGTTACCGCCCCCCAATATAATACATAATTGCTGAATGATCCGTATACCTGTATGCCGTGCCATCCAATTCTTCTTAGATTTTATTACTGCTTTGAGAAAAGGCAAGATGGTTAGTAGACCCAAGGTATTGGCCACAATTGCAAAGACTCTAGCGGTTATATTTCTAACATATTCATCAACATGATCTAAATCTGGCCTCAAGTTTGCAATCATATTAGCTAGGCCAGCTGCTTTGGTCAAGTTTGAAATGATTTCCCTTGCCTCTAGCCTTAATGTGAAGTCTTCATCGATAAGCAAAGGAGAAATCACAACAAGAATCTTGTGAGTGTAGGGTCTAACTTGATCATCCAAGTGATGCAAAATACGGCCAACGACCTTAACTAAGACGTGCCGTTCTTGGTCATCCAAGTTCGGTTCAAGAAGTAACGGTAAAAGTTGGTTGAAAAGAATCTTTGGGCCAAATTTTTGTGCACCATCAGTAATCTGCCTCATTGACTTCTTACGTGATATTTGAGTTCCATTTTTTATCTTCAATAACAATCTCATCACTTCGACTTCTTTCTTGTCGTCGCCAGTTAATTTGGAATCATCCACCGTGATTAACTTTCCAAAATATTTCATGTCCTCTTGTTTGAATGATTGTATACCAACCACACCTGGTATTTCCGTTGGAAGTTGACTACTTAATGCAAGGGTATTATTGACTTGGTCTGCTGAGGGTGGAACATAAAACTCCATGGGAAGCTCTGTCATGTCAGGAGCTTTTGCAATATCATTCTGCGCAAAGCCAATAGGAGGTTCAATTTTAATAAACCCTTGTGGGAGTATTTTATCTAAGATGTCATCAGTTAAAGGAATCCCATTAACTATAGGCACCAATGTGCCTATCAGTAAAATCTTTTGGACTAAGCTATTTTTTGCAATTGAAGGTTCTGATTTTTTAATTTTTTCATATTCTTCTGGAGTGACATCCCATCTTCTTTTCCGTTGTCTTCTTTCTGATTGAGGTCTGGTTTGTTGCGATTCAATAAACTTTTGTGCTTCCACCTTACCTTGCTGTATCAACTGCTTCACACGTTGCTCCTCTCGCTCGAACTCACGCTCCTCCATTACTTCTTTATAACTTTTATTAGTACCCAGGGTAATTTCGGAAGCCCTGTCATATTTCCGTTGTTGGTACTCATTTCTAATCAAATTTTGTTTCAATTCTGAAGATGAGATGGAGTCGTCTTCTTTATTCGATTTTCGTATCTCTTCCGCTAAAGCGGCTGGGATAGTGTAGTTACCCACCAAATTGCGGACTTCATCAGACTCCGTGGGCATTCTGATCTGTTTTCTAGACAAGTCACTTTCTAGTCCTTTATGTTTGTTGGTTGTCCCCGATTTTTAATGATAATATGATATCATATTGAATCGTCTATGTGCAGGACTATAGGTAACTGATGAGTCGTGCAAGTTGGTAGAATATATGATTTAATCAACTTGGAAGACAAGACCATGCTGACTCAAAGTTCCAAAGTTTTGGTGTCGAGAGTTGTCTCACTCAAAGAAAACTCACCATTTATTCTTGTGCTCGATTCGTTGGCGCAATCTTCACATTACTTGGTCCAAGAGTTTGTTCATAGAAATGCTGATAATTCAATCTTATACTTGTCTTATGAAAGTGTGAATAAACCTTCTTGGGCTACTAAATTCTTTGATTGCGCTGATTTAAGCAGTGTTGAGGTATTGAGAAATGTTAATCAAACTGTAAAGGAAATATCATCCCTGTCCAAAACTTTGATAATAATTGACAGCTTGAATTATGTACCCCAGCATCTCTTGACTCAATTTATTAGTGGATTGATACAACCAGGAATCACTATACTAGCAACTTACCACACAAACTGTCCAATTGCACAACCTGAAATCGTGAACTATCCATCACCTGTTCAATTATTAACATATATCGCCTCTTCAATTTTTGAGGTTCAACCCTTCGTGCAAGGTAGAATTGATGACGACATATTGGAATCTAAGCTAGAAAAGTTAGAATTTCCAATTAAATCTGGCCTAAATGACTCTAAGCTACAAATATTCTTAAATAATAGAAGGAAGTCTGGCCGGTCATTACTTTACAATTTCACATTCGATTTTAAAACTCATGAGTTTGAAGTGTTGATGGTTTCAGAAGATAATGCAACAGATGAAGAATCGTTACTTAAAGACTTGACAACTTTTAACTTATCCACAACTTCAAAACAAAAATTGGCTAGAGAACAAGTCGAACTTCCATTTATGGAGGCACAAGAAGCACTCGGTTCAGCAGGTGGTGCAATCGTTTATGAATTTGAAAAAGATGATGATTACGATGAAGAAGATCCATATGAAGATCCCTTTTAAAATAGCTATATAATTGTTCTGTAATAGTTCTCATAAACCCTCTTGCATTATCTATAAAGCATATAAAAAGTTATCTCTTGATTTTTTGAGCAATTGTGCTAATGGTAACCTTTAACTTCGACACCAACTTTTTGACTTTACTTCCCTCGGAAAGTTTTTCTAGTTCTTGTTCAGTTATGACTTTCTTTGTCAATAAGTTGAAAACAGTTCCAAATGTCAATGACATTACTGTACATGTTAAGATAATGACATTGTATGGCATTGAAAAATCTGGAGTTGGAAGGGTCAACAAAAGACTAGTAGTACGCAATTCGTACACAATCCTTTTAGTCTTATCTAAGACTGATATCACTGCAGGTTCAATTGCAAATCCATGATTTGCATCAGGTGGATATTCGTGATATAATAATAAAGATTTGTCAAACTGATAATTCAAGATCAACGTCAGCTTTGCAGGGATAGAAATACTAAATTCTAAATGAGTGGGCCTCTTTCTATCTATCGCAGGTTGCAAATACCTATTTTTAATGTAAAGACTCTCATCCTGGACATCAAAAATTCCGCTTTCATTTTGAACCTTAATTTCTAAAGTATTGAAGTATAATCTCATATACCATGGTAATGTCTCGAAATAATTAATCTCCAATGGCATGTTTTCAGAAGGGTTCGTGAGAACTGTACGGAATCCTCCTTTGTCTAAAGAATACCCAGTGAATGAACGGGATGCCAATACTGGCGCTTTAGCAATTGGTGCAGTGAAGGTACTATCTGTAGTCACGAATTCGATATCATACTTACGTCCTTCTTTGATAAATTCAGAAATTTCGTCTTTGTTGGGCTCTGAGACTTTCCAACCAAGTATATGGTCATCTTTATCCATGTTAAAATGTATGTCCCACTTATTGGAATCAATTTCGATATTAATTCTGGTAGATTCAGAGTCATCAATAAATGCTGGACCATTGATTTTTCTACCATAAATCGTATCTAAACTCCATGTAAGGTTTTTTGGGTCATCGAGTGGGAAACATTGCCAAATATTATGTGTTTTAGAATCATCACAACGTAAGTTATCACCTGGGGTTGGCTTAGGAATACCACCCTCATTCTTCTTCCTGATGGATCTTGTGATGTCAACTATTGCATTTACTGTCTGGTCCATTGAAAGATGACATTCATTGTCCAAACAGTCTGTGGTAATATCAATTGACATACCATGCCATAATGAGTCAAACACCTTATGTCCATCTAATAAGGAAGAAATTCCAGCTTTACCACGGGTGGGCAATAATTTCAAAAACGGAGTAAGGTTCTCAGTACATATTGGTTCACTGGGCAACGCTGCTCTAATTAAGTATGCATTATTGCTTGGATTCAGAACCACAATGTTGGAACCGGATGCAGTGTACCTGGGGTATGTAGTGATTGAATCGTCAATGAAATTCAATGATGCACAGAAAAATCCAGAGAGAGTCTTGGATAATCTGAGCCATTGTAATTTAGCAGTCAAATCGTCTGGAGCTTCGACCACTGCCCATAATTCAACACCGGTACCACCACTTTTGAGTCCATTCAAAGGAAGGCCACCCCAAGTACCGGAATCCCACCATCCCTGAGTGAACCTAAGGTGCAATTCTCTAGTGTTGGTTGACTCCAATATAGGACCTAATGACCTTGGGAAATAACTGTAGTGGTTGGTTTGTCCTGTTTTGTTGTGATCATCGTAATATGCTAGATCAATGGGTTGTGATTCAATATGAAACTGAAATGACGCCAACAAGTTGTTTGCAGGCAACGGTTTCAAGTGTAACGTCTCATTGTAGTACCTCTTTGCATGGACCACCGTGGCCAATAGCAAAAGTAGCTGAAACCACTTGAACATTGGGGTATCTATCTTGTTCAAGGTGTAGCAAAAGGACACATAAATGTCGCATTCTATTCCTACTTGAACGCGGTGTATTGCGACATACGCGACATGCTGATATTTTGGTGTTTGTTTATGTTTCCAGAGAATAGCACCAAAACGAAGTCACCAACTATAGTGAAGATGCTGAAGGGTGTAGTGGATGCCTCAGTCATCGAACATTGCAAAGAAAATATAATACCGCTACCTGGAGGAAGATCTGCATCGAAATTAGCAACATCCATAAAGAACTCACAGTGGAACTCTCAATTACATAAGGAGAATCTTAGGAAAGAAAGAGATACGTTTGAAGAGGAACTCAAAAAGTGGGAGGAATCAGATGACCCATTGCAAACATTCATAGATTATATTCTGTGGACTCACACTAACTATCCCCAAGGAAATAGTACCGAAAGCGGACTACTTAACTTACTCGAAAGGTGTACATCTTTCTTCAGAGATGTTGCACATTATAAAAATGATCCAAGGTACTTGAAAGTATGGCTAGAGTACGCTAATTATTCTGATTCGCCTCGAGATATTTTTGTCTATTTGGCAAGGAAAGAGATCGGAAATCAATTAGCACTTTATTACGAAGAATTTGCCAACTACTTGGAAGGAAACGGAAAAGTAGACGATGCATTGCATATTTATGAATTGGGTCAGCAAAACAATGCCCGTCCAATTATAAGATTGGAAAAATCACTCCATAGATTCAAACAGAGAATAAGTGAAGGATCTCCACTTACTGAAACTACTACTCTCCGGAGTGCCCTTGCTATAAAGCGAGGTGATGAAATTTCATCACTCACACCTGATGAATCTACAAGAAAGAAACCAAAATTAGAAGTTTTCAAGGATTCTGACGAGAACCCTAGTGTTTTACACTCTATTTTCAGTGGCTCTAACGAAGTCAATGAACTAGGAACAATTAAATCGAGAATAAAGGAAAACACATTACAATCAAAGCCTTGGTCTGGTGAAATTTTGAAGCAGAAGGTTCCACTTGAAAGACAAAGTTCATCATCTGGATCCACTGCAAAATTTGAAGTGTATCGGGACCAAGTGGCTCATCCTCAAGATCTTCCCAAAGCATGCCAACAAACTGTATGTGAACTGGATGGCACTATTCATACCATCATCAAGGTTCCTGGTAAAAGAACAGAAAAAGCATACTTCAATGTTGATTTATTATATCCTAGCATGACTGAAGAACTCTGTTTTGCAGAAATCCTTGCATTATCCAGAAAACCAAAGCAAACCGCAAATCAAGGTAACCCAATAGCTGCGTTATCAACGGAGCCGAATTTTAATGACATTTCTACATCAAACACATTTGTTGTCCCTTTAAGAGATGACGATAACGAACTCACGACACAAAATAGACCTTCGTCACCGACAATCACTATGTTCTCTAGATTAGCAACCAATCAAGTTATGAATATGTTTAATGATGCAGCTTTAGATATTAACACAGATGAAGAAGATGTTAAAGATGACAACACCACGACAAACCTTGATGGTTTTGTTACTGAAACTATTCAAATGCAACCAAATGAGCAAGACTTGCTTTTAATGCCACAGGAAACTCCCCCAACAGATAGAGAGAGTAATCACAGCTCTCCATTTGTTGAGCAGCCTACGTTGGATAACTTACCACAAGTTATAAATGCAGTGGATTATCATCTAAGAGAACAATTACTCAATTCTCTATCTATTCCTATTTCAGTTTACCCTGGTTATAATGTTTTTGATAGACTGATCGCAAAGATGAGATCATTACATGATATAACTAACAAAAACTCCAGGGCATTGATCAAAGGATCTCAAAGTACTATTCTAGACTTTTTCGGAAATGAGATTTTCTGCTTGAGAAACGAGTTGGGAATAGGAGGTTATGGATTTGTCTATTTAATTGAAACTGCAACAACTGGGAAATTGAAAGCATTAAAAGTTGAGTCACCTGCTTCAAAATGGGAATTCTATATTTTGAATCAAGTCTATCGACGTCTTATCGGGAAGCATAGATCAATATCTCAATTGTTTGTCAAACCCGAAAGTCTCTTCCATTTCAATGATGAAAGTTATTTATTTATGGAGTATTATTCTCAAGGCACAATTCTAGATATTGTGAATCACTACAAGAATGAAGGAGTGGTATTCGAAGAAGCATTGTGTATGCTATTTACTATTGAACTTCTTAAGGCAGTTGAGTCATTGCATACTATTGGTGTCATTCATGGTGATTTGAAGGCTGACAACTGTATGGTACGTCTTGAAGACACAGAAACCCTTACTGAAGATTATGAACATCTGAATAGCGGTAGTTGGCATAAGAAGAGTATTACTCTTATAGACTTCGGGAGATCATTGGATCTTACTCTATTTGCAAACAACACACAATTTATGAGCAATTGGAAAACTGATGAGCAAGACTGTCCCGAAATGAATAACAAAAAACCTTGGAGTTACGAAGCCGATTATTATGGATTGGCCAGTATTATTCACACAATGTTATTTGGTGATTATCTTAAAGTTAAACAGGGGACTAATGGAATTACTGTCGATAGAAGTCTAAAACGATATTGGCAACTATACTTATGGGTTCCCTTATTCGAGATGTTGCTAAACCCATATAAAAAGGAAAGTTACAAGGCTCCTTTGTTAAATGAATTACGCCATCATAGAAAACAATTTGAACTCTGGCTTGCGCAGAACTCAAGAGCAAAGAACTTAAAAAACATAGTTCTTAGCTTAGAACATGATATCCATCTTGCTAATAAAAGAAAGCTAGCACCATAGCTTTTTTCGAGATTTCTTACAATTAAAAAATGCAAATAATTTAAACGAATGCTATGTATATACAAAAGTAGTAATAATGCATGATTCTTATTTTTGATTAACTCCTTCTTCTTCTCGGCGTAAATTGGTCAACCTTTGATCAATTATTGCGTCTATTTCCTCATCACTGACATCTTGGGTGTTTGAATTACGCTTGAGCAAATTGTTCAAATTCCAAGAAGTTTTCCTAACCTTGATTTTTACACGTTTTCCACTAGGTAATATCTCATATCCATCGATCTGTGAAGAGTCTATTTCAGAATGAACAGCTTCACCATCACCACTTGGAGGTAACTCATATGGAGTAGGATTTGTTCCTGCCCTTTTCCTGTTGATTGCACTATGAGGATCCATGTCGTAGCTTGCCTCGGTGACTTTTGGGAGGTCAATATCTTTCGAAATCCCAAAGAATCCAGTTATCATATTTATCAATTTGATTGAACGAGTTCTAAACGTAGAAGGTTCTTTGGGGAAAGTCCACCCTTGATGGAGTTCGTCATATGAGTTAGTTTCAAAAAACTTTCTCATTTCAATATCTTTCTCCAAAACACGGAACACTTCATCATCATTTGGTTTGATCATAAACTTGAAAAGTTTGATAGTAATATCAAAAATTACAGCTAACATTGTCAATGCAAATACAGCTGCCCACCATGTTTGGTCCTGGCCCCATTCCAACAAGCCATAAGAAACGTAAAATATGGTAGCTTCCTTACTCCTGTATAAGAACATAATCAAGACATTCCAAACACAATATCCTCCCACGGATATAATGAATGCTGCAAATGCGAACCATTGCCGGTTTTGCATCTCGATGAATTCACATTTAGCATTGATAAGAATTGTTAAAATGGCAAAAGTCATGGTACCGAGTGGCAAAGTAGAATTATCGCGAAGGGCAGTGTAGCCCCATATTTCAAATGATAAAAACGTCAATCCCACACTTTGAAAAGCTGCTAAGATCATCCATCCAACAAAAACTTTCAAGTTGAATGCACGGTATAACCTACCTTTATTGTATAGCTCTGGCACAGCTAATAACGTTGATGCCCGAAGATCTCTATCAAACATTCCCACACACAATACTGGCAATGACGTAAATAATGTGTTAAACATAGATAATGACCAGCTCTCATACATCGATGAACCTGAAAATAATGTCTGTCTTTGGTAAATACATTGGGTCAAGTAAAACAATAATTCTTTGTAGAAGGTACACAAAACGAACTTCGATGTTCGGATATAATTGTATCTTCCGTTCACAAGAAGTAATTTAAGGAGAAATCTAAATTGTGCTATCGCATAATCAGCAGATCTAGCAGCTTGTAATCCTTCCTTACCTGTTATACCAACTCCAATATCAGCACTTTGGATCATTGCAATATCGTTTGCACCATCACCAATAGCTAATGTTACTGACTCACTCTTCAATTTCCGGACTGCACTAACCATGCTTGCTTTCTGGGAGGGAGTTGCTCTGCAACATATAGTTGAATCAACTTGGACACATAAATCCAAAAATAGGCTTAGCAAGGTAGGATCTTCTTCAACATCCGCCAAAGTTGCACCATCAATAACTAGAACACAATGAGCTACCCTACCAGCTTGGATTTCTTGACTTGTAGAAGTTATTCTATCCATCAACACATCAGAAGGTTCATCATTCGTAAGTACAACAACGGTGGAATAATCTTTGATAAGACGACATGAATATCCGATATTGATCGCAGTTTCTCTTTTATCTCCTGTTAGCATCCACATCTTTATTCCTGCCTTTCTCAACTTCTCAATGGCATCACTGACTCCGTCTTGCAACTTATCTTCGATCGCAGTAGCTCCAATAAGCTCAAAATTGACCTCTATCTTTCCACCAATCAGTTCAATCTTTTTAGCTCTATCAGTCAAAGAAGTTTTAGCTTCCAGATACTCATTTGACCAAGTCTCATATTCAGTTTTATCTAACCATTTGAAAGCGTACATCAATGTTCTCAAACCCTCTGTAGAAAACTCTTCAATATGCTCCAATGTTTTTTCAATCAAAAACTCATCATTAACTAATAGCTTATCATTTGGAATAAATACTCTAGGCTCTGACTGCGATTTGACCATGTTATCGATCTTGTCATAATTTGTCTGGTCTAAACTGTAACGCTTCGCTTGCTGTATATGTAATGATTTCCTTGCTTTAGATGCTATTGATGCTAGTTCGTTATCCTCTCTGTTCAGTAGGGTTGTATCAATGGATGCAATCTTATCCAAATTGGGGATTTGACCGATACTTTGACGTAATGAACTCATAGAGTTCTTAGGATGGACCTCTTGAGATAGTCTAGACTGTAAAATTACTTCGGCCTCCATTACTTTTCTGTCTGATGAGTTTAATGAAATTTCCTTAGCTTTTTGTTTTGCTAATTCATGGCATTTTAACTTTTCAAGGATTATATTGTCAGCACCCTTACAAACCAAACAAATTCTATTATCTGGGAATCTTATGATGACTGACATCCTTTTTCTTGATGATGAAAATTCCACAACATCTAAAACTTCATAAACTTCAAGCTTGGCTTCTCCTTCAAATCCATCAGGATATGTTTTGATTGTTAACTGATTGTGTAATCTATCATAAACGACGAATCCTAAATCCCTAGCAGCTTGGACTAATGCAAGTTCGTCAGGGGAAGCTGCTTGGTACTCTATGTTTCCATCTTCATCTTCAGTCACCTCATCATTTAATGAGAAGGCAGAATCAATGGAAGTAGACGAACTATTACTAGCTTTCTTTTTCCTTGGCAAACAAGTATTGCACAATGCTAAACTCATCAAAAAGAATTTGGCCTTTTTCGCAAAAAGGGTTTGAGGGTGCAATTGGATATGTTTCAATAGTTGAAGTGAACTGATGGAGTCTTGTACTTTTGTTGGATGCGCAGTAGACTTCCATGTTGCTCGAGACTGTAATTTGGACATTTCCAAACTTTGTCGTGCCACCGAAGATAGACTCGGTCTGCCTCCATCGAAACTACTTCTAATGTCGGAGCTGTTTCTTGGAGTACTAGTGTGAGCATTGATGGTTTTCATAGGACTCAATGGGATAATTGATTGACTGTTGGGGTTTTCTCTTTCAGTCAGTATGATATCCAAATCATGTATCCAACTGACTCCACAAACACTGAATTTTCTGAAAATCATCTTATTATCGGTCAAAGTACCTGTTTTGTCACTAAAAATGTATCCAACCTGTCCCAATTCCTCTAAAATTGTGGCGGTCTTAGCATCTGCTGGTGTGTTTGTTTCAACATGGTACATATCAATGTCGTACTGCAAGAAGCATAACTGCATGACTTTGATGATTTCCATAGTGACATAAAGGGATAACGGAATTAAAGTGTTGTACATGATTATGAATCCCATGAAAGTTGCAGCAACGCCTGCGTCTTGGTCATATAAATACCAAGCTTTTGACCTGTTGCTCTCAAATTGTAATCTTTGGGCCATGGTTGAGAATGCAGAAAGTAAAGCTACCACGCATACCATAAATATAACGATGTAATTGATACTCTTTTGCAATTTTGGCGCTTTTGTTCTTGGGTTTTTCAAATTGTTCATTCTACTCTTTGTCTCCTCTCCAGTGAAAATTACTAATCCCAATATTGAGCTTGTATTTCTCAAAATACTTCCTCTGTAAATAACGTTATCGGGACCTAATCCAAATGTTTGTCCATCTACTTGAAAAGAACCTTCAAAGTTGTAGAGATCAATATTTGGATCCTCCACTGTGAATAGAAATTTTGAAGATTTTAACTCTGGTACTGTTGCAACTCGCTTGGAAATTTCAGGATGGGGGACTTTCGGTTTCAAGTTAGTTTCACCATCCAATGCCATTGTTTCAACAAAAGCTTCTTGTGATTCCTGATTGCTTGAAGCTACAATCACGATGTCAGCAGGAACCCATTCATTTTCATTGATCTTTACGATATCACCTACCTTGACATCGCTCCACTTTGTTTTATACTCCTTGAGATTGTATTTTTGCATTGAAGCTTTGTTGGTGAAATTATTGTTCTCTAGATCAGAAATCGATGAGCTTGCAGATATATTGTGTTGTGGTGATTGTTTCTGATCATTTTCATTCGGATCTAAATAGCTCTGTCCCGAAAATGACATAGTCTCGGTTACAACCGTAGATATAGAATGAATATCATAAGTACTGAAATCTTCGTCTTCTTTGATCACTTTTGTCTTTTTATTATTCTCTTCTTTATCATGACCGTGTCTTTTTAGGTCATCAAATCCTTCTCTTGCAATTGAAATTGACATGAAGATCAATAATGGAATGATGGTTGTGTAATGACCGGTTGTGGACCACCCCGGTATCATTTGCATGATTGCGATCACCATAAAGTAACAATTGGCAATTTTGGAGAATTGGGCCTTCAATTGCTTTGGTAGGAAAGAATAATAAGTATACTTGGAGGAGATGATTGTATTATCTTTGTATGGTGCATCAGTTCTTTCATCGATGAGGACCTTTTTTGACATGTCGTAATATTCATCTTGGAAGTAAGAATTAACGTTTCTGTAATTGGTACTGAATGGAATTACTCTGCCACCCTCCGTGGGAGGAAGTTCTTTGATTCCCAATATTTTATTTTTAATTTCTAAAACTGATCGCAAAAATTGGTTTTTAGTATTGTATCGCCTCATGGCAGCTCTTTCACGTTTGGAAAATAGAGATGTTGTGTCATAACTCGATGAAGTTGTGGTCAAGTTCGTAGATGATCTGCTCAAATTTGAGTTTAATGCATTGTATGGTTCGTATGATTTCACCACATTTGAAGACTCCTCTTCTGGGGCTGGCTCTATGTGGATTTGGGGAGGAGGGAGTGGTTGAAGTTCCACGATTTCGGATCCTGGAGCAAACGACACGGTGTTTCTTCGAGATCCCGGACGACTTGGATTCGAACTGGAACTTGCTGGGGGTTCTGATTCAGGTGAGGGTGAATTGGAATTTCGCTGGCCTGATTGATCGAGGACCTGTCCGAGAATGCTCTTATTGAAAAGCTGTGATCTGAGCGAAAGGCCTCTCTTTCTTCGAGTTGCAGGTGTGGAGTTCGGCACTGGCAACAGCAGCGGCGAATCCGACATTGTGGATGCTTTCAATCAACGAAGATGATGTGATGAGACCTAGACGGTTGTGAGGTGATCTAAGGGTTTCGGGGATACACCTTTCAAATGCCGAAACAACGAACAATAATGGGAATGACGGAGTTGATGCTATTGATATTTATGATACACACCGGTAAACTGCAAGAACGGCTAATGGTCCCGAATTTATCTTGAGTTGAATGCCGAAAGTAAGTGGTGGATGTGATCGATTTGGTAAGTGCTGTGCCTCGTAAAGTTGCGCCGCACTGGAATATGCTGGGCCACCAGAGCCGTAGGGAGAACAGTCCAGGAACGAAACGGGGAGGGCCAGGGGAACAAAGATATGTAAAAATAGAACCGGGCTTCCTCAAAGAAGCAACAACGCAAACTAGAAATGGCCTTGATAGATTACCAGATTGTACAAACGCTTGACTGATCAACACTTAACAACTTGCTAAGTTGAAAAAGGTGCAGATGGTGAACAACTTCAAAGACAAAGTCTGAGGGTGTAGGTGGTTTCCAGTAGTCTCGGTGCGAGGAGTGCCTAATTCGATTTCCTTGGCGGTGCTACGCTAGGGAGGTAGCAGATAATACGTTTGAGCGTTTGGTTCTAGCCTGGCGAGGTTTGTGGCGAATAACCTGGCGGGTTGCAATCTACACTGATGAGACCGTTGCATTTGGAGCCATTGAGATCAGGGTGTGGTGTGTGCAGTTGATCTGGCTAGGGGCATGGGGCTGTTGTAGTGATGATGGACTAAAGCTCAAATAGGAAATGTCATCACGATGCGAGGGTCTGTCACTTTAGACACAGAACAGTTTCGCAGTGGAACGAGCCCTTTAGCACCGGCAATCCAGTGGTTTTGTGTGGAGATTGAGGTGTTGGGCAAGTATCGATGACCTCCGTGATTATGAGCCAGATTCCAAGCCTCCAGATCTGTGGGCTGAAGCCTGTGTCTTATCATGTAATATTGATTATTTACGAAAAACACCTTCCATACAGTCTTCAAGAAAACATGTATTTTGGGGCGTATACCGACACCTTGGAATCCTGGTGTATTTGAGAGAGTAAGAGCTTTGGGAGCTATGGTAAGCTTTAGAGTTCACCATTTCCAGGTTGGTGTTGCTAAGAATAGAAAAAATGAGAATTGAAAGCATTAACTAAGAAACGAGCTTCCAGCATTTTTCTGTTGCCTTATATAGGCACCAATATATCATGAGATTTAATTCATAGATCATCTTGCAAATGATTGCAATGGTTGTCTACCCCACAGAAACAGTTGATAAATGATTGCGCAAAAAATTGCGAGACTCAAGTAATGCTACTTCAGTTGGACTATCGAGGGCCAATCATTATGCCCACTAATTTACAACTTGGCCCAATTAATTACCGGTGATAGTAGGTGGAATTGTGCTTGAACAAGCTGATACTGGTAGAAAAGAAATTATTTCGGCACTTTTGGGCGATCTTTATTGTTTTCGGTATATATTTATTAATAGGTCCCTGAAGATCACCCGGTGAAAATTGTCGTTGCAGCCATTTCAGATATCTTTCTGTGCAATATGTAGGACAATTCCAGCTAACGGAATTTAATTGCTTAGTTTGGTATGCTTCTTAATAACCGGAATTCCCTACGCAATATGTAGTGGATCGAGTATTTGATACCCGAAAGCTCCTACAAGAATTTGTATCCACTAATCAAATTTGGATGATACTGATTTATCAGTATCAAGGAAGGTAACAAAATATCTGGCCCAGGTCTAGACTTATTTTTATATTGCGATTAATAACATTATACTTTACAATGAAGAAATAAACGATCTAGTAATGGTCTGTCAACATTTCTATGGTTGAGACTTTGGAATGTACCAGACATTGGCTGGACAGTTGGACTTGGTAAGCGATTGAGCTGGCTTGTAGTCACCAGTCAACACACTTCCGTGAAGACTGTGATAGTACCAAATTTCATCGATGGTGCCGTTAACACAACCAACGTAGACTTGGTTACCTTCATGGCTCTTGGCCAAAGATTCCTGGACATCAGTCAACTTGTATTGCTTTCTAAGGGTTGGCAAAATACCGTCCTTGGCAAGGAACTTGTAGGTTGGAAGGTTCTTGAATAATTCGACTGCCTTCTTGTAGTAGTTGATGGCATTCTCATGACGAGAGTAGGTACCGGTGAAACACTTAGGGTCTAAAGTATTCATACAAGTACCATGCTTGTTGTACTCATGTTGCCACAAGGAAATGGAACCACCGTCTGGAACGTTGGACTTCTCGTTGTTGACCCAGAAGTTGAGCATGTAGTCGAGGAGTTCCTTCTCGCCGAATTGTTCACCAATGATTTGAGGAAGGTTTTCAGAGTCGGCAATCTCCAATGGTGGGTTACAGTATTGCTTGTAACTTCCATCACACATGTCACTCCACAATCCGTGGATGGTGAAAGAGTTGGCAGAAGGACCCGCACCTGCGGTGATGGTGGTGAGGTTGGCTTCAGTAGCAGCAATAAGATCCAGGTTGTTCGATCTGGCCACCTTCAACAATTCCAAGTCAAAGTCCCAGAATTGAGTTTGCATCAAAACACCGAATTTTTCGAAACAACAGGAGTATTCATCAGGAATGGCGGTATGGTTTTGGCAAGCAAATGAGTCGAATGGACTGTCAAAAAACTTCTTACAGCTGACTGCTGGGTATTGCTTGGCCTCATCGGCATCAGCAGCAGCAACAGAGTTCACCACGTAGTAGGTGGAGGTGGAAGTGCTGACTTCGGTGGAAGTGTAGGTGGTACACAGTTTGGTGAAAGTACAGTCTTCAGAGGAACTGGCTGCGGTGGCTGCAACAACAGCGTAAGCGAGAGTGAGGAGAACTTTGAACATTTTACAACAGGAAGGCTGAAGGAACTATCGGCTCAAGAGTACCCATGGCCATGGCCCAGTTTATATACAATTGAGATGGACCATCTACGGCAAAATCACCGTTTGATGTATTGAAGGCCGTGGGGGTAATCGGTTACAACTTGTTCCCAATCGGGATACATGATCATTACACAAGTAAGGCATCTGCATGATGACCGCCCAATTGATATTAGTGTCAAACGTGGGTGCGGATGTCTATTGTTTGTCCACGTGTAGTTGGAAAGGCACCAGTTGAGAGCCGTTCATGCTGCTTTGGATGTTTAGGGGATCTTGGGGATGAATTGGGACTGTTCGAGCGTTTCGGTAATGTCGCGGTTACAGGAATCGAAGTTGGAGGAGTTTTCTTTGGATGGGATGGTATTGTGGGGTTATGCGCTCTTGGTGCAAGTTCCCAATTTGTGTGTGTCAAAAATTGGAATTATTATGTCAATAAAGGTACACTTTTGTTGGTGGGACGGAAGTTGCATGATTGTATAATATCTTGTGAAGTAGGGGAAGTACAATCACTATCATCCTGATATCACCATACTTCTATCTGTGGTAAATAATTGAAAAGGGTACAATCTGTGTTAGGGGGGTGGAAACGTCTTAGAACCTTTGGTATATCTACCGATCCTCGGCTACTCGGGCGAATACCTAATTAGTGTAGTGCTAGATTATTCCATGTGGCCCCAAGAATGAAAACCCGCCTGAACCAAAATCTTTTGAGATGGTAGGATATTTTTTAGATTTTTAACAAAAAACCAAAAAGCCCTTTTAAAATTGCAGAGGCTCAGGGTTAATATTGTTGAAAGTAAAACGATCTCATGAAAAAAGGTTTGAACTCCCTCAATCGATGTAACAGCAACCTTCTTGTATTAGATTAAAAACTTACGACGGTTAAAGCGTTCGAATTTGTATATTTTACTTCGGGTTGGATCCCCCAAAACGTCAAAATTGCATCACCTCGGTCTTTGAAAAAAACCATATGGAGACCCAATTTCTAAAGTTTAACTTCCAATCCCCCAGAATCCTTAACTTCACATCGAATACTACATTTATGTCCAAACTTTCAAGCTGTAGTCACAGTACTTTCCTAAAACCCCGAAGAACTCTGTTTTGCACCCAGTGTTTGTGCTATGACTAACATTTTCCAGGATACCACCAAATGAAATTAGTGAAATTTGACACTACAAAATTTATAACAGCCATTCCAGCATTCACTTAAGTGCTACGGTTCTTCAATTATCTACAGAAACTTACGCGATGTATTCATTCTCTTCTCATATCGTCATATTCTTAAATAAGCTAATGGACTTATTGGGTAAGACCAATGACACCACAGGCAGGTCTACCACCAGCGTGACCAGTGATCTTTGAGTCTTCGAAGCCACCTTGACCGTAGTCATCGGTACCTTCGTGAACAACGACGGTTCTACCAAGAATGGAGTTGGCACCGATCAACTTGACCAAGATGTCTTGCTTGGTACCCTTGGCGACACCATTGCTGTCGGTGGTGATGTTGCCCAAGTCACCGACGTGTCTGTTGTCGTCTTCTGGGGCACCGTGCTCCTTGGAGAATGGGTTGAAGTGAGGACCAGCAGAGGTACAACCGTTGGTGTTGTCACCAAAGGTGTGGATGTGGAAACCTCTCAAAGCGTTTGGATCGTTACCAGAGATCTCCCATGAGATAGTGGTTGGGTCAGATTCCTTCTCTTGGGAGAATTGGACAACGCCAGAAACTTTAGAATCACCTCTTAAGACAGCAACTGATTGTTAGTACAAGCTGGTGACTGATAAATCCACAAAGTAAACGATGGGATGTATCATGGATCAATTGCAGTCCAATTGATTGATTTGGAGCTAATTTCCTTGACCAATCCATTGCTCGCATCTAGGCACCACTCTAGTGCCACCAAACTGGTGGAATAGTCGATCCTGGCTGATATTATCGCCATTGTGCCTGCCAATGTTCCTTAGATGGACGAATTGAGCCTGATAACATTGTGGTTCCAAACATACCTGCTTTAACCATTTTGAACAGTAAAGAATAATATCCGCAGATTCAGGGGAATCTGCCGTTTATAAGCAATTTGTCACTCTCCCACAATTCCGTATGTATCACGTGTAATGTCCTGAACACTATTTATGCTGAGCAATTGCTGGGGTCTGGGCAATTGGTATGGCCGGGTAAGGCCGTCGTCGCCCTCAAACATGAACGGGAACTGTGAAAATCAACGGCGATTGGAGGAGTGCCTGTGCCTGCAGACAGGCAGAACATGCCGGAAACGGGAAGTGATTCGCCTCCTTGGGTTCCTCACCCACAGATTGTCATAGTATCCTCCATTAGAAGGCATTGCCAGCATTTTCAGCATTACTGGAACCAGTTGGGGTCATCTTTAAGGTAGGAACATTCGAAATCAATAGGAAATCTCTTTTCCTGGTGGGAATCTGGGGTATATATATCACCAGAGCAAATAAAAAACCACTGAGGTAAAAAAATTGCTCGCACCTCAAAGGTTACTAGGAACCACAGTATGAGCAACCGCCAATCACACCGATAGAGGCTAGGATGCTGGTAGTGACATAGTGTCAATACCCCATGCCCCACCAGCTGTGGTCCCCATATTACCATGCGTTCAATGAGGCCCAAGTGATACCTAACTCATGCAACATCGTGTAGGTTCCCTTTACAACAGGGATGGGCATTTTTTGCAAGAACACAATAATCAATGAATTCGTTTGGCCAAGAATGTTGGATGAGGTGTACCTAGTACGTTTCTGTGGTCAAACCACCATAAGATCGACCTTGTATCGTTCAATTGGCTGCGAACGCTGCCCGTGCCACAGCGGCCTCCATTTCTGCTGCCACAGCTGCCTCTTGGGCAGCTCTGGATTGCTCTATGTGAGGTCTGGAGACCTTGGTGTTGTAGACATCCAACGCTCTTCTGCGGATCAGCTCCAAGTCCTCGTCGATATCGGGGTAAATGTTTGCGTTGCTTAGATAATGGTACAAGTCTCTCCGACTCCATGATTGTATCGACTGCAGAGTAACAGACGAAATAGAGGGCTCTGGTTTCAGAGAATGATCCAGTTTAGGTAGCTTCCTGACACTGGACTTTCTGGTCTTGCGTTTGGGGTTGGGTTTGGGTGGCGGCGGCAACTCTGGCATGTGTGATACTGAGTACATAAAGTACACTGTGGAGGCCACGATGAAGGCAGTGTAGATGTAGAACCCCTTTCGGCGAACATTGAGGAAGAAACGGTCGAGCTTGGCAAAGAATCCCATTGGTGGAGGTGGTGGAGGTGGGTATTAGACCTTTTGTAAAGACAAGTTTGCTGAGATGGCACCAATGGAGTAGATAGATGGCTGCCTGTTCCACAGTACTGATATGGAGGTTTGACTGAACCGCGAGGCTCCGCCCAATACGGCAATATTGCCGTATTGGGTAAGAGTACCCCTTCATCACCAGTGGCAAACCTTGCGGTATCTTTATCCCTTGAGTATAAGAAGGACTTTGTTTCCCTACGATCGTACATGTTAAACAAACCCGTGTTATATACTATTTTCGCTGTTGTTCTGGTTGTTTTGTTGCTCTCCCAGTTCCGTACCCAAATTAGAACCTTTCCTAGATCCACCACTGAGCAAATGACTACCCTCAAATCCTACATCATTACCTTTAAGGAATCTGCTTCTGATGCTGATATTTCTTCATTGAAAAGCAAGATTTCTGAATGGGGAGGTGCTGTCACTTCTCAATTCAGTTTGATCAAGGGTTTTGCCGCCAAATTGCCTGAGATCCACACCAGTGCCATCCTGAGTAATGAACAGGTGTTGCACATTGAAGAGGACAAGGAAGTCAAGATCCAGAATTAAGCCCAGGTGGTGTGAACAGGATAAGAACCAATATATGAATGAAGTGACTTATGAATCTTCTGTAGATGTGTAATGCTGGTGGCCCAATGCCACTTCACTATAGTAACACCGATTAGGTGCCACATACATCATAATGCTACAAGATAAGGAATTTATGCCCACTAACACCCGACCCTCCCCTATCTTGAGGTCATTGGTCTGTAATGTGGTCAACGATGTATCCCGTGGCAATTGGACTTGCAGATGCAACCAGCAGAGCTGGGGCTACTCCTAGTGTGATTGTAGGGCCGTTTGTGGGGGAGATGGCTGGTTAGAAGTTACATATGCACAAGTAGCACCCAAATCGCCCAAATCGCCCAAATCGCCAGATCACTGCTACACTATTACTGCAAATGGATCAATTGATCCGTAAATTGCATTTGGAGCTGCCAGCATGAGTTTTACGTCACTGTCAAGGAGCCGAAAGAAACTTCTGTACTTTTTCAATGGTGTTCCATGAGTCTCTTACGTCAAATGCTGCGATAATATTTCACTGCTTCTAATTTAAGAACTCCCCACTGCACTTCGCCAACACGCCCGCATAGAGCCATTTCGAGTCTCAATGCTATGTAAGACAGCTACTGTCGCCTACTGGCCTACTGTAGTGTACTTTTGCTCCCTTCAACCCTCAGTTTCTTACTCTTTGTTTCACAAGTTTTGGATGACCTCATCCAGTGTGCGAGATCCAGTGCAACTGTATACGGCACCAAAGCATCACCAATCACCTCCACTGATAAGTTTCAACTAGCTGTCACAGGCATGTTCTACCCATATCGCCTCAGCTTCTAATCACCTCTCCAAATCCCCCTCATCCTCCGTGTAACCACTAGGGCTGTTACCAAGTACCATAACCTTTCTGAAACCTATGTATGGAGGTGATCCATGTGGATTAGCGGTGCCACGCCAGTGTCCCCCACCCCCTATCGCCCCTCAATGCTTGCCTTGGTTCCTACCACGGTGTGAAGCACCAAAAGGAACCCATGGTGGATGCAAAGGCCACCATACAATTGGTCCATCATCAACCTCAGATTGAACCAGAAATGGCCCGAAACGGCAGAGGAACCTGGTGCCATCACGGATATATCTGATTAAGGAAGGAGCAACACCTATCGGGAACATTACTCGCCAGTACCATGGGCAAATCTTCCCTCGCCTAATCCGGCCACAGCGATATGACATCCTGCACCCGGGCCTTCCCCAGTTTCCGTCCCCCTTTACCACCCCCATAGCCCAGTTGCTACTTATAAATTCGCCAATTCTACGGTGATTCTTCTTCAACCATGACCAATCCCTCAGAATACCAACGGTACAACTTTCAGCCCAACTTCAAGCCGGTTCAACATCTTTTCGAAGACAGATTACGCCAGTTCACCAGCACAGGGGGCCAGTACCCCAACTTAAACCTTCCCAAGTTTTATGACAAGGAAAGAGTGGAAATCCAGGGCTTGAAGTCCTGGAGAGTTCCTGACAAGAATGGCCAGACCCAAAGACCACTTTTCAAAGACATTGACTTTGAAAACATCCAATGGGATTCAATTGGTTTGGGCTACAACTTTGGGCCCTCGTGGAAGACATTCTGGGTCAAGTTTCACATTGACATACCTGAACACTGGGTAAAGGAAAAGTGGGTTGAGATAGATTGGGATTCGAACTCCGAAGCCTTGATTTACGACGCTCATGGTTTACCCTTGCAAGCTTTCACTGGTGGAGGCGACAGAAACTTGTTCAAAATCCCCGAGCCCTACTTGAAGACTGGTTCTCAAAAGTTCTACATCGAGGTGGCATGTAACGGAATGTTTGGAAACGGTGACGACGGTCATCCAAACCCTGACAGGTATTTCCGTTTGAATCGTGCTCACTTGGTTTTGCCTAACATTGAAGCCAGAAGATTATATTGGGATTTCTGGATTTTGGGCGACGCTGCTAGAGAATTACCTGGTGACAACTGGCAGAAGCATCGTGCTCGTGAAATCTGTAATCAGATCATGAATGCTTTCGACCCCAATGATGTTAACAGTATCAAGGAAGGTAGAAGATTAGCAAAGTCTCTTCTTGGTGATAAAATCGATTCTGAAGAAGTTTTCGAAGAATATGCTAATCCAAAGAACAAGAGAATAGATGTTTTTGCCGTAGGTAACTGTCATATTGACACTGCTTGGGAATGGCCATTTGCAGAAACCAAGAGAAAGATTGTTAGATCCTGGACAACTCAAATTAAGATCGCAGAGCAGTATCCGGAATATGTTTTCGTGGCTTCTCAAATGCAACAGTTTAAGTGGTTAAAATTATATCATCCTGAAATCTTCAAGAAAGTTAAAGAAAAATTCTCTACTAACCAATTCATTCCTGTTGGAGGGTCTTGGGTTGAAAATGATACTAACCTTCCCAATGGTGAATCTTTGATTAGACAATTCTTACTCGGACAAAGATTCCAGTACAATGAATTCGGATTTTATTCGAATATTTTTTGGTTGCCTGATACATTTGGTTATTCGTCTCAAATTCCACAAATTTGTCAAGCAGTTGGTATTACTCGTTTCTTGACTCAGAAGTTGTCGTGGAATAATATCAATTCTTTCCCATTAACTACATTTAATTGGAAAGCTCTTGATGGATCCCAAGTTTTGGTTCATATGCCTCCAGCTAACACTTACACCGCTGCTGCTCATTTTGGTGATGTTGTCAGATCTTCTCGTCAACATAAGAACCAAGGAGATGTTCCAGCCGGATTGTTGTTATACGGACATGGTGATGGTGGAGGTGGACCAACTGAGGAGATGATAGAAAAGATCAGAAGATGCAGAGGTTTAGCAAATAATACTGGTGCTATTCCTTCGGTTCACTTGAATACCACTGTTGACGACTTTTATGAGCATATTTTAGAAAATTCCAATCAAGGAACTGATTTGCCTACTTGGGTGGGTGAGATTTACTTAGAATTCCACAGAGGTACTTATACCACTCAAGCAAAGACCAAACAATTGGTCAGATTCGGAGAAGTTAAGTTACATGATTTAGAATTTGTGGCTGGTTTAGTCTCTGTTACTGATTCAAGCTACAAATACCCAGCAAAGGAAATCAATGCATTGTGGGAAGACTTGTGTTTGTGTCAATTCCATGATGTTATTCCTGGAAGTTGTATTGGAATGGTCTACTATGATGAAGTTTTACCCATGTTGACTGAAAACTTAGAAAAGACCAATACCTTAATCAACAAGGCCTTGGAACATCTCGCTGGCGGATCCAAGAACTCCAACTCTGAGGAATGGCAATTTGTTAATACTTTACCTTGGTCGAGAAATGAAATCTTGGAGGTAACCAAAGAAGAACAACCTGAATTGTATTCTGTCCTCGAGAAGGATTCCAATAGGGTTGCAAAACAAGATGACAGATTGGTCGTCTCGGTCTCCACAGAGAATGGAGTATCTACTCTTAATTCTAGCGACTCGATCACTTACCCAGCCTCGATTAAAGAAAAGGATGGCAAGTTCATTTTGTCTAACGAAATACTTGTTGCAACAATTAGTAAGAATGGTATCATTACTTCACTTTATGATGTTGTCAATGATCGCGAAATCATCGACACAACAGCTACTAAGCAAACTAGAAAGGACTCTTCAAAAGAAATCGGTGGTAATCAATATGTATTGTTCGATGATGAACCTTTGAATTTCCCTGCGTGGGATACTGAATTGTATTCTTTAAACAAATTTTCTTTCTTAGAGGATGGTAAAGTTGAAATATTGTCTAACAACAAGTTCGAATCATCATTGGTGGTCAAACATAAGATTTCTGAAGAATCGAAGATCGAAACAGTCGTTTCCATTCAAGGTTTGACTGGAACAGATGATTTTGTCCAAAACAATTTCGTCAAGTTTAAATCTCGTGTGAAATGGCATGAAACTTACAAATTCTTGAAGGTTCAATTCCCTACAACTATTTTCACAGCTCAACAAGCTAACTACGAAACACAGTTCGGTATTACTCAGAGACCAACTCACTTTAACACCAGCTGGGATGTTGCCAAGTTCGAGGTTGCGCACCATAAGTTTATGGACTTGAGTGAAAGTAACTATGGTGTTTCTATTTTGAACAATTGCAAGTATGGTGGGGCTATCCATGGTAATTTGATTAGATTATCTTTGTTGAGAAGTGCCAAAGCACCTGATGATTTGGCTGATATGGGAGACCATGAGTTTGAGTACGCTATCTACCCACATTCTGGTCCTTTAGGTCCTGATACGGTTAAATTAGGTTACAATTTCAACTATAAGTTGGATAAGGTTGTTTCTAGTGGCTCCAAGAAGGTTGGTGAGTTATTCAATGCCGTTCAATTAGAGAATGCCAGTGAAGGATTGATTCTCTCCCATATTAAGAGAGGAGAGAACGATTATGACGTTAATCAATACGAAGCTTACAATACCCTGTCTGAGCAAAAGACTTTGGTTCTTAGAGTTTACGATTCGTTAGGTGGTATTGGTAAGGGTAGCTTGAAGTTTGATTCAAAGGTCCTTCGTATAGACCGAGTGTTTAAGACCAACGCGTTGGAGGATGAAAAGGATGAGGTATTCGGACGTGAATTAACTGTTAAGGATAATGCTGTTGACATCAAATTGGGTGCATTCGAGATTGCCACCTACAAGGTGTACTTGAAGTAAACAAACAATAAATCTATTTCATCGAATCTGAGTCATGTATAGAAAATTTCACCTAAAAGAAATTCTTGGGCTAGAAAAATAATAAAAAATGTTGAAGGAGTGTTAATCATGAGCAACAACTGAGAAGGATGAATAGAAGTTATGAGTTGAATAAATAAATTATCCCGAATAAACGTTCGTAACCATAAACAATAAAGGTAATGTACCGGTTCAGGTACTGTATAATTCGAAAGTATTTTCTGATTAGTCATGGATGTTGTTAGTGGTGATCAGATTAGATTCGCAGAGGAATAAAGCCAAAAATCATAAAAATTTGAGTAAATTAGTAAAATTGAATGCGGAAGCAACCATGATTGTTGGATTTTCCAGTTGAAATTCGGTATCCATGGATTATGTAACACTACAAGGTGAATATAGGGAGGGTTAATGGAGGTGAAATTCCGCCAATAAAATCACTGGTTATAGTTGGAAAACGTCACCTGTGGATGAAATTCCAGAAAAAAATTGATTTGTCTGAGATCATGATGTAGAAGATCATGATGTAGAAGATCGTTTTACATCTGGCAGGAAACAGTGGAAGCCGTTATGGAGTCAAACACGAATCACGGTGAGATGTTGGTGAATCGTCAACAAAATCAACACCACATTTAAGATGGAAATATCGTCTGTTCGCTGTCTACGATGTTTACATTTGGTTCATTTGACCATCCCCACTCTACCACGAGTAAGTATTTCCCCCGATTCGAAGTGTTGATGTCCTAATTTGTCTTCCATGGGTTCCATAGCTTATGCGGGAGGTTTGTAGATTTGTGGAGGGAATTGTTGCTACTGATGTCGTAGTCTAAGCCACGAATCTGATCTATCCCGTTACATACTAGCCGAATAGGGCCAGAGAGAATCTACCACCGAATTACACACTTGTGGCCTGATGCATTGGGACGACAATTTCTTGACCTTCACCACCTGTACTGAAAAACAACACCCACATGCATGTTTGACGTTGTTGTGCGTCATGCTACTGCACAATTGTGTGCAATGGGTGGGATTTTCCACCGATCCTAGCGGGCCATGGGGATATGGAGCGCTCGATGCAAAGAATGTGGAGTTAAAAGATGTAGATTTCTCTCGTAACGGTTGGGGGACTGGCGGGTGTTGTTTCTTTTGCAGTAGAGGCCCGGAGGAGAATGTGCAATTCGAAGTACGAAACCTTCCCAAAGTGATGTGCGAGGTGCACCAATGGGGACTTTTGACCTGAGCACGGAGCCGGGTGCGACAACGTCCATGACAGTAGTCGAGGCAGCGCCCGTGGCAGCTGCCGGTGGTAGCGTCGGTGGTAGCGTGCCAGGGTTCCCATTTCCGAAGCAACTCGAGGTGACCAATGCCAGATGCCTTACCATGATGCATGGATGTTCATTAGAAAACTTTCCGGGGTGTATGCACCATGCACACCATGCACCATGCACGAAATATATCGCTTCCACGTGACGGAATATCAGAAAAATGTGGGGGATGCCACAAAGCCAAAGCCAAAGCCAGCAACAATTGGGGGCGCATCGGCATTGGCCAGTGGCTTCCACAGATGCCGCTGGGGGCACAGGGGTCGGTAAATTCGGAGTTGCAGAAACCGCCGGTTCCCGGGGCGGGAGCCACCTTGCCGTATCTGGTACCAAACACAACCAATGGGGAAAGGGGTGTGTGACCGGCGTCCCTATTGGTGTGTCCCACTCTTGCGAGGACCACACGGTAACTGGGGTGGACGATGGTTTAGATATTTTCTGATCCCCGTTCGCGTTAGTTAGCGAGACGCGCATCGCGCACAAGGCGAACACAACCGCATTGCCCTCAGTGCATGCATGGTGCACACCTTGCATCAAGGGGGCAAAGGAACATGCCATTTATGCTTGAAGTAACGACTTTCGCCATCGGCACCTAGCAGCCCCAAATCCCAAGTTCCCGAGCACTGGTATGAGAAACCCATAAGAGTTGGCGCCATGTGACTAGTTCTGCAAATGAATAGCCCTAAACCACGGAATGGTGTCCGCAAAAGGAATCGCAACCACAAACTGCAACCACAAACTGCAACCACAAATAGGTAGTACCACCCAAACCAACAACCCCAAACAAGTATCCCGGTGGCCAGGCTCCATGCTCCAGGTTCCATTCCCTCCAAGTTCCAAGTTCCAAGTTCCCCGTGGGTTTTGCAAGTTCCCCGTGGGTTTGCGAGTTCTGTTTGGACATTGTGGGGGTTCCTATTAGCTTTTGGGGTATCTGTGATTCCAAACCAACACGTTGCCTATGGTTCTACGGTTGACTTCGGTTGACTTCGGTTGACTTCGGTTGACTTCGGTTGACTTCGGTTCTACGGTTCTACGGTTCTACGGTTGGCTTTGATTGGCTTTGGTTGCCATCGGTTCTACAGTTGCCATCGGTTCTACAGTTGCCATCGGTTCTACAGTTGCCATCGGTTCTACAGTTGCCATCGGTTCTACACTTGCCTTGGGTCCCCTGCGTTGTGTTTGCCTTTAAGTTCTGTTTGGGTTCTTCGGGTTGTGTTGTCCCTTGTCTTCAGTTTGGGTCTGTTCCCCACCTGACTGGTGGGCCAATAGGCTCCGTGGACGTAATTGCACCTCCCACACCACGGGCTCACAAGATCCCACCGCACATCGTTCCCCACCGGTGGTGTGCACGGTGATGATGGTTTTTGGCCGTGGGCATTGTAGTGATGCTGTGTGGAATGGTAGGTGCCCTCCTGCAGGACTCATGCACCACCCAGGTGTCAAGCGCTTGCTTGTTGAATCTGTAAACATCCCGGTTGCGAGCACCGGCCGAACTCTAATGTTGTTGGTGCACATGCCCCTAAACCCTTCCATTGCTAGGGGTGGGCTCAGCGCCGGGGCTGACGGATTTAGCAGCCGTCGGAATCCCTCCATCAGCAGCAACCTGTTAGCTGCTAATGAAACCTGATAGCTGCTAATGGAACCTGATGAAACCAAACAGAACCAGCGCAATCGGGGGAAACTCGCACTTGCCATGGCCGCGGCTCCAACACTGTTGCGATTGCACCCAATTCCACCACTGCTGGTGGTCCTGGCCCGGCTGCATGTGTGCGTCATCTCATGACCACACATGCGTCCATGTGAGTTGCGAAAACCACCTGCATGGTCGCCAGACTGCATCCAGCCATGTTTACCTTTTGGTATTGTGTAGCCACAATACCCGTCAGGCCCTCCACGATCCACAAGATTGTTGCAAGACACAATCGGAACAGACAATCGGGGGTGTGGTACGGGCCCCAATGGCAATGTTCGCCGCACTCCACTTTTCCACCGCCTTAGGCTGCCCAACCTCACATTCCCAACTCTTTCATGCCCCTATCCTCCAAGTTACTGGCACAATAGCAGAGGGGCACCAGTTACGCGGCACTCCTGTCAGTTGGCAAGTGGTGCGGTGCTGGCTACCCCCCCTTGGCTGCCGACCTGCACACAGCCGTATTTTTTCAATTAGTGTTTTCAATCGCAGGGGCCCCGGCCCTGCGATTGCGAGCGCGCGCCCCACATTGCAGATTGCCGCGGAGCTCGCAACTACACCAATGTACAGGTAAACAACTATTATTAGTCGCTGCTGCAATTTTTCATTTGCGTCCATTGGATCTGACTACCGTCATCCACCTGTGGCAAAACTATAAAAGGACCCCTTCTGCCGTGGTCTAATGTCCTCATCTCACTCATCACCTCCATTCGCTTATTATCTCCACTATGAAGTTCTCCTCCGCTGTTTTGTTGACCGCCTCCGCTGGTTCTGCCATGTCTGCTGCTTTGTACGCTAACTCCACTGTCACCGACATCAAGACCACCGTTGTCACCATCACCTCTTGCTCTGACAACAAGTGTACCGTGATCCCACAAACCACTGGTCTCACCACCGTCACCAAGGACCACACCATCTACACCACCTTCTGTCCATTGCCAACCACCAACGCTCCAGCTCCAAAGCCAGAGACCAAGACCAAGACTGAAATCGAACACACTGTTGTCACCATCACTTCTTGTGACGACCACAAGTGTCACGAGATTCCTCACACCACTGGTGTCACCACCGTTACTGAGAACGACACCATCTACACCACCTTCTGCCCATTGCCAACCGAGGCCCCAGCTAAGCCAGAAGCTCCAGCCAAGCCAGAAGCTCCAGCTCAACCAGAAGCTCCAGCTAAGCCAGAAGCTCCAGCTAAGCCAGAAGCTCCAGCTAAGCCAGAGGCCCCAGCCAAGCCAGAAGCTCCAGCCAAGCCAGAAGCTCCAGCTAAGCCAGAAGCTCCAGCTCAATCTGCTTCTGCTCCACCAAACACCGTTGCTCCAGCTATCACCACCGCTGAAAACGCTGCCAACGCTGCTGTTGTCCCAGCTTTCGCTGCCGGTTTGATCGGTGCCTTGGCCTTGATCTAAGTGTGATACCTGACATACTATTAATTTCCATGCCTTGATTGGTGATGGATTCTTTTTATTCAATAAAAGTCTACAATTTTATCTCTATTTTGCAGAACTTTCGCTTGCACGGCAAAGTCGGTCAAATGGTTCTTTTAATTTCTACACATATGTTCGTGTTGTTCATACTGTCTTTCGGGTAAGTAATATAAATTTACTAGGTAATTATGATATCTGTAGCCTCGAATAAAATCGTATTGACGGCAATACGAGTTGGTCTAGAATCAGTGGAATTGTCCAACCCAAAGAAGATTGGGGAATTTGAGATTCCGTTCATTAGGCTCAAAATTCTCGACGCATAAGATCGATAAGGGCACGTTGAAATTGTTCACTAAATTCTCCGTCGTACACGGGCTCAAAACCAATAACCATACCAACTGTAGTAAAGCACCTATTGAGGTAAAAGGCTCAAATCACAGGGATGCCTCTAATGGACGCGGTTCCCAATCAATCCTAAACAGTTTAATTACTCTGTGAAAGGTTAAATTGAAATTTTCTATTAATATCTTACATAAGTTACATGGACGACCAGTGGCCGAGGTGTTTGCTATACATGGGTTGATTTGGATACTGGGCAGATTTTAAGCCGAACAATACCTTGGCAGTCAGATGATACTCCTGTTATCATACTTAAAATAGATCGTCGTCCCCTATAAACAATTCTTCCCAGTCATCGTCAATTACAATTGGAGCATCGTCCACAATTATTTGTTGAGGGGACTCGGGCTCGTCTGCCTGGAGAGTATCAAGTAGCAAATCTAATTGCCTATTGTATTTGTAGGAGTTCAATTCGGTAATGCCATATACTTTGATGTTTTTAAGCCCAGTTATCGTATTTTTAGAAGAATGGAATTCCACATAGATATCTCGCACAGGGATCCTAAGGTTTACCACACTGGTGGGTAATTTGATGTGGGTTATTGGACTTGGATTGTTCACTTTAAATTCCTTAACCTTGATAAATTTAGTCAAGTACGGATTTGTAGTGTCACTTTCCAAATTAAATCGCTTCAAATGCTCCCGCAACGAAATTACCTGATTCTTATTCCGAGGTTTCACATAGATGGTCACTGTTTTCGGGGCAGAAATCATTTCCTCTTCTGTGCCGAAAACGTTTTTGAGCACTAAATCTGTTAAGATGATGGGGTTGAATAATCGCACCCCAACAGAGCAGCCGTTCGATTCACATACCCAGGCCTGATCATTATCAAGAAGTAAATTATTAGCATTATACTTCCATTTCAGTGACAGCTTAAGTGTCCCTCTATTGTTACTGTTCAAGTAGTCATACCACCCCAAAAATAACTTTCGAGGCAAAGAAGCTTGCTGTGAAGGACCATTCAAATTCAAGTTGGTTAGAAATCCCAAGATTCGAGATCCAAGACCATAATCGGCATAATTCACCTTGATTGCTCCCTTTGCAAATGTCTCGAGCAAATTATCTAGCAAAACATCGCTCATGGCCTTGTTAAATTTAAGATTTGTTGCGTTGGTGTTGCTCTCAATAACATTCAAATTATCAATAATCTCGTTAACTTTATCGAGAATATGTTTGTTATTTTCTTTTAACTTCTGGTTAATAAGCATTTCTAGTTTACCCTTATTAATATTCTGAAATTTGTTTGCTTCAAGCTTATCACCAATCCAAGAATCCAATTGCTCCTTGTGGGTTTCCAAGAATTTTTCCCACGATATACCAGTCTCCGAACCATTAACTTGGTTGGCATTAAAGCTTTCAATAAAGCTATACAAGTATTTGTGGAACTCAGGAAGAAAATGCACCTTTTTGTTCTTGATGTATACTGGAACGTGTTGAGGTAAAGTGTCAATCAATTCTTCAAGAATATGGTGTTTCAATGATTCATAATCACCGCTTAATTCTACGAACCGCGAAAGTTTCTCGTTGATTGCGTCCAATTGATCTTGGTTAAGCTTGCTGTCAAGAGGAGCTTGCAAAGATTTGAATTCACCTTGTAGTTTCTGGAATTGTTGATTGTTGTGTAGGTAATTCGCTTGAACTGAATGAAACTTTTCATTCAAAGATTCTATCCTTGAATTGAAGTTTTTACTTAATGTTTCTTGATTGGCTTCAAGGAAGTCTTGTCTCGCCGATAAAGAAGTTGATTTATCGGTTAATTCACTGATTGCTCTATGGATAGAATTAAACTCGTATTTTTCAATCGGGTTTACCTGAAAATTCGAAATGGATAATATGCCTATGACCAGCATCACAGCAAATCCTAGGATGAACCCCAAAATTATCTGACTTGTTATTTTTGATTTCAGTTTTAAATGCCCAGTGGGACTTTTGGTAGAGTCAATAGTGGTTGTTGACAGACTATCATTTGGTGCTGATGGTGCTTTAGAATCAAAAGTATTTGTATCCTCATGTGCCTTGGGAACTTTATCTTCATGTTCGATGTAGAAGCTGTTGTAAGCGTCAGGGATATTATTCTCCTTGTCTGATAGGTAGTAATCTCTTTCAATCTTGTCATAGTTATCATCATCACTTCCATTGTAGGTATCAGAATCGGAACCTGCTTCGGAATCGGAATTGGGAATATAACTGTCATCCGAGTCATCCAGATCAAAAAAACTAGGGCCGTTTCTCTTATAGGCCTCGAAGTACTTTTCCATCGTATCGATATCAAGGTCATCATCGGACTCTTCGTTCGCTATCAGTAGTATGTGCTCATCGATTTCCGAACGTCGCTGCAAAGGACGGGAGGGTCCTACCTGACGATGCATATGAATGGAGGCATCATCATCTGTGTCCCCATGTATGTGTGGTAGCCTCGGGAATCCTGCCATGGTATGGTTGAAGTTGTGGATACGCGTATATGTTTACCAAAAGTTATACAACCGATTATTTTCAAAGTGCGACTTTACGATTATGGGGATTGAAAGATTATGTAGTATGGGGTTTAACAGTCAATTACAACTGAATTCTACCAATGAATATGGGACGAGCGAGTCTTACTATGTTCATTAAGGATCACCAGAGTTTAGAAGACTCAATGGCTTCATTTAGGAGAGATAATGTGTGATGTTATTTTACCCTATTGAGTATGTGCAGTGATCTTACTAGAGGAGCGTAAATGAACCCTCAAACGGCAGATACGGGAACTTAATAAGTCAATTGAAGACATTCAAACCAGAAATCAATCACCACATGCGATTTACTTTATCTAGCGTCAATAAATAATCAATGGGTTAAAAAACAGACAGAATTTGCAGCGATTGGAAAATTCATGGAAAACATGTGGGGTGGTACAAAGTGGCCACAAAAATGGTATTCTTTGTACCCCCTGGAGAAGAAAAGGTTAGGGGGTGATATACGGATTTCCAATTCAATTGCAGCAGCAGCCAATTGAAAATCGGAACAATAGATGAAGGGGCCAATGCTTCAGAGGGACTACAGTAAGATAGTTTGCTTTAGTCTAAATGGATTATAGCCATTGCCTCAACAATATGCGAGGATTGTGATATATTAGGGATAGGTCGATATAGGACAATAAATTAGAGCTTGTCCAACAAGGTGGAGGCCTTAGAGATTTCGGTGAAACCCAAACCTTGTTCGTTCTTCAAGAAGGTGATTTCACCATCTTCGACGAGGGCAGCCCATCTTTCGGTTCTCAAGCCAAAACCGGCATCGGATAAGTCAGCGGTGTATTCAGGACCCAATTCGGTAGAGATCTTGGCCAATGGGTCAGTGGCGAAAACAACATAGTTCTCTTCGTCTTTGTTGCCCAAAGCCTTAGACCAAGCAGCGTTGACAAAAGGGTCGTTTGCAGTCAATACAATGATTCTGGTGACACCCTTGGCCTTGAAGTCAGCCACGTGGGCCAAGTAGTCTGGGATGTGTTGTTCGGTACAGGTAGGGGTGAAGGCACCTGGAGCAGCAGTGACGACGACCTTGTTTCCGGCGAATTCTTTGGCAAGGTTCAACGCAATTGGGTTGGCACAGGCGGTGATGTCCGCGTGGGAAGCGGTGTATGGGATGTACTTTGGGTTGATGTCAGTTGGGAACTTTCCGGACATGTCTGGGGATAGATTTGAGGTAGATTACGGTGTTAGTACCAAGGTTAAGAAGTACAAGAATAGAATAGAGGAATTGAAAAGCTCTAGGTGGGGGACTACGGGGTTTTATATTGCTGGTGCGGAGAAATTAACTCCGAAACTGCGACGATCTTTATGGAAAGTGTAAGCAACTTCCGGGCTAGAACTGTCTCACTAATAACCGGCCAGAATTAACAATTTCTGAGTAATGGATATACAAATCAACATCGATCGGAATAAAATAATAAATAATAACTGTTGGAGTTTGTGGCTATTCTAGGCTATAGATCCGGGTCGCTTCCGGATGTTGGGGCGACATCCATAGCGTTGGGCAAATCCCGGTTGGGATTTAGTGAGCATGGTTTAGTGGGTAAGGACTAGTTTAAGTGAGCATTGGGTTACCCAGGCTCGCCACACTGAACAGGGCCCCAGTAAACAGGGCCCCACTGAACAGGGCCCCAGTAAACAGGGCCCCACTGAACAGGGCCCCAGTAAACAGGGCCCCACTAAAAAGACGCCACCACAAGCGAGATCAAACCACCAGCTACCGAGCCAATGTAGCCACCACATACCAATGGGATAGGCCACAGCTGCCATGGCCGGTCCCAGTCGAGGGGAATGGGCACCACGCCCAACCAAGTGCCCAAGATGGCGCCAATACTGGCACTGAACACCGGATTGGTGAAAATTACATGGTACACCCTGGAGGCCCGGAACACGGAGGTGATGGCGGTGAAGTTCATCTGGAACACCACCAACACAGGGCTAAACACAAGCACCGCCATATGGAGCGCCAAAAGCAAGGTCTCTGTCAAAAGGGACCCCAATGGCGCTCCCATGATCAAGAGACACACGAAGAGTGGAATTGCTAGCACCATGGTGACGAAAAAGGTGCTTCCCACAAGCAATGGCACATTGGTGTTCTTCAATCCCACGTTGTACGCCAAACTGGCGATGTAAGGCACCTGGAGCGCCAATAATGCAAATAGACCCTTGATCAACACTGGTTGGACGTTTGTGGTAATACCGGCACTGAACATTCCTACCAAAACTAGGAGGTAGTGGAAGGGCACTGCGGTCCATGGGCGTTTTGGAGTTGGGTACGACAACTTCTTGACCACCTTGTCGGAGGTGTCTTCATGTTTGTCCTCGTGGGCCGCTTGAAACGACACCGATTTGGTGGATCTCTTGGGCATGTTGTTCCTTTTACTGTGGAGATCAAATCTATCAAGGTATATACATCACGTGACAATACTATAAATACGGAAGTAGGATGTTGGAAAGGATGGGTGCAAAACAACACCATCATAGTGGAGGTATTCGTAGGCGACAGCAATGGCATTGCAAAAGAGTCAATTGTGCTGTTTTCAACTGAGGAATTTCACTTTTTGCATCAACCAATACAAAATTAGGCCGGTTTTCGATATTTGTGAAATGATACCGAAAAATGACTTGAGGTACCCAAATCATAACAAGTCGCTAACATCATCAACTCTTTCATCTACTCTGGTGTTAAAGTGATTACGCCACCAAGAAAGGGAAGTTTCTATGTTTCCGCACTGCTTAAAAATATGTATAACTTCTAATTAGTTTGTATTGATAATATTATACAGTATAATATACAGCATCGATTTGAATGCCGACACTTTTGGGACTGGCTTGATTTCTAGAGGTTTCTCAAGACTGTCTCGCATTCAACAAGATCCTTCCACACCTCATACAATCCATTCTTACTGCTGACCTTGGCAGCAAGGTATTTTCTCCGTTCAGTATTCATCTTGGTAAACGACTTGAGCACATCGTAGTCCAAAATGGGTTTGGTATTGACGTCGTTCATCGTCACCAGCAACGGACCAAACCGATTCAACCGGGGGTTCAATCCACAGAAATGGTACTCCTTATCAGACAATTGTTGTTGCATGATGTATAAACGACGATAGGTCGTTTCGTTCAATGGAAATACATTGATAAACGAGCCGTCGATGGTGGATGCAATGTTCTGGAAATCGCCAGTGAGTCGAGACTCCTTCTTACCTTGTTCGTAATTATACCATTCTTCAGACTTTGGAAGCGAACGCATACAGGTTACCGAAGAGTTCACCGCAAATGATGCCTTGTTAACCAATCTCTGTCCGTTCAGAGATGTTGGATCTTCAGGGTCATATTGCACAAGATGAAGAATGTTCTTGTTGTCGGCAATAAGAACATAGATCTCTTCGTTCTTAACGATGAAATCAGCACAATTGACATCTAATGATTGAAGATCCTTACCCAACAAAATCATACGGAATGGTTCGGCATCAAAACCAGCAAGCCAAACACTCTTCAATGAGTCTCCTAATATCAACAAGTTTCCAAAACTCTTTGCTTCAGTGACATAAACAGATGTATCCAAAAACGCCACTGGAACAACACCATCATCTTGTAAATCTCTTACGATTACTTTCTGACCCTGTGATACCAAGAACCTACCACTTAATTCACACACTGCAGTGGATGCACCTTTAGTATCTTCGCGGAACACCTCCTTGAACTTATGGTTGGTTTCAGGGCGTCCCGGTTCAGGAATAATATCAATAATTTCAAGAATGATAAAAGAACCATTGGCACCCAAGTCCTCCATTCTATACTTTCCTGTTCCGATGACAATGAATTCTTTCTTATTTTTGTATCTCTTCAATGAGGAACCCACATCTAATGCCATAGACTTGATAGTCATTCCTACTTCATTGTCTTTCAATTCAATCGTGTCAATCACAGTCCAATTGATTGGGGAGATCAATTTGATATACCCTTTATATGAAACTGCTCCTGGTCTTGTCTTGTCAATTCCAACGATAGGATTATTTTCTTCATCTAGGCAATCGTAAGGAATCTCTTTAATGGTAGATACAACGTATGCATTTGAAGATTCATGATAAGTTATTGACTTGATCAGCTCACCAATGTGAACGTGTTTGATGGGCCAATTGTTTTCGTAATTGAAATCCAATGGTAAGGAACCGATCCTTGCATTCTTATCATTATCAAGGAAAATCAAACCATTTTGCACTTTTGAATCATGATACGGGGCAACTGATACAATCGATATTTTCGTAAACTTGAAAATCCTTGGAATGGAATGTGAAGGTTTAAGGATGATATGAGGTGTCACTCCTGTGACAAAGATAGATGCATAACCATTCAAATTAGGGAAGTAAACTAATCTTCTTTCAATAGCAGTTCCCATAGGATATGCATTCATTGGTGCTCCTGTGATGGGTAAATCCTTTTCTTTGATGAATTGGAAATTTTCGCCATCATGGAACAATTTGTACAACCATACCTGTCCTCCAATTGTAAGAACAGAAAGATATTCGTCCGTGGAATGTTCATCTCCCAATTCGTTGAGCATAACTTGTTTGATGAAAGGATCTGGATCCGATGAGTTAGGTTCGAAAAATCCTAAGTTCAAGCGATCGCTATACTTGGTAATATCATTCAATTGATAACATCTTTGGTTGTGGAATCTATTGAAAGCGACAATTCTATTATCACCAGTAACCAATATGAAAGTCTTTGATTTTGGCTCAACAGCTGGCTTATTCTTCGAATCACTAGGTTCTCCAGAGCTTTTATTGCCTCCAAGCTTACGCTTGACCCCACGATTAATCAAAAGATTAACATCTTTCAGAACTGCATTCAACAAAGTTGAGTTTGCAATATAACCAGTGGTGATTATCGTATCATTGAGGATTTTTGGAATTTCCAATCTAGAATAAGATTCAGCATATGTATTGACTGCAAAAATCTTAACTTCACCTCTTGATGTGAACAACATTAAAAACTCATTTTTCACCACAGTATTGACGATCTCATCGTCTTCAAATTCATCAATAGATAAGACTTTTTTAAAATCAGTAGTATACAAATTGATTATTTTTGGGGTGACTTGAAGAATAAAGTTACCTTCATTTAATTCGTGCATGGAAATCGTTGAATCATCGTTGATAAAATCCTCAGAATTTAGTCTTGCAAAAGAATTTTCGAGTTGGAAAATCTCTGATTTAGAGTTAATATCGTCAGAAGTGACGAGATATTTCCTATTGATGGTCCACATTCTGTTAATTTGAGAAAAACTAAGGGAAGAGGAGATTGTTGGATGAACACTCGGAATTATAATATTCAACTTAGAATGCTCGTACGTTCCACCATTTGAGATAATGGATACTTCATTAAAGTTAGGGTTTTTGAGCTTGGATTTGTATTTTTCTGTATTGTAAAACCCTAACGTGAAGCTTGATATGGGACCATTATTCAAAAGAATATCTTGTTGTTCGTATTGGATCAGAGATGTAGAGACAACAAGTTTCTTATCTGACTCTTCATCATCATCGTTATACAAATCTTCATCATCATCCATATCATCTTTGTTTTTCTTATTGTCTTCAATAGTTTTATCGTCTGTTTGATCCTCGTACTTCCATTTGACCAAGGGACTATTACCATTTGCAGAAGCAATGAACAAAAGATTATCATCAAGTACCGTGATATCGTTGATGAAAGAGACTTTGACAGATGAATAAAGTTCGGAATTGATCGGTTCTATTGTGACATTTTTTATGGCCTTCCCGTCTACTTCGAAATTAACGTAATAGAATTGACCCTGTTCGGTAATCATCAATACTCTATGGTCATTAGGGAGTTGTGTGAAAGTTGCCCCTTCTAGGTTTAAACCAAGACTGGTTTGATCAAGGAAATTTTTGTACAATGCAGTAATCGAAGAGGTGTAAGAATTGACAGCGATTCTCCGTAAAATACCACCACTATCAACATGAATAATATCATTACATCCCACAAGTAAAGAACCATTCAATGGTGCTTTCAATGGGATGACCTTATCCACATCGTAGGGCAAATTTTCAATTTTCATTACTGAGACACCCGATTTCGTGTCTAAGTCCATGGTTACCACGGTATACTGTATGTTGTCCTTGACTTTTGGTAATGTTCCGGTCCATGTATACACTGGCAGGGATAATACACCTACGGTGGGCTCTCTGAAGTTGTACAAGAATTGCATGTCCACGATATTACCAATTGAAGGATCCAAATTCAGTGCATCTATAAGGAAACTGGAATCATAAAGCTGATCTGGAATCTTTGGACGTGCACCAACAGTGTCATCGATGTCCTCATCATCGTCCTCATCGTCATCCAATGTTTCAAATGGTAAAAAGGTCAAGAGGTTCTTGAACCTGACGCAACTCAATGAATTATATGTGGGCTCTAATAAGAGCAGAGTCCTCGAAATTGTTTCATAAGTCGAATTTTGAATAACATTTTCGTAGTAATGGAGAGATACTGTGGAGATGGTATGGGTGTAATGGTCCCATTTGATAATTGAAAATTTGGCATATTTGGTGGCCACCATCAAGTAGTCCAAGTCTGGGTTTTCAATGGTCCGAATAGGCTTGATATCAGTAATAAGACCGTGCAACTTATACTGTTCCACAAGCTTAAGGTGGTGTTTTGACGTCGAGTCCAAATTGGCATTGCCAACATCTAGAACCTCAAAAACTTGAAGAAGAGTGGCCTTCCCGACGATAAGGTGCTTCTTCAGCGGGGAAATGAAGTTGGCACCCACACAATGACTCACCCTAGTCGGTTCTATGAACTCGTGGTATACATCCATGGTAATGTACTGGGATGGGTTGGTAGCACTATTCGCTGGAAGAGATAAACAGTAAAGATTTTGCAAGTGCAGGTTAAGAGAGGTTTTTTGTCAATAGTTAGTTACTGCACTAGAACAAGCAAGGAGTTAGAGGGGAGTACCTAACTCCACCAAAATCCCACCAATCAGCGTGGACATGTGCTCATTTGAATATTTGGAAGTTATATATGTCTTCTAGAGCATGGGCCGAGGGTACAAAGCTATGGGAACATGAATATGAGCAAATTGGAGCAAAATTCCCGGACACCCTCGTCGTCCGGGGCAAAAGTGGAATGCGATTAAAGAAATAGCGGAAAACCTTTGGCGTTATGGATATGTGAAAAAGTTCAAAAAGTGAACAACTAAGGACATTTAGGGATTGATATATCTAGATAAACTGTCTATGAATAGACTTTGTATGAGACTTTACTTTGAATTTGCAATATTTGAAGAATTACATTGGTATATGACTTCTACTGGAGGGAATGGGAGTGACGAACCCCACAGTTACAATAATAGGCAGCAAAAAAAGGGGTTATGGCAACCAGGAATGTCTGTTTATCATCCCAGGCTATCCGATAGTATGTTTAGCCTTTTGAGTGCGTATATGAGTGCTCGGCTTTGTATTTGTTAGCCTGCTTCCGTAGTGGACTTGTTTGCCCAATCAGGATGGATTTGTGATCAGTTAAGATTCCCACAAAAAATTCCAAAAGTGTGAAAAACAGTACTTTTAACACTCATATTTGAACAGATATGGTGGTAAAAAAGCTTATTTTTACGAAATATCTCTACTCTTTCATCTATTTACTTCTAGGTGTGTTAATCTCTTATGGGTTATGCCGAATCGAGGCTAATAATCAAAGGTGAGTAAGATCTGACCATTTCAAGATTAGCCAGCAAGATCATCAAAACATCATAATAATATTATCAATAGGGGTTTCATTTGAGTGTAAGCAGTAAATCATGCTCTGAAATTCCATCTTGGTAAGTACATGATTTTCTTTTTCGTTAACATATTATTACATTATTAGTCTAGTATACAAAAACTGACCCCGGGAAAGTCAGCGGAAGTCTTATATCAAAAGTATAAGAGATGCAAAGAAAGTGAGCAATCCTGTGAGTTTGATGCTATTACCTGCATTATCTTGCACTGGAATGGTTACAGAACTTGGTGCAACCGCAGAAGAAGAAGACTTCACTAATGTAGTGGCTGGACTTTGAGTTTTGATGTTGTTAGAAATCACATTGATGGTAGTCACGCCCTTTCCTTTAGAAACGGTAGACTCCAAGGTGGTGACTGGAGATGGCTTTTCATGGGTTGCTGGTGGGGCTGGTGGCACAACCAGTGTGTGGGTCACAGGAGCCTCTGAAGACTTTGTACTCTTGGTAACAGTTGAGGTGTGTTGCTCGCCAGTCAATGGACAGAAGGTGGTGTAGAGGGTGTCGTTTTCGGTCACGATGGTAACACCAGTAGTGACAGGAATTTCAGTACACTTGTTGTCAGAACAAGAAGTGACAGTGACGACAGTATGATGGAGGTGAGTATCGGTGACCACGCCATCTTGAGGAGTGGGAGTGGTGACAGCACCAGCAGCATTGGAGGTGTGGTCACGGTATGTGGTGTAAGTGGTGTATTGGTCGGACACAGTGACGATGTCGGCAGTCTTGATGGTTTCCACACACTTGTTGTTCGAACAAGTAGTGACTGTGACGATGGTGGTAGCGTATTCGCTTGCAGTGACATTCTGAGTAATGTAGCCAGTAACTAGAGCAGGAGAATCGTTTTCAGCAGCACCAGTCGAAACAGGAACAGAAGCGGAGGATGAACCAGAAACTTGCACGGCAGCATTGGCGTTGGTGGTAGGAGTGGAAGTACTGCTAACAGGAACATCGGTGGTGATCACAGTGAGGATACCATCCACGGTGGTGGTCATGGTTGTTCTAGTCTTGAGTTCTGTGGTCACGTAACAAGCACCAGCACTGCAAACAGTACGGGTAACATCAACGTTTTCGACATCAGTGGCAGTGTCTGTTTGGTATATGGTAGATCTTGGCTTTCTGGAGGAAGAGCCAGCGGCACGGGAAACAGGGCCATCAGCAGCTGTACCGTTTGTGGAAGTACCATTGACAGGAGCAGAACTGGATAATGGAGCAACGCTGGAAGCAGAGTCTGAGGCAGATTCTGGAGCACTAGTTGATAAAACTGATCCAGAACTCAATTGAGAGCTGGAGGCACCACTGGCAGCAGCAGCAGCATTAGATACTGGTCCAGCGCTAGAAGCTGGAGCAGAACTAGAAGCTGGAGCAGAACTAGAAGCTGGAGCAGAACTAGAAGCTGGAGCAGAACTAGAAGCTGTAGCAGAACTAGATGCTGGAACGGAACTAGAAGCTGGAGCAGAACTAGAAGCTGGAACAGAACTTGATCCTGAACTAGATGCTGGAACGGAACTAGATGGTGGAACGGAACTGGATCCGGAAGCACTGGCACTTGGAATGGCACTGGAATCAGATGCAGCACTGGCACTTGGCTCAGCGCTAGAGTCTGTGATAGAACTGGATCCGGCAGCAAGAGCAGCCTTGCTATCTGGACCCAAGGTATTGGAAGTGGTAGCTGACAGGTTGGAGTAGACGAAGGAAGAAGGCACCAACTGAGTGGACAGAGCCAGGATGTCGTCGGAGGCGGCCAAAACCGAGGCAATAAGGGCTAGAACTGGTATAAAGGTCTTCATTTGGTGGGTATGAGCAAGGGAATGAAGTAAGTTAAGATTATGGTTTAGAATTGGGTTGGTGGAGGCATTGCAACTTATATACTGTAGTGAGTGCAAGGCATTAGCCAGCATCTTGGCGGGAATCATCAGCTGAAGATGTGCTGGTGCATATGGAATAGGCATTGTAAGCCAGGAAGCTATCCCAACTAACTATGGGGCAGAGGCAGGCATGACACTAATGCTGCTGGCAAGATAACCGAATTAGCTGCGAAACTGTAGATGCTGCTGGTGGCCCTGCCCAAACAGGCAGGAGGGGACTATGTGCAGGCTATTACGATTGTCGCGTCGTCTAGTTGTGTGCAGGTGATGGAGGAAGAACAGACACCTACATGAGAACAAGAATCGAGAATAAAGAACAAGCATGAAGAAGAAGGAGAAAGTGGCAAGAAGAATGAAAGGAGAGTTGCTGCCTCGAAGGAAGGGATGGCTCGGTATTGTTCGAGGAAATTACATGGGCTTGCTGTGATAGAATTGGGACGGTGGCCGCGCAGTGGAGGCTCTGTCATGTACCTGACAGGTAAAACACCACCCTGTCGAACATTCCTGTCAATCGCGTTTCGGGTGTTTGATGCAGATTGACGGTAATAGTGTGCCGAAGCTAAAGCCAGGTTCTCTCGTATTGTTAGCGATGACCAGGCGATCGTCTCAACTGATCGTTACGTTCCATGAGCTTCGGCTAAGTGCTAGGGGATCGGAGCACCCGGAGGCCGAAGAGTTGCCTTGGACCACTACAACTGTAGAACTTTGTGACACCCAGATCTTCGACCTCTGGGCTTCTAGCTGGTGGGCTTTTGTTATAGGCTTTGGAGTTTCTGGGCTTCCCAATACAATCTGGTATTGTTTACAGGTTGCTTCCTACTAACCCTCACAATATCGGATTGTTTGCATGTTGCGCCAGGGGGACATTCGCAGGTTGCACTTTGCGATGGTAATTTATGCTCAGTTTTTATCTTTTTGATCTGTAATGCAACAGTTACTCGTGGTGCTTTGGCTAAGCCTAGCACTAGTTGGAGCAGTAGTTCCACCACATCAGATCCTTCTCGTGGATGAGTCGCTTGAGAGCACGCTTGCGCAGTCCCGGTTCTCGCTCATCTATTTTTCATCGGAGTCCTGTCAATATTGTGAACTTTTCAACCCCACCTTCAACTACGTCAGCATCTTGTACAACAATGTCACCAAGGATAAGAATACCAAAGCCAGCAAACGTAAGCACTTCCAGGTGCTTCGAACAGATGCAAAGTCCAATCCTCGACTCACAAACCTCTTCCTGGTCCGGCTGTATCCCACGTTGAAATTGGTTGATTTTGACACCAAGCATATCACCACCTACGACTACCGTGATCGAGAGCTCGAGTCCATCATTGCATTTATCCTGGAGCATGTACCGGAAATCGGCCCCAACTATGCCAACTTCAATTCCAACGTGCTCGACTTCGCCCACACCTCCATAGACAAAGTATTAGCATCCCCGAACACCCTTGTGGTGTTTGCAATGCCTTACGTACGGGACTGGATCCAGTACATGCTTCCTACCCACTATTACCAGCAGCTTGCGATGGATGAGCAATATTCTCTGTTCCGTTTTGCCTTCGTGGATGTGACCATGGGCCTGGCATCGCCCATTCTCGCTGAGTTCAAGATTTCCAATTTTCCGTCCCTTGTATATATCGACGGCAATGGCCGCTTCAAGACGTTGAGAACCCACTCTCAGAACCACTTGGTGAACGATAAGCTCGGAGAGACTGATGTCAGGCAGTTTTTGGATAATTTGCACTCCGATTCGGAGGCCACAGACACACATGGCCAGTGGTTCGATAATTTGGCCCATCTACACAGCCAGCTAGAGCAAAACACCCATTACGATGGTCACCGTAACGTCAAACGCATGGGCTTCAACTTCCATGGCTATTCCTTCTCCCAGGATACTGAAGAAGATGGCAAGTTTGCCGATGAAGAGGATGAATACAGTCAGTTGTTAGAATACATTGAGCTCTAAGTACAGTTTTTGACCCCACAAAATGCGTATTGTCATATTCGCACTTTAGCCCACTAAATAGACTTTCACATCTTAGTGCCAATACATAATCCCTACCCCTAAAACATTGCGAACATTGCCAACATTTTTAGACTCGTCAATATGTTGGGAGCATCTATACAGTGTATTGTCGATGCATCTAATTCATATGATCCATATGATTCATAAGATCCATCAGAACTATAGGCAGGGTCACCAACAGTTTCAGTAATAGTTTTCGATTGCGAGTAGTCAAGACATTTTTTATTGTACAAAGTGGTTAGAAGCGTTTCAAGAAAACCGTCCCCAAATCGCACAGTTTGAATACCTGTGTATTCAATTGAACCATCCAAAATGTCCAAAGAGCCAGCAAAGTTAGAAGTTATTGTTGTGGGAGCAGGAGTGTTGGGGTTGACCACCGCCCTCCGATTGAAACAAGATAACCCTGACCTTTCCATCACTATTGTTGCTCGTCACCTTCCAGGAGACTTAGATACTGCCTACACCCTGCCATTTGCAGGGGCCAATTGGCATTCATTTGCCTCCAAAACCGATACAAGACTACAGCAATTCGATAAGGTGGGATACCATGAGTTCCGACGTCTTGCTGACCTGGTGCCTGAAGCCGGCGTGGTCCACAGAAATGATATGGAGTGTTTTACACCGTCAGCCATGAAGGACAACCCTGAATCCGAACACCACTTGCCGTGGTTTGACGGCTTTGTGGAGGGGTTCCGTATTCTTGATCCCCTGGAGCTACTTCCGGACACCGTTTTCGGTTATAGTTACCAAGGGGTAGTGATCTCGGTGCCTATCTACTTGAACTACTTGGTGAACCAAAATTTGGTGGCAGGAAATAGCTTGAAAAGAACTAGACAGTTCAAATCGTTACAAGAAGTGTACCAATTGGGAGCAGACGTGGTGATCAATACCACGGGGCTTTTGGCTGCACAATTGATCGACTTGGAAGATCCCAGCTCCAACTACCCCGTCAAGGGCCAAACGGTTTTGGTGTCCAATAATGCTCGCTGTACCAAAGCAGTCACTGGCTTTGACCAGTTTCCTACAGAATTAGTGTACATCATGCCCCGCAAGGAAGGAGGCACAATTATTGGCGGGTGCTTTGAGCCTAGTACCGACACCACTGAGAACCCCGAGCTCACCCAGCGGATCCTCGAGCGTGCTGTTAAATATGCCCCCGAATTGGTGGACCCCAAGTTTGCACTCAACTCCTCCACCTTGGATGTTGTGCGGGTAAATGTGGGCCTTCGCCCCTTTAGGGAAATGGGACCACGGGTAGAACGTGATCATAAGCGCCCGTGGCTCATCCACAACTATGGAGCAGGTGGAGGAGGCTACCAAAGCAGTTGGGGTATGGCTGATGAAGTGGTACGGTTGATCCAGGGCTTATATGCACACTAATATCAAATACTCAACCTCCAGCTTTTCCCTTTGTGTCACGTGACTCCTGTCGACGTGTTAAATCTCACAATAACAAGTTGTCATAAACTACTTACACCATGAACATCTTTAGCTTCACCGGAGATCTCTCCCATTTGGCCAGTATATTCATTCTCCTTTATGCCATTGAGAAGAACCAGTCGATCGCCGGAATCTCCTTGAAGACCCAATCGTTGTACGTGTTGGTGTACCTCACCAGATACTTGAACTTGTTCTACAAGTTCTACTCATTATACAACTCCATCCTCAAGATTTTCTTCATTGCCTCCTCTGGTTACACCGTCTACTTGATGACCAGTAAGTACAAGAAGGACATCCAGGCCAATATCGATAGCTTTCCCTCCAAATACTTGATCGGAGGCTCTGCTGTGCTTTCGTTGATCTTCACCCATAAATACGCTGTGACAGACGTGTTGTGGTCTTTCTCATTGTGGTTGGAGTCCGTGGCCATTCTCCCCCAATTGTTCATTCTCCAAAGAACCGGAGAAGCTGAAAACATCACCACCCACTACATTTTTGCCTTGGGTCTTTACAGAGCTTTGTATATTCCAAACTGGTTATGGAGATACTATGCGGAGCAACGTTTTGACTACATCTCCATCATTTCCGGTATCATTCAAACCGCGGTCTACTCCGACTTCTTCTACATCTACTACACCAAGGTGATGAAAGGTAAGAAGTTCGAATTACCTGTCTAATAGAAGCGCCCAATAAAAATAATCAGTATCAATTTCGTAGTATTGACTAATCTAGTCCCTCTTCAAAGGATAGTACTCTGTTCTAACCCCATCTTTGGTAACAATAAAGATCTCTAATCCGTCACCTACTTGAATATGTCTTTCAGTGGCAGAGGAAAAGGCATCTTTGACCAACTGCAACACTTCGTCCAACGACAAGTATCTCAACTCCTTCTTTTTTCTTCCATCGGAGCCCGGCTCGAATTGGTTCTTGAAGTTCACTTGGTTATCCAAGAAGGGCATAATCAAACTAGCAGCTGCACCTCCGGCTCTGCATTGTTCTCTTTCATAGGATCCAACTGGGTCATAAGAATAGACCGCACCCTTTCCTTCGTCGTCCAATCCTGCAATCAATGTACTGACATAATATGGGAAAAATCTCTTACCATACAACAAGTGTTGGATGTATCTGGCGGCACTCTTTATGCTCAATTTCTTTCCTCCATGATCAAATTTGTACCACTTCAATTGGTTTCTGAAACGATCTATGAGGGCAGCTCCGTCGGCAGCAAATCCATTGGCGGTCATTACTATATCGTCTCCAACGTTGAAGATCTTTGGTTCGTATCTTGTGTTGATGGAGTAGCCCACCACTTGTCTGGTATCACCAGCTAACACGGCGAAATCTTCACCTGCAATGCCCAAAACGGTACCACCATTATCCGAGTAAGGGTTAAATCTATGCTCAATGGGAACCGAGTGGATCTCGGCCGAATATTCTGATGCTACTGTGGAATTCATGATGGAGGTGGTGAGTAGGTGTAGACTACTTTGATATTGCCACTGGTAGTGAGAGTGGCGCGCGCACGACCCGGTATTGAAATAGTATGGAGAAGGTAGAAAAGATGGGTCGGAGATACCTGGGTGCTATTGTTGACGTGTTACGTAGTTGTAAGTTATATTGTACCTTAAGGGAGATGAAGAGCTTCGTGTGGTTGGAAGTACAAAATTAATTTTGGAAAGTAGCACTAGATTCAGAAATACAGAAGAAATCAAGTGGAAATAGAGAAGAAATAGAGAAGAAATACAGGAAAAATACAGATGAAATAGAATAGAAGATACTCATCATAGGAAATATAAGATTTATAATAAGGGGAGCTGGGACTACGTCCGGATAGTTACGCTGAGGGCGCACGGAAATATTAGGCAATGTCTATTAAGACCAATAACTATATACATTTTCTTGCCTATTCAGACACATCTCAGCAACCACGGAGTCGGTGGCACAGGGCCGAGCGGACCTCTTGTACACGGCACCGATCTATTAGGAATATCTCGAGTGTATCGGTGTGAAAGCTAGCGCAGCACAATCGCCTAATTGGTGGAAGATTGTTGGATTCTGGTGATGTAAGCCTTGGAGATCACATTCCACGATCTCATGTATTTCTCCAAACACTGGTTGACACAGTAATCCTCAGCACCAGACAAGTTGCTGGAAGGCTGCAGGATGCATTTTTCGAAACAGTTCTCTGTGATCTTGTTCACCAACTCCGAAGCATTGGCTACCGCCAATTCCTGGCTGATCTGGTTTTGGATCTCCTGTTTGAGCTGTTCGGATCTCACAGTGTTACTTCCGGTGCTAGTTCCGGTGGAAAGCGATGAACCTCCAAATAATGCCATTGTGGGTGGTACTAGTGATGTCTATTTCTATTTCTACCAGGGTTTTTTTTCACTAACAGCCTCACAATAATTTCAGATAGCGCCACGTGACCGGCCGGAACCTCGGGCTTTAATCGTTTAAGTAACAGAAGAACAAGATAACGGCCGATTGAAAGAACTTATCGCCTTCACTGTGGTTTAACCATGACTGTCTCGCCAGAAACCTCCAACACTTCCAGGACATCCGAACCTGCCACAGATGCCCATCTCTTCGTGCTTGTCCATGGTCTTTGGGGAGGTCCCAATCACATGCGGACCATCGAGACGTCTTTGATTGATCTTTTGGCAGACAAGTCGCCAGAAAAGGTTGTGACATTGAAACCGTCCAGCTTTCGGTTCTGGAAGACCTATGACGGGTTGCGTTTGAATTCCCAGAAAGTCATAGCGGAAATTCTCTACGAAATCGAAGCGTTGAAGGGCAGTAACACAAATGTCAAGAAGATAAGCTTGGTGGGATATTCTCTTGGAGGGTTGATTTCCCGGTACATCATTGGGCTCTTGGAAGAATTGAACTTCTTCGACTGTGTGGAGCCGGTGTTTTTCACCACCTTCGCCACACCGCATGTGGGCATCGAGTTCTTCAATAACAGCATCTTCGATAAGACTGCCAACAGCATGGGTGGCTACTTGTTTGGAAAATCTGGCCGCGAGCTCTTCATTAGTGATACCGACAAGGCGTTGAAGGACATGGCAGACCCAGACAAGGTTTTCTACCAAGGATTGTCCCGGTTTCAAAAACACATTCTTTTGGCCAATATCAAAAACGACAGATCTGTTGCATTCTTCACTTCCTACATCACCGACTACTCCCCCTTTGACGATTGGAAGTTGGTCAAGGTCAACTACTTCGAAGACCTTCCCATCGCGAAGATCGGGAAGGCCCAGGTCAAGCCAAAGTTTGTGGATCTTACCAAATCCAACCTTTTATCCAAGGAGGAATCGGTCACATTCGTAGGAAACATCCAGGAAGAAACCTCCATCTTGAGAAGAAACAAAATAGCCAGGGTGGTGGTTGTCGTCTTGATTGCACTGTTTTTCTTGCCGGTGTGGATTCCTTTTGTGTTGACCACAAGCATCATCGTTTCTGTATACTCTTTATTCAAGATCCGCATTGTCAGGGCCCCCAAGATAGAGGAACATTGGAATAGAGTCAAGGACTCTGTATATGGGTTTTCTCCTGTGGATCCTGAGGATGCAAGGATGGGTCAATATCAGAGAGATCAAAGACGCCACTTGGCCAGACATGAATCGTTCAAGGGTGACACCTCCCACATGGCTGAGAACGCTATGGAGAATTTGATCTATACCGACCAAAGATTACATGGTAGGTCATATCCTGAAAACGATGAAAACATCGTGGAAGATTACGATAGTAGTGGTGATGAACGCGATGAAAACGATGACAATGAAGGCACCCTTTTCTTGGGAACATCCTCCAACATCAAGATTGATGTCGCAGGGAATGACGAACAGGCGGGAATTCTTCTCGATCAATTGAAGGTGAAGGACACTTCTAGTTTTCCATTATTCCAGGAGCAATACAAGTTGAACGTGGGAAACGATAGAAAATTCATAATCGAGAATCTCAACAAACTTGACTGGATCAAGATTCCGGTATACTTGGACTGCTGGAATGCCCATGATGCTATTGTGAGTCGTCGTGGACCCCGTATCAATGCCAAGGGAACCTCCATCATCAGTCTTTGGTGTTCAATTTTACGCAACCATTTGGGTGAAGGTAAAAAGGTTTAGGGCTATTATTTATTTTTAGATGTGATTATTTACTTCTTCTATGAGATTTGAGAGTCAATATTCTTTCCTGTAGTCCTCCCACATCACCGTCATCATTTGTGCAAGTAGCAAATGTAGGGTATCTCATTAAATAGTGCATATGATTTTGCACATACAGCATTCACTTGAATGATCACCACAATAATCAATTCTTCGAATTAAACATTTCTGAAGTCTAATTATCCACAATGGCAACCACCCATAATAAAAACCTTCAGCTCATCCTTATTCCTATGTTTAATGTGAATTACTGTGGTGGTTGCATCGACTATCCTCAGCACAACCTTTCGCAGCAATCACTTCAACTCGCGAATTTATCTTCAATTCTTCTCTTCACTTCATCACCATATGTTCAGAATACGGCCAACAACCTTTGCCAGAGGTTTGAAGGTCGGCCTCTACGGCACGAGGGTCCTGCTACCTGTGGCTAGGATGTCGACCATATCGAAACTCGGAGCAGCTGGGGCTGTGGGCACAATGACCGGTACCCTCCTTTACAACAACACTATTTGGAATGATGTTCATGCCATGGATACTTCAGTTCACGAGTTGTATCCAGTAGACGAAGCCGATACATACGAGAATGGGCTTTATTTGGCCTCGCAAAAGGAAGAATACGAGCAGTTTATGGAATATAGAAGAAAGAAGACATCGCAAGGCTTTATGATCAAGAGAATCTTCTACTACTTAAAATTCCATTTGGATGACTACATAATTAGTCCTTTGATTACCTTCGCCCGTCTAATGGAATTATCTGTCATCTTTGTGCCTGTGCTTCTCGTATCTCCCATCTGTTGGTTCGGCAAAAGAGACCGCAAGTCCGGCAATGTGGTCCGGTCTGGTGCCATGTTATGGTTCAAATACTTGAGATGGTCTGCAGAAGTTGCAGGTGCCTCCTTCATCAAGTTGGGACAATGGGCGGCCTCTAGAACAGATATCTTCCCCAAGGAAATGTGTGACGAATTGGGCAGATTGCATTCCAATGCAAAGGCCCACTCATTGGACCAAACAAAAAAGATTGTTAGTCACAGTTTCGGAGATATGCCATTCGACGAAATCTTCGATGAGTTCGAAGAAAAACCACTCGGTGTGGGTGCTATTGCTCAAGTTTACATCGCAAAGTTATCCAATAAAGCAATTGATCAGGTAAAAGACTTGGAACAACAAGATGCCAAGCGTAATATAAAACTGCAGAAAAGTCAACAATTCCTTGAGAATATCTTGATTACAGAGCACGGTGACACACTCACTAATAACCAGCATGTCGCTATAAAGGTCCTTCATCCAAATGTTGAAGTCAAAATTAACAGAGATTTACGTATTATCAAGTGTTTTGCAAATTTTATTGATTTAATTCCTACCATGGAATGGCTTTCACTTCCCGACGAAGTAGAGCAATTTTCTATCTTGATGAGATTGCAACTTGATTTGAGAATTGAAGGTTTGAATCTAGCAAAGTTCAGAGATAACTTCAAAAACAGATTGGATATCCATTTTCCTAAACCATATATGAATTTCACAACTAGAGATGTATTGGTTGAAGAATTCATTCATGCAATCCCAATGAGTAAACTTCTTTCTTTAGACAAGAACTTTGGAAGAAACTTATCTAAAGAGGTCAGTGATAAAGGTTTAGATGCATTTTTGAAGATGTTAATCCTTGACAACTTTGTTCACGCCGACTTGCATCCAGGTAATATGATGGTCAGGTTCTATAAGAATGAACTTTTCCCTCATGAGAAAGAATACAAGATTGTGAAGTCTAGTAATGAACAAGAGACCAACAAGATCACCAATGAACTTTTGAATATTGGTGATGACAATGAGGCCTGGTGCCAAAAATTGGAGTCACTTTATCAAGAAGGTTACCACGCCGAAATTTGTTTTCTTGATGTGGGATTAATAACAGAGCTCAATAATGAGGACAGAATTAACTTCATAGATCTTTTTAAGGCATTATCTGAATTTGATGGATATAAAGCAGGTGAGCTTATGGTTGAACGTTCTCGTACCCCTGAGACAGTAATTAATAAAGAAATTTTTGCCTTGAAGGTGGAAAAATTAGTTGACAGAATGAAAGAAAGAACTTTTGCGTTGGGAAATATTAGTATCGGAGATTTACTTGATCAAGTTTTGGGAATGGTTCGTGGACACCATGTCAGAATGGAGGGAGATTTCATCACGGTGATCGTTGCCATCTTATTATTAGAAGGTATTGGTCGGAGATTGGATCCCGATCTTGACTTGTTTGCAAGGTTCGTATATGCCTGTTTACTCGGGTTTCCTACCGAAAATGAGCTTTCGATGTTTTTCACCTGCTAGCTCGTCACTCCGCGTTTACTAACATCTAGTTCACTTCCTGTCTTGAGAAAATTAGGAGTCCTGAAAGAGGGAAGGGATATTTTAAGGAACGAAAACTCCTTGAGCATGTTTAAGGTCTGGTTGGTTCTTGAAGTCAGACAATTCATCAGTGCATCAATTCAAGACGTAAGTAATAATTGGGTATTTGATGGGATGATTACTAACAATATAGATCCATTCATTAGTCAAGGCAGACATGTTAAGTCCAAATGTTTAGAGTTGGACCAATGTGATGACTTGATGTTTCAGTCACATATTTATTACAAAAACTTGGTGGCGGGCATTAGCCCTCTCAAATGACTTTATGTTCACTTAGATAAGGTTGGACAGCAACCTTCTGAAATTTGCAAAACACTACTAGAAACAAATTATTATGCAATTGCATATGTATTCGATGACCTCATCCTTATTCATTTGTAGTCTTTGTAGTATTCTATTTGCTGTCGTTAAAGTTGTGGTTTGGGGACAAATTTGATGTTGCAAGCCTAAGTATGAATATGAAACTATCAGATCTAGCCACCGTATCGATCACGCTGAGAGTGTTTTATAACTGGGGCTTTGCCAATGCTTCGAGGCATAAGGATCTCGAAATGAGATCAAAGAATGCTAGCTTGTTCCGTTTTAGCATTGCAATTTCAAGAGAAACTAGAAATTTGAAATAGCTATGAATTTCTGATTTTTTTGCCTGAACTCGCAAATTGCTCAGGTTTCACAACCTCCATTTATTCAAATACATGAAAAAGTTAAATTAGAAACTCAAAATGAGGGTTCCAAATTCATAATATCGAGCTGAAGCATTTCCACATATGGCTTCAAGTGATGACACCTTCACCCAGGTTACGGGTGTTAGGCTGTTCCGGTCTTATTGTCTATGTAATGCTCCCAACCGTCAGGAAAAACAGAAACTCTCAACGGTTTTGGTGGTATTCTTCCATGAAAAACGACATGAACGCCAACTGCTCCTGAAAAGAAAAAGCCAGAGAATTCTGCCCCATTCTGCAAGCTGGCCTTTCATGGACTTTTACGGCCTTCCGCTATTGTCATGAAACACTGTGATGTGTTTTGTAAAGGACTGTCTTCCGGATTATTGTGCGTTCTGCACCGAATGCGCAATGCCGGCGTTTCTTTTACCCGAGTGGCTGCAACCATGAAAAAAACTCACCACAGATCCAAATAAGGGGCTGTTAAACCACCACCCAAAGAGTCTATATCCACTCCAACTTCTCAATTTCCCTTTGGCCAACTCTAGGCATTCATTGTATAGCATTAGAGTCCTCAATTAGCACTCTCATCATTTGTTCTATTGTAGCTTCTCTCACTAAAACTGGTGTTCTTGCTCTTCTCTCACTCGGGCCGCACTCTGTGCAGTCTTCCAAATGGGCAACGGAATGACAATGTTTCTACCAGATAAGGGGAGCACATCAGCCACGTCCATCTGCCGTTACCAGTGGTTTGTGTCTTCGTCTGACACCAAAATACCAGAAAATGGGCACAGAGAATAAACAGCCCGAAATGGCACCACCGTCCCACGCTAGTGCCCTCAAGGAGCCGGCTCCCTCCCGAGACACACCAACGCCGCCTTCTTACGATATTGACTACTTAAAACCCCAAAATCAACCCACCAAGATCTTAACTGTAACTGAGAAAAACACCAGTGATTTTTTGGCCAATAACACCCGGTTTTGGAACCACGGAGTGGAAACACCCTACACTGCGTTCAAATACTATCGAGTGAACAACATCAGTACAAGGACCCGTTTAAACAAGTACAACGACAATGGGGTATATGCTCCCAAGCTCGTTATAGAAGCCGTTGATCATTCGGCTTTGGACCTGGTAACTCCTCCTCCTGATGATGTCCCTCCTCCTTTCCACCCCGAACAGGACATGGATGAACATGTTCGAAAGTCATACACAAGCTCCAGCATTTTCTCCGGCCATTTTTCTATCCCCCGAGTCACCTTAAACACACCTTGCTCATTCAAAGACACAGGTGCCAATGAAACCATCGATCTGATCCCTCAAGTATGCTACCAGAACCACTTTGATCTCGACGATTTAACTTATACATTTGGTGGGTTATATGTGAGTAGAAATTCCACTTTTGAACATTTGGGTTTACCTAAATCTGTCCGCCTAGACCAGATTTCCATCTACTTCCCTTGTGAATTACCACCTTTTGTAAATAGGGACATCTTGATCAATCCTTTCATGTGTCAAAATAGCCATTTCTACATGTTCAATCCAGAACGTGGAACTTCTACTTATCTCGACACATTAAGTGCAGAGGATTATCCTGGTCACATCAACTCCATGATATCTACTCGGATATCTGATAGGCATTTCTTTTTCTACGGTGGATTCCTGATAAAAGATGAATCAGTGACCTATAATAAAGATATCGACCGTTGGCTTATCAAGAAGAGGTTGATTTTGAACAAAGATGGCTATATTATGGACAGAATCACATTCAAGTGCACAAAAGTTGACCTTAAAGTTAAGGAAGGCAGCTTCGTTCATGAAGGTAGGCTCGGAAGTGCAATTGCATCAAATGTTTATAATGGTAATGAATCTACTTCAGACACCCCTTTTAAGGCTCCTCTGCCTCTGATTTTCACTGATACGACATCTTCTTCGCATCCAACTAGTCCCTATTTGCAACCCGATCATTCACCAACAACTCAAGAAAATTTGAAATTACCTGAACCGAGTGCAAACACTCCTTCAATCGATTCCACAAATCCTGGAGTTGCATCAAAAGACAAAAAAGAATATATTGAGACAAGCACATCTTCAATTTCGACAGTTGGCTCATACTTGAATACCAAGAGTAAATCGAATTTAGTACAACGCATATCTACACAGTCAATTGCATCCCGACCACTTACAGAATCTTCAACTAAAAGTTCCACTAATGAAGGTAATTTGAGAACTTATTCCACAAATAGCTCATCAAATAGTGCCGATCTTTCAAGTTTTGGAATGTCTGATGGTTCTTCTAGTTTCATTTCATCACCCACAGGAACTTTCAAATCATCAAAAATGAGTAATGTATTATCAAAATCTTCAAGATTATTCCATAGAAGTCATCATCAAAGGCAACTCAGTAACAACACACCCAAGTCACCACAAGCGCAGCACCCTGCCCCTTCATTGAAGAACACTTACTCCAAACACGTAAAAGAGCATAGATCAAACTCACAGCATAGTTCAGGTGAAAGTAGACCAGTTTCCCCAATTCAATTATTGCATAAAGCGAAACAAGAAAGCCATTCAAAAATCGATACTTCACAAGCTATTTCAACTCCACCAGATTCACGCTCATCAACTCCAATATCTTTTGATAAAGCATTCCAGACAAAATCAAGTTCTACTCCTGTGCATCCCGACAAACACAAAGATGATGTTCTGGGAGTGGAAGAGGAACCCAACATCCAAGAAGAAAATTTAACCAAACCCGTTGTGATCGAGTACAACTCAAGTACCGATGATGAGGTACATCGGAAACATATTTTGTTCCATGAATCAATTTTGAAAACTGGTATAAACGGCGTAACTGTTTTTATTTTTGGAGGATTCAAACCTGTGAAGAATGCCGAGGGACATATTAGTTTTGTTGCAACAGATGAGCTTTTTAAAATAGACCTAGCAACAAAAGTCTCTGGAAAAGGTTTCGAATTCCACAATGAAGGTCTTGTATTTGATATTACGGATAGTTGTCGTGCTATGGCCAATGATACAAACACATGGCCTTCTCCAAGAGGTTATTTCGCATATGCTTTAATCAATTATAACCAAAGGCATGAGCATTGCTCTAATGATATTTTCATTGACTCTGAAGTTGAATCAATCTTGTCTAAAAGAGCAGCTTCTCCTTATAGCAATTCCTCTGGAGAATCATTCAGAACCATATCAAGTGGTCAGGAAAATAAATTGGCGATTCAAGGTCCTGGACATGATTCAATTTTTAGCGGCAAAGCACTTTTAGTGCAAGGTGGATGTAATGAGGAGGGTGAAGTATTTACTGGATTTTATCTCTTCCTCTTTGACACCGGACAATGGCAAATTATGGATACCTACTGCTATGACTACTTTGAAAAACCCATCAAACCATATGAAGATGATGATAGCTCTTTACTTGGAAAGGATGCGGAGGTTGAAGAAGCTCAATTGATCAATGCAGAATTAAGAGCATGTCATCACAATGCATTATACTACAACAAAGAAGGAAAAGACTATATCTTCTTCGTGGGAGGATTTAGAAACGATGTACTCCGTCATTACGATAAAATTCCTTACGAAAGTGATGCATTTGATATTTCCAGAGTTTCGAGATTCAGTTTTGTCACCAATAATTCAAATATTTCCAGGGTCGCTATATTGAATCTTCAAACCCAGACTTGGCGTTTCTTGAGATATTATCACGATGTTAACCATGTTCTCACAGACAATTGTGTCGAGAGATTGAATTACAACTCATTATGGATGAATACGAGAGCTATGAACTATGGTGGCGCTGTATCTTTGAATCACAAAAGTATCACCATTAATCATGGGCTTGTTGATCCTTCAACTTGGCGGATGGAAGACTATGAAAAATTAAAAGAGCAAATTCCAACCAATTTATTCCTATGGGGAGGTCATGTTCATTTCACCTTCCCAGATTTATAGTTTATGCATTATGACTCGTTTTAAATTTGTAACTCTGATTTGGGGTAAACCTACGCACTTGTTACCCATTACGTAAGAATGTACAAATGTTACATAATCTCACTCTGAAAAATTTGATATTCAGCAACCTTTGGCCACCAGATTCAAGTACACACATAATGTTCGGTTTAGGTGGAGGAGCTCCTCAAATTTCGTCTCAACAAAAGTTGCAAGCCGCTGAGGCTGAGTTAGACATGGTTACTGGAATGTTCAACCTGTTGGTTTCCGCTTGTCACGAAAAATGTATCAACAAGTCTTACAACGACGCTGATGTTAACAAGCAAGAATCTCTCTGCTTGGACAGATGTGTTTCCAAGTACTTCGAGACCAACGTCCAAGTCGGCGAAAACATGCAAAAGCTTGGCCAATCTGGTGCTTTCATGGGTAGACAATAAGTGTATATAGTAATGTCATGATATTGTATTTACAAGTGTATGAATCGATCCTAGCGAAAGATTGAAGTCAGAACTAGTTGATTCGACAACTCCTGGTAGCACAGAGACTAAGGAACATTGGAGTGACAAGTTTCGACAATTGTTCGAGATGGGGGCCGATAAGCCAATTATGGAAAGTGCAACAGTAAGCAATCTCTAATTCAACTATTGGCCTCTAATGTTAGTTCCATGCGAGGGAAAGTATTGGGAACCATAGTATAGCAGGATAGGGCAAAAGTGGTCCGCATGCCGATTTTTTATGAAAGTCCAAGAGAACGGCCAAAACGGAGTTTCAATCCTTCCCATGAATTCAATTTAGGTCTGACATCGAGAAAGAAACTGGCTCCGTTACCATTACCACTGTAGAAATCGATCACGTAGTCCACCTCCGTACCACAACGGTTAATGGTCCAATCGTGCCTATCGAAAGGTTTCTGGTAACCCATGAACGTGGAGTTGAACCAAGCTCGGGGCGTGAGCTTCTTCAGGTCTCCTTTGAAACTGGTCAAGGTAATGCCACCACATTGTTTATTGGCTTGTTCGACATTGGTGCCTTCCCAAAGAAGAATGTGTCTCCAGGCCTTCTCGTTCACAGCATTGTGGATTGGTACCACCGTCTTCATGTCTTGTGCATTTGGATCCCAGCTCTTACGCACCATGGCTTCGTAGAATTGTTTTTGGGAAGGGTAGATCCAGTTGGAGTTGGAAGATGTTCTTGGAATCGAACTGATTTCACGATCAGTGGGGAGATCTATGGTTGATGAAAGGTTGGGATTATCATTCAAAGTATCGGAGCTGCAACCTGGATCAGTATGTTTCACTTCGATAGCATCGGGCACGTTGGCTGCACTTATAGACACTTTGCTTAACCATTCGCTTCTAGCAGAGTGATCAACTGGACACAGAGGTTGGGCATTTGATGAGGAGGACACGGCAGAAGGCGAGGTATTGGAGGATACAGAAGCTTCAGCAGACGAGCCATGAGCCTTTTCCATCCAAACCTTACGACTGGAATGGTCCACAGGACATTTTGGTTCGTCCTGGCTCATTGTGGTTAGTAATACAGTGCACAAGAGAGAGTGAAAAAGATGAATTTTAGATGGTAACGAAACCCATCCTACACCCACGTGAGGCCACACGTGAAGAACATAAACCATGAGGAAGTGACGTCTATTGTTACATACATGGGAGGACTAGTAGATTTTCTTCTTTTCGTCGATGGACAATTCACCGGCACCGGCGTTGACGATGATCAATAAACCACCCACAATCGAAAGGGTTTGGAAAAACTCGTACTTGAGGAAGTCTCTGTTGGAGTCCAGAGCTCCGTACTTCCAGAAGGTGTTGACAAACACATTGTAGGCAAACAACAACACGGTCAACACAAAGGCAGCGAATTTGGTCTTGTAGCCCACGACAATGGAGCCACAGGAAATGAAGCCCACCAAAATGACGAGCACTCTGGTAAAGGACCACGATGCAGAAAACACGAACCCCAAGAACAAGAACACCAACAACAATCTTCCGGCCAACAAAAAGTACTTTTTGTTGTCCTGGTTATCCAACATGGGCAAGCCCGGCATGTTCAACGAGCGCTTGTCGCGTACAAGGGTGTCGGAGAACGCCAACACCAAACCGCCAACAACCGACAAGTTTCTCAAGATGAACTGGGTGTCGAAAATCAACCCGTAGGCAAGACCCTGACAGAACACCACCGCCACCAAGGCGGAGGTGGCAAGCACCGGCTTTTTGCGCAACACCAAGAGAGTGGATGCGATCATCATCACCAATACGTTGGTAAACAAGAATGTCAAAGTGAACCACCTCCAGATGTGTCTGTAGCTGTGCAAGTAGTACACTTGTTCAGACCACTGGGTGATGATTCTTAAGGAGTCTTCGAAGAAAGTGGCCACGATGAATGCACGCCCGATGGCCGGCACGTAAGGCTTGAGTGGTTTACAGGAGGTGTCGATGAATTCCTCCACCTTTTTGGAGATGGACTCAAACTGATCCATGGGGGATTTGGACGACGACACTGGCCCGAGGTTGGTGGGGGGCGGAACGCCATTGGCTCCACCAAAGCGGTTGTTGAACTGGTTGGGGCCACGATACGACATGCTGAACAGAAACCTGCAAACTGGGGACTTGGGAACGATGTATCGAGTTTGATGAACCTGATGGATTCTCCACCAAATGCCCTCACAAGTTGACACGCAAGAGGTTGCCGGTCGTGCGCCGGCAAAGTTGTTTATGAAGGTGCGACTGAAGGTACAGTTGGTGGGGGAACAGGGCCAGAACCTGCATGTGTCGATGCACGTGCAATTGGCCTGGCCCAATGGGACGAAGGAATGTCAGGTGCCCGTCATGTGCCCGTCATGTGCCCGTCATGTGCCCGTCATGTGGACGGTGTGGTGGGGGATCTTGCTCCTGCCCACACTGGGCCCTGTGGCGAAGACCGAGGCCATCTGCGGGGCACACGCGTGGGGAACTGTGGGATTTTTTTGCTGGGAATTGTCACTTCTCGGTCACGTGATGCTTTGTCACGTGACCAACGCAAGTTTGTCAATTCTCGTCGTATGAAATTGTGAAGGGTCAATTGAACCGTCAATCTTCACCTCTTCAACAGTTGCCATGAGTTTCTTGAGACGTGACAAATCCAAAATTAATCTCAAGTCGTCGTTTGGATTCACTGCAGGCCAGTCGTCCTCTCAAAAAAGCGATTCCTCCGCCGCAAAACCCGCCACGGCCTCGGGTGACTCAACCTCCACCCCAACCACAACGGCTTCCTCTACCGCCGCCACTCCCAGCGGTCAATTGTCCCCTGGAAGCAAGCACAGTGGATCCGTGCACGGGGTGTCGAAAAAGTCGTCTTCCAATACCATCTCTCCCATAATATCGTCCTCCTCTTCAATGAACTCCGGCCACCATCCGGCCACCAGGTCGGACGAAATGAACGCATTGTTTGCCTACACCTACGATGACGACCACAAGCATACAGAGACTCTGCTGCATAAAGACTCGACGTCCCACTTGTCACAAGATAACTACAGTCCTCGGTCGTCGGTGATCTCGCTCCCCGACCACGAAGACTCGAAACACCCCGAGCTGCACCAGGCCAACTCCAACTTGAAGGACAATTACCGCGGGTTCCATGCCAACCAGAACCCCCGGGCAAACACCCCGCCATTGTCACACCCCATCAAACCTCGTTTCAAGAAAAAGAGCGGCTCATTGCTCGGAAAATTGATCTACTCAAATAGAAAGGACTCGGAATCGTCTGCAGACACCCATAACGATGCATTTTACAACGCCAGCGCCGCAGAAAACAGAAGCAGACAAAACTCACTCACAAATACCAACAGATCATCGTCAATTGGCTCCAGCAATCAACAAAGGAAGAGCGCCAGTTCAACCTCCTCTTCATCCTCAAAGCATAAATTCAGAATCCCCTCCATCTCCTTGGATCACCACCTGCATCATCATTCAAGCAATCCCCCGCCGCTTCCTACACCCCCTTTGCAAACGCACTTTGTCAGTGCCGGCAACTCTCCGCATGCCCCAAGATCAGAATCTACAAGAACCTCGTTGACCTCGGGTGCCAACGCATTCAATCTCGATATGAACTTGGATGAAATGAAAGGCATCATCAAATCTCCTCAGAGTGATACCGTTGCTGCAAATGATCAATTGCCATCAAAACCAAGAATGTCCTTGGGAAAATCCTTTTCAAGTATGGCACTTTCAACTTCCACTGACAATTTCTCTGATTCAAAGGTGATTGGTAGCTGGAAAGCTCCGGATAGTTGGGATGTGAAGCTCGATGATCCAAAGAGAAAGGACTTTCTACTCTTTGAATCCGACGACAGTGAGGAGAAAGACCGCCCCAATGATAACCAGAAACAATACGAAGTAGATAGTTCATCATCATCAAGCATTACCCTGGCATCTTCAGTTGAGGGAAGGATCAAGAAAAAACAGTTCAAAAAGGAAGAGTCTGATTTCAGAACTCATTTACCCGTACTCTATGGTTCTCGTCAAGCATCCCATGTTGTACCCGCACAATCAGATGCTAAGAATTTGACTAGAGGTCCAAACCATACTGTGAGAGTATTCAAAGAGGATAATACATTCACAACTATCTTATGTCCACTTGAAACTACCACCTCCGAGTTGTTGAACATTGTCCAAAGAAAATTTTTTCTTGATTCCACGTCAAACTATCAAATCTCAGTGTATATTGGAAGTTGTGTCAAAGTTCTCGAACCATTTGAGAAACCCCTCAAGATCCAAATGGGTCTTTTGTTATTGAGTGGGTACACCGAAACAGATAACTTCAGAATCATCGGAAGAGAAGATTTATCATTTGTTTGTAAATTCGTCGTTGAAAACATTTTTTTGAGAAACCTCACTCATGATGAAGAGACACTTCTTTCAAAAGATTATGTGGATGTCAATATTTCTGGTCTTGATTTGAAAAACATCCCTATCATTTTCCATCAACACACTTATGAAATTGAACGGTTAAATGTTGCAGACAACCCATCCATATACATTCCGTTAGATTTCATTCAATCATGCAATAATCTTACTTCGATAATCTTTTCAAGAAATGGTGCATCCAAATTTCCAATGAATTTCCTTGAAGCCAAAAAGTTGACATATCTCGACATGGAGAAAAACTTTCTTGACGAATTACCTCCAAAAATCAGCCATTTAAAAAATCTCACCCATTTAAAGCTCAACTCAAATCAATTATCTCATTTGCCAAAGTCGTTTGGTAAGTTAGTCAACTTGAGATCTTTAAATTTATCTTCAAATTACTTTAATTCCTATCCCGAACCAGTCAGTGATTTGATTAATTTACAAGATTTAGACTTGTCGTACAACGATTTGTTGAACGTTCCAGAGACTTTAAGTAAGTTGAGCAAATTGACCAAACTTAACCTTTGTACGAATAAATTAAGCAAAGCTCTCCCATCATTTTTCCGAAAGTTGACTAATCTTAAAAGACTTGATATAAGATATAACCAAATTTCAAACGTGGATGTTTTAGGTTCATTGCCAAAATTAGAAGTATTTTACTCTTCAAAAAATAACATTTCTACCTTCGATGATAAAATGGAAAGTCTTAGATTGTTACATTTGGATAGAAATCCTACCACAAATTTACAATTTGAAAATTTGTTGACAATGTTGACTATTTTAGATTTATCCAAAGCTAAGATTACATCCATTCCAAAGGAGTTCTTAACAAAGATTCCAAATGTTGAAAAAGTGGTCTTAGATAAAAATCACTTGGTTAACTTGCCTGATGAACTTGGAAATCTTTCAAAATTAGCCTTCTTATCTATTTATGGTAATAATCTTCAAACTTTGCCAACAACCATCGGAAAGTTGACTTCATTGCAATATTTAGACTTGCACTCGAATAACTTGCAAAGCTTACCAAATGAAATTTGGAACTTAAAATCTTTGAGTGTATTGAATGTGTCTTCAAATATCTTGAGTTCTTTTCCTAAGCCACCATTTTCTGTCGCTAAAAGAATTCTGTCTACTGTCAATTTCAGAAATTTTATTAGTGAACCAATCAGTGGTAAAGCTTCTCCAGCTGATTCAAGAAGACCATCAGTTCAATCTACTGTGCAAAATGATTCACCTTCTACTAAAGATGAATTTTCGAGTAAAATTGACTTGGAGACTGAAGATACTGAGTCGACTGACAAAGGGGAAATCACCGAAGGTTCTACCCAATCGATGATATTTGCAAACACTTCTTTGTCTCTTGCAGATAGTTTAATGATTCTTACTTTGGCTGACAATAGGTTAAGTGACGATTGTTTTGAGAGTATATCATTCTTGGTCTCATTAAAGTCATTAAACCTTTCATATAATGATTTCCTTGAAATTCCTGAAGGTGCTTTACGGAGACTAGTAAGACTTACTGAATTGTATTTGTCTGGTAATGAACTCACCACCTTACCTGCTGACGATTTGGAAAATTTGAAAGCTTTGAAATTGTTATATGTCAATAACAATAAGTTGGTGACTCTTCCTGCTGAATTAAGTAAGTTAACAGATTTACAACACCTTGATGTTGGATCTAATCAGTTGAAGTATAACATTTCAAACTGGCCGTATGACTGGAATTGGCACTGGAATACGAATTTAAAGTTTCTTAACTTTTCAGGTAACAAAAGATTCGAAATCAAACAAAGTCATGCACAGAATCCAGAGACTGGTGAAGATTTTGATAGTTTGTTGGTGTTGAAAAAATTGAAAGTATTGGGACTTATTGATGTTACCTTAACTTCGACGTCTGTTCCTGATCAAAACACCGAAATGAGAATAAGAACAACCGCTTCCGAGTTAGATAATATTGGATATGGTGTGTCTGATACTATGGGAATGAGAGAGTATGTTTCTTCAAGGGATATATTCATCCAGAAATTCAGGGGAAATGAAAATGAGGTTTTGGTTTGTTCATTTGACGGAAAGTGTGGTGCCCCAAATCAAGCGCATAAAATATCTGCTTTGGCAAAAGCTCTATTCGTTCCTAATTTCACCAATGAATTGGAAAAAATTAAGAGCGATGATGAGATTCATGATGCAATTAGAAGAACTTTCTTGTCTTTGAACAAAGAAATTAATGGCATTTTATCAGCGAAGAAAAACAACAGTTTCACTCACACACCTCAAATCAAGCAAGACTTTTCCGATCTTAATCTTAGAGATGATGGTAATGCAGGATGTGCTGTTACTATCATTTATCTTAAAGATAGGAAACTTTACACTGCAAATATCGGTGACATTGAAGCCCTCTTATCTAGAAACAATGGTGATCATATTCTTTTGACAAACAAGCATGATCCAACAAATAGAGGCGAATTCGAAAGAATCCGTGCATCTGGTGGTTATGTGTCTGGTGATGGAGCTTTGGATGGAGATTTGACGATATCAAGAGGTGCAGGATTCTTCAATTATTTACCACATACCCATTCCGGTCCTGACATAACAGAAATAAAGCTTACAGGAGCTGAGGATATGCTAGTGATTGCCACAAAAGTTTTCTGGGATTTCATTTCATATGAATTAGCCGTGGACATCTTAAGACAAGAAAAAGATGACCCAATGTTAGCAGCCCAAAAATTAAGAGACCATGCCATTTGTTATGGTGCCACAGATAAGCTTGCGGTAATAGTTCTCACATTGGGAGAGCAAAAGTTGAGCAAGCTGAAGTTTGGATCCAATGCATTATACCATAATTTAGGAAGAGATACCGAAACTTTTGCTGCTGGAAAGAAGAGAAGAGACAGATTCGTCACTGGTGACTCACAATTGCGGAGACTTGAGGAAGAAATTGAACCTCCAGTAGGTGAATTGGCCTTGGTGTTCACAGATATTAAAAATTCCACTTTGTTGTGGGATGCTTATCCTGCTTCTATGAGATCAGCCATTAAGACACACAACAGTATAATGAGACGACAATTACGTATTGTTGGAGGTTATGAAGTGAAGACAGAAGGTGATGCATTCATGGTTTCCTTTCCATCCCCCACATCTGCATTATTGTGGTGTTTTAATGTGCAACAAAACTTGCTTACTGCTGACTGGCCAAGTGAAATCTTGGAGACAGATCAATGTTGTGAAGTTGCAGATAGCAACGGGACGGTTTTATTCAGGGGTTTATCAGTAAGAATGGGTATCCACTGGGGTGCTCCTGTATGTGAGCCAGATGTGATTACTGGTAGAATGGACTACTTTGGTCCTATGGTCAATCGTACGTCTAGAATCAGTGCTATTGCTGATGGAGGGCAAATAGCTGTCAGTTCAGACTTTTTGGACGAAATTGGTGCGTTGACCAAGATTCACGAGGAGATCCAAGAAAACAAAATTTCATTATTTGAGGCTTACCAAGGTAATTATCGTGCTGGTGAGATTATCGAAAAAGAACTCACATCGATTGAACAAATAGGTTGCAGTTATTTCAAATTGGGTGAAAGAAAGTTGAAGGGACTTGAAACTCCCGAGCCTATAACATTAGCATTCCCCTCGAAATTGGAGAGAAGACACGAATTGTTACAACAGAGGGCCCAGAATCAAGATGAAACCATCGGTACCAGGTTCGTGGGAACATTACCCGTGGATGCAATTTTCAAGTTGAGAACATTGTCATTGCGGTTAGAAAATTTGTGTTCCTCTGTGAACAGTGGAACCTGGATTAACGAGGGATTCTTGCACCAATCTTCAGGTACCATGATCGAAGCCAATACATCATTCAAGGAATCTGATTTGATTGCCTTGCTCAACCATATTGTCACGCGGATTGAAGGCTGTGCCACTACTTTGCAATTGAGACAGGATTTCAGCAAAGCGACGGGTGACAATGGGTTCATAGCTTTTACTCACGGTAGCTCCATAGCTTCTGTGTTGAATGAGTTGACCTCAATATTGGAGCTGTACCAACGAGTTATGGCAGGTGCCAATAATCAGGTGCCAAAAATCTCCGAGGAATAATAGAAGACATTAAACCACGGTATATAGCATAAACAATATTCTACATAATACTACATTCACTAATAGCCCGTCTGTAGAGTTACTTGAACTTTCTAATTTTCCCGCACCCAATTGGTAAGGTTTATTGAGGTGTGAACACTCTGGCTACCTTTAGTTGTGGCCCTGGAATTTTGCGCGTGTCTCTACCGTCAGATCAGGCCAAGACCATTGCACCATCAATATAGAATTCTGTGGGTATTGGGACTTGAGAATAACAAATCCTGTACTAGCGTTGATATCATGAGTGAATCAGGAATAATGCTGTCTACTTCGCTCCCTTTTGATTTGACACCCAATCAATCTACTGCATCCATTCTGACCATCAATTATGATTATTCCAGACGACCACCATTTGTGGTTTTTCCCAGCATAAGAGAGTCAAATTATGGAGAAACACTTGGTTTGAGATCAAAGTTTCAGGAAAACGTCGGAACAACAACAGCATACGATCCTGTAGGATCCTCAGACCTCGTTCATTGGGGTAAGTACTATGGAACCACATCCAGCCTCTATACATCCAATGATTTCACCAGGGAAAAGTTCTCATCAGAAAGCACCAATGAATACCAGAAACAAGACGATGGATACATTGGATTCTACCACTACGTTAACGGGTTGAGCTTCGACTATTTGCAAGAAGATATCGAGGAGTATGTTTTGCGAATGGTCGGAATCGAAGTTATTGATGGGAAGTACTATTTCACAAAGTCCGAATTAAACAGTGAACGGTTCGTCCCTTCTAAGAGAGAAATGGTGGTGACATACTGCTCCTACAATATCTTCAATAAGTCTGATTTCCGTGCACGTTTTGTTATTCATATGAGCGGAACCGCCAAACACGTCCCCATCAAAATTGATAAAACATATCAGGTAATTCCAAACCCTGCTCCTGCCAACCAACCCTTCCGCAAAACACTCAATTTTAATCACTCCACTATAAAGGAATTGTCATCCACCCATTGGGATGAATTGAAGACTTCTCAAATTATCAGATTGTTTCACCAAGTCGATAACCCAGCAAACAGATTGTCAGGTTTGGTGAACTATTCAAAATTAATTGAAACGAAACCAAGAATCAAAGAAGCGCTCCTTTTATTGGTAAAAATGTTGCCTCGTGGATTTTTGTGTGGAAGCAGTTTAGCATGGGGTTTGCCGACCATCTGTGGAAATAAAGGCGAACTCAGCAAAAAGACCAATCATTATAGAAATAATCTTGTAAATACAATGGTCAGATTGGTTCAGCTTGATCTTGGTGGAGAATTGGTTAATTACACCATCTCACAAATAAAAGCCATTTATCGTCCCTTGGAATACGACTATGTTATCCTCAAACTTTTAAAAGTTCAAAGGGATACTAACATCGAGCAATTATATCTTAATACCATTCATCAACATTTGCTTCAAAACTCAATTTATAAGACACAGCTGGCTTTAATTATGATTGAGCAGGTAAAGTTTCTCATTTCCAAAGAGTATCACCATAAGGCTTTGTTAATAGCGAAGAAAACTGTGCAAGTTCTACCATTGGACTTTGAATGTTGGTTTTACTTAGCTTTATGTTACATTTTAACGGAAGAATTTGAAAAGGCAATGATGGTCATGAATTCCTTACCAGTAATTGTCAATCCCAAACAGAAATTCGCAGATATTGAAGAAGTTGGTGGAACTAAGGATTTATTTATGTCTACATTTGTTCACAGGCTCAACATGAATGAAGAGCCGATCTCAGATAAAACTTTTAAAGCTTATTTCCCATTGCCAAAAGTACCGTCAGAGGTTTATCCTAACCACAGAAATCATAAGACGAATCCAAAATCTGAAGCAGATGATGTACTTGAAGGATCAATTAGTAAGCTCTGGAATGATTTGACTTTGTTCAACCCGCACCTCAGGCATTCGATAAATGGTAACTACTTTTATCAATCTGCATTAATAAATTGTTCAGCCAAGGAAATTTCCTCAGTTGATCCATCATTAATCAAGCTTACTGGACCTTCATCGATTAAAAATATTTTTACATCACAGTCTTCAGGTTCTTTGAGTTTCTCGATTTTAGATTTTCAACAAAAATCCACATGGGGAAAATGTTATGATTTGTTATCTTTTTTTGTTGCTATGGTGGGATGGGATAATATTGTTAAATTAAAGGAAAAAGTCTTTAGATCCAACATCGAGCAAGCAGATGGTGAATATGTGATTAATAACACTAAAATCGACTCCACAAGAACCAATGTCTCATGCGAAAAATGGCTAGACCAATTATTTTTAGTTGTGTATGAGGATCTTAGAACTTTAATGTTGATTTCATCCAATGATTTCGACCAGCAGCATAGTGCCCTTCAATGGGAAACAATCGGGTTATTAAGTTGGTCTGTGAAGTATAATTTGGAGGAATCAGTAACAAGTTTAATCACAAGTGTCATGGGAACTTCTATTGAAGGTGGACTAGACTACTTTGGAATAGTCAAGTTATTAGAAATTTATGATGAGTTTGTCTTGAGTGATGAAACTGATTCAAACACTGATTCATTCAATGATGATTACGATATGAAGTTTTTTAGTGCCAAACTTATATTAAAGCTGTCGAAACAATTTTATAATCCTTTCATGGATAATTTACAAAACAAACATCTCACATTGGAGATTGTCATGCTTAACGTTATGAAACTCATTAGTTGGGACTTGAGATGGTACAACTATACACCCAATTATCTTGTTACCAAGATATTGACCAAATTGATCGCGAAATATGACCTGGTATTCGTGAGTACTGGATTCAGGGTGATTTTTGAGAAAAACAAACGGAGTCTGAAGGTTTCTAAAAAGAGCACCGGATTATTGGGCTCATTGCTTGGAGGTACTTCACTGGCCAAAACGAAAGAAACATTTGAATTTATAGATGAAGATACAATTTTCGACTATATTGATAGATTAATTAAGTGGATCGAGAGTTTAAAAGAAGCCACAGATTAGAGCCATATATATTAATAGACTTAATACTTGATAATACACCTACTGAGTTTTCTTGGTAGATTTAGTTTTACCTAAGACTTTTCTTCTTTGCTTCAACATGTAACCATAAAGGATGTAGGAACCTGGGATGTAAGTGATCAAAACTGTGATGATCGACCAGTAGTACCAGCTACCAACAACGGCCTTAGCTTCGTTGAGAGACAAGATGAAAATGGCAACTTCGGAGGAGATACCAGTGACGTATAAAATCAAGAAGGTCGAGTATCTCAACCAGGTCAACCAGTATGGAACACCATCTCCCTTCAAGGACACAGCGTAGAAAGAGTATCTGATAACCTCGGTAATGGACCAACTCAAGCACACAGTGGCATAAACCCAGTGGTAGTTGGCTGGAGAATTTGGCAAAAGGTGGAAAACACCAAGAACAACTGCAAGTCTGGAAGAAACCTGAGCAACAGTGGTCATAAGTGGAGTCTTCACTATTCCAAGGGCTGAGTTGACAATCTCAGTGATTGCCAAACATTGGACATAGGTGGTGAACTTGCTGGTGGTGTCAAACAATGTTGGTTGACCAAACAAGGTATATCCAGCAACGGTGTTAACTAATATGATGAACCATAACGAGGCCGAGATGGAATTGTAGGCAATCAACCACTTTTTAGGGTGGGCAGTGGTAGTGGTGGCCATTTTCAAGAGAAGAGTAAATGTTGGGGAAAATCAACTTCGCGTTGGTTCGATGGAATTTGAGGGTACAGTGATGTCAGTAACATTAGCGAAAAGTTTCACAGTCGAATCTCACAGTGGGGGGCTTAAGGAAGACCAGAGGGGTGGCTCAACAAAAATTGGTGCAGAGAGAGCATAATGGCAATTGGGAACAAAGAACGGCCATAGGAAGTAGGGAGAATTCAGGGAATCATGGATTGAATCGTAGGGTATACAGGTACCTATGCACCAGCTCAGCATGTAGGAAAGAACACATTAGGTGTTGACGCACTGGTTAGGGCATCACATATTATCTAATGGTATACTTGATGAGTAGGGTCCTATCAAGAGGAGGAGTAAATAGGTTGAAAAATAATAACGGATCGCTACGATTCATGGTATATTTGGATGGGTTGGCATGAAATCGTGTTATACCTGCCAATTGGGCAGTTTATTGAATGGTAGAAAGAATTTTTGCCTGTTGACTGGGAAGTTATTCTACTCCATAGATTCTATGCTCGAATCATTATTTTTCAATACATAATAGATCGAGAACTTTTCAAACTCGTAATGTTTATTGTATTAAAACTTAACCAAGGACCCTTATCATATAAGAATATGCTTATCTGTGGCTACTGGTGGTATTATCATTATCATGCATTAAGTTCGGTCTCGAAATGTACCTAGGTACAGGGAGCTCGTAAATCGTGGTTATATACAGGAGAGCATATCAGTTGTACTTCGCTAAGATGGTCTTAAGTTGGTCTTCGGTACGGGCAATCATGTTGTTGTCCCAATCGACAACCAATGGAGCCTCGAAGATATGCACAGGGTCTGCAGACTCACCTGTATCTTCGTTATTGATGCTATGTTGGAAAACTTCCGAGATGATCTCGTATTCGTGTTCACTGAATACCTTGGTGGGCTGCACACCACGTACGGTGACACTGGTGTTGTCGGCCCTGTGGTTTTTGTCATGCAAGAATGGGTAGCATTCGTTCAATGCGGCTCTGCTGGAAGTGTTGTTGACGCAATTGGTGGCGATGGCTTGATATTGGTCAAAAGTGGGCATCTTGTTGGCCATCAAGTCCACACGGAATTTCTCATCCAGCTTGTCTTCGGCCCTTTCCAAGATTTGGTAGAGGTGTGAAGAGAGCGGCACTTTGCTGTTGTGGAAGATGCTTATGGTAGAAGGGGAGTGTTGCAAGGTTCTGAAGAGCGACATTGTGAATCAGGTAGTATCAAGCTAAAGTATTGGGTAAATGTGTTTAAAAGCGGTAGTAGAGATGACACAGTAAGCTAAGGAAGCTGACAATTGACGGTAATAAATAAAACGATGTAGTAAAATGACTGAAGGCCATGTTTTTATAGCCCGGCCTCGGAGTATTACCACCGCGGGACCCCTGCGGGTCAAGGGATGTGCGACATTCTATCTGGCTCTTCCCGGTCCTTGGTCTCGGGAGAAAGGAACGGTCATATATATCCACGTAGAACTGCTCCGATCACTCCGGGATACCTCCTACCTGTGTTAGTATGAGGTTTGGGGGTGTTTCTCATCTATTGTGGGCCACAACACCCTGCACAACAACCTGGTCAAGTGGTTATCGGAAGTGGACACGGATGACTCGATGTCGCACGGCTCCGAGCGGACCCCGTGTCGCACCGGAATACAGTGGATGCCATCCACTGTCATCCAGAAGCGGATGTGATGGGAACCGGAATCCGGGGCGTTTTGAAACGGCGATCTGATTGGCTGATCCCTACCATCACCCGATGTGCTGATAGTGTCGGATAGCCCCCTCCAGCTGTTTGAACAAGCGCAATTGTTGACTCCGTGTGGGATCGACAAACATTCGGGAGTCGGGTGATGGCGCTCGGGTTATCAACACATCACACAAAATCAGTTAGTAACCGAAACACAAACGGTTTTTCTTCCGTGGATTAGCCCCGGGTACCATATGGCGTTGTGGGGTGGTTGGGTAATGATAGTCAATACAACGACAAATCATGAAGCAAACGGCTCTGGTGAAATTACTACCCCACAAATTCGGCAGTTGGAAAGCATCTGGAGTGTGGAGGGAGTTAAAAATGGATGTTGATTGGAGATATTGTTATGTTTCACGCCACCTCCAAATTGGTTCACAAGGAGGATTTTGGCTCCGGTGTTTGGATAATCAAGACGGCTTTCGGGCAGATAAGAGAAGCACGAACGTGTGAGCTTTATCCGTGTTCCCAAACTCTAGTCATTGGTCAGGATAGGGCACTATGAGTTGTTGTTAATATCAACAATAACAGCATTTTGAACTATGCGCTAACACCCTACTATGCGTACACAAGTTGCCCTTTACTCTCATGTCCTCAAGAAATCTCTCCCGGTACCGCTTGTGCCATTTGTGATTCAATGGTGGTAAAAGATGTTCATGGCGCCAAAACTCATATGTTCATATAACAACACAACATTACAGACGAGTCCCACATCCTGGTTTGCAAAGGACCCTGAAAGGTAAATTGGGTCATCTTGAAAAGGGACTATGTCGTAGTGTTTATCTTGATTCATATCCCACTCCATATCCCTCTGTATGTTCTACAAGTGGCTGCCAACCACTCTTATTCACTATCCTCTTCAAACGCCGGTGCCTTGAGAATTTGTCCACATCAACAGTTTTGCAGCCTTTTCCGCATTGCATTTCCACCCCACCGTGATCCTGGATGCAGTACCTCAGCACTAAGCGTATGGAGTCAAAACATGACATCCCACGTGATGTTGAGGTTTCAGGTCTTATAGTGACCCTCTTGACCCTTTAGCTCAAAGTATACTATCATGTGTCGGTTTATGATATATAAAGGCAGAGAGCCCATGGTGCTCTCTGAGCTTCTCACAAAACCCGCCCATTCCATCATCAACCAGTCGTTTGACTCCCGGCTCCGTTTGGACATGAGAAACCCCATCAATGGAGATGGGTTCGGAGTGGGCTACTACTCCACCGACGAACCATGCATTTTCAAGGCTATCACCCCTGCTTGGAACAACGTCAACTTGAATAACTTGTCCCTGTGCACCGAATCACGGTTGGTGTTCGGCCACGTCAGAGCCTCCACCCAGGGTGTCCTCTCAGAAACCAACTGTCATCCATTTGCCTACGGTAAGTTGATGTTTATGCATAATGGAGGTATCTCCAGTTTCAACAAATTGAAACGGAAGCTTATCGACCATTTGGAGGATGAATACTTTCTCTTTATTCAAGGTGCCACCGATTCCGAGTGTTGTTTTGCATTATATCTCAATACCCTTCACAATATGGGCTTCAATCCTGGCGACAAGAATGCCCATTTCAGTCACAACGTCTTAAGACAAGCTTTGCTTACCACCATTGATCTCATCAAAAAGTGGCAGGTAGAGATCACCGATGAACCTTCGTTGATGAATTTTGCTGTAACCGACGGGGAATCTATTGTAATAAGTCGTTATATTACATCCAAAACCGACGAGGCTGCTTCATTACATTTCTCTACGGGCTCACGATTCTTTGAGTATGAACCGGGGCTCTTCAAGATGGAAAGACTCAATCGTTCACAAGATGTTATATTTGTTGCCAGTGAGCCTTTAACCTTCGAAAGAGGTGACTGGATCTGTGTCCCTACAAACTCGTTACTCACCATAACCAGCAACAATACGGTGTTGATGCATCCTATTGAAGATGAATTCTATGACCGTCAAATGAACGAGAGATCCTCAGGCTTGGCTATGAGCAAGGGTTTGATGGGAGGCGTTCCCACGAAAGGTGGTGTGTCAAGAGTCAGATCTACTTCAATAGATTCAGAAATAGTAGAGTTGCCACCATTAGCAAGAGAAGGAAGAAAGCCTAGTGCTGAATTCGCTGCATATTAGTTTTACGTTACATATAAATCGATGAATTGTAATTATTAATTAAAGAATGTCATCAGGAGTTTCGTGTAGATGAACCAAATGATCTAGAAGTATGGTAAGGAACTCATCATAATGACATAAGGACATGAAATAAAATACAAATACACTCATTAATCATCAGTGAATAGATTTAACCTTGACTAGCAGCTCTAGTAAGTTTGGTTGAGTCGTTGACCTCGCCATCGTCCTCCATATTAAGATCATCATCATTGTCAGAAGAGCTGGAGCTTGAATCCTCGCTGAATTCATCCTCTTCGTTTACTGGTGTATGTAATAAAGATCCTGTGGCATCATACAACGGACTTGACTTCTTATATGACATGCCATCATCATTAGGATCGATATAATCTTCGTCTTCATCAAGTGAAGCTTCTAATTGGTGGTTCTCATCTTTGTTATTCTTTACTCTCAAGATTGCATCATCTTTTGAATCGACATTTGGTGAAATGTCGGTGGACGCCGTATTGATCAACTGATGAGACATATAGTTGGTGAAATGGTCGTCATCATCAGACTCTGATTCGTCACTATCGAGACGATCCTTTTCTGCTTTAGTATTTTCTGTAGATGACTTATTTTCAGAATGAACCTCTTCGAATTCTCCCCCCTCCAAGTCACGGTCAGTGGCATCATTGAAGACTAATCCAGTTTTAACTTCCTCAATAATTTCACCTAAACCTTCATCAAAAGTATTGTTCTCGTCATCCTCATCTTCTTCATCTTCTTCTCCACCTCCTAAGATGGCGTTATACTTTTCTCTTGTGTCATACAATACATTACTGACATAATCTTCCCATACATCATCTTCAACTTTGACGTCAATAAGTTCACTCAAGGTGTTGGCAGGATATAATTGGATAAATTTCACAACTTCCTCAGCAATTAAAGTCAAGTGACCCATGAAACCAAGTCTTAACCCATTATGACTCTCTTCATAATCAGTGCATAACTTTTGGCCTTCAATGATCTTGTTTGTAATATCACCTAAATGGAATAAATCGATTGCCAAGAATTTATTGAACCCAATGCCCATAGAGCCATTGAGTACTTGCTGCACAATATCAAAGACGACATTATGCAAAAAATTGTTCCATGGAAACTTGAAAAACATGGATAAAATGTTCGTAACAATTTGGGTGTCAAATAAGGAAATTTTCAAGAAATCTCCGATGACAGGATTTGCTCTAATTTGTTCTTCAGTAAGATTTGCATTGGCATGAGGTTCTTCTTCGTCATCATCATGGTCATGTGGATGTTGAACAATAGAGTCACCCTCATTTTGTAATTTGGAATTGAAAGAATCGATTGTATCATTTACATAATCATCGTCATTGTCGGATTTAACTTTGTTAATATCATCATTTTCATTATTGGAATGATTATCAGATTCATGGTCTTTAGGAAGCACAATGACTTCGTTGTATTTGAAACTAATTGGATCATATTCTTTCATCTTCCTTCTCAATTCATCTCTTTCTTTAACAACTTCGAAACCTTTATTGTCGTTGAGTAATGCCATGTTCGAACAGTGTAAAAGTTCTGCAATTAATTCACAGATCTTGAATCTTTCGAAACCAAGTGGTTCGATTTCTCCAAAAGGAGTTTTGAGTTTTCTGTCGTCTTCACTGAAAACATCATTCATCAACAAACGGTTGAAAGAATCGATCTTACTACCGAAAACTTTCAACAAGTGACCCAAATAAATAGGATCTCTTCCTGTTGGAGGATGGGTTTCCAATGTAATATATAAAACAGGAAGAATGTCATAATCAGAATTATTTTTTCTAATAATTTCTATGATGATACCCACACCATTAGCTAAGGCGTAACCACCTTTCAACATGATGTCACACAAGTGAGACATTTGTTCATGAGAAACTAGTTCACGGGTCAACTCACTTGGCCCAATGGTTGAATTGTCAGTGGTTGAATTAGCAGAAATGGTGATTAAAGCCTTGAGGAAATCAGCAGCCGAAGATTGACGGACAAGTAATTCATCATGGTTAGGCATTGGTTTGTTATTTTCATCGGTAATGTTCAAGGCATTGATGAGATGGGTGATTAAGTTTTGGTTTTGCAAAAAATCTATAATACCAGTGGAATTATCTGGCTTATCAGTGGAAATTAATTTGAGCAAGAAGTCCATGAGAGGAGAATTGGAAAGGTGATTCATAAATTTATCCACAAGAGAAGTTTGGTTCTCGATAAGATATGATATCATTTCATCACATTTCATATCTAATAAATGTTCCATGATCTTCATGAAGTATGTTGATAAGTTGATGGAAAGAGGGTCCTTAGAGTCTAGAATAGACCAGAGCTTGTTCAAATTTGCTGTAGATTCCATGACGGTATCAGTTAAGGACCAAACATCTGCACTCAAGATCTCTGCAGCGATGGTAGCTCTACGAATAGCCTTTTCTTCCTCGGATTCTTCGTCAGCGTCTTCTTGGGAGTCGTTGTGAGAATCGTCATGGTCTTCGGTGGAATCATCGTGGTCCGAATCTGGGGTATCTGGCTCTGTTGAGGTGTTGGAGTCTTCAGTAGAGTCGGTGGCGTTGGATTTTTGTGCGGATTTCTCATCAGACGGTAACGAAGGATCCTCCAATGCTAGACGGGCTTGGTCACCTTCATTGATAACAAGATCTACCAACATGGCCAAGACTTCTTCTTCCCTTAAGAACTCGAGTAGCATGGGGTTATTGGAAAGCAATTCTTGTAAAAGGTCATTTTCGTCCAAGAGCTTCAAGAGCACTTGGTAAGTACTCTCATACAGCGCCTCGCCATGGTCCTGACTGATGGAATGGTTCTCCAAAAACGTCAGGATATTGGACAACGACGTGAAGCCATTGCTGAACTTCCAAAACGAACCCGACATGGGATGCTAACACGTACAGCTGACTCGGTAAACCAACCACAACACTGGGGCTGGCAGGAAAGGGGATCAGGAACGGAAACGGAAACGGGGACGGGGCAGGAACGGGAATGCCAACAGGGCCGGATCAATCACGAGGGCGGCGGTCGACAAGGATGATCCTGCTATGACGAAATATGCAAATAGGCAGATAAGTAGTGGCGAGAGAACACAAGCCTTAGTACATCTCCTAGCTCGCCCAAATGTCGTCCATGTTGATGTTAGGGAAAATTTTTTGTGACACAAAGGTCGCGACGTGCAAACCAACCAAGTGTGAGGAGGAAACTAACCTTTCGGATTAGAGGTATCATCGAAGAATAGCCGGTGTGGTTCAATATAGACAAGCGATCCAGGCGTAATACCCAACTCTCGCAATAGCCATGATGATTCGAAGAATAATGATGGGCCAACAAGCTGCTCGTCTTGTGAGCTCTTCTTTCCGCATGTCGGCCACCAGAAGCTTCACCAGCTCTACCAGCGTCCGTACCACCATCACAAACACCACAGCCTCCCAGTCCACCGGCGCCAGTCCGCTCCAGGCACTCAAGCTCAACTCCAACGGCTCTGACCATTTGTATGCCGTGTTCAAGATGCATAACATGCCCTACATGGTGACCAAGGGAGACAAGGTGTACTTGCCATACCGGTTGAAAAACGTCCAAGTGGGCGACAAGTTGACATTGGACAACGTGGTCACCTTGGGATCTCCAGAATATACCTACAACGATGAAAATGGCATTCCTGTGGATACATACCAATTGACAGCTAGCGTGGTGGAAATCACTCGTGAGCCATACTACGAGGTCTACCGTAAGAAGCAAAGATGTCGTCGTTTGAAGACCTTTGGTGTGGAGCCATATCAAACGGTGTTGATGATTGACGAGTTGAAGGTGAACTAAACTGTACATAGTAAATACATTCGGATAATGACCAGTGTAGAAAATCTCATGTAAATGAGCTTCCCTCCAATCCTAGAGCTAGCAATCCAACTAGAATCGATACTAACGACATCAAGATTAAGCCTTAAATGTGTTTACAATTCACTATAGGCTCATTAAGTTTCTGGCCTAGTTTTCAGCCACTATTGCTTGTTCTCTCTCACATGGACCGCAAATAATAATCAAGCTAAATTTTAACCTTGATTGCTGCATATTTGAATACCCCTGCAAAAAAACTTGGATGTATGATGTATTTGCTTACATTTCCGTGAAATTTAACAAGACTTTTTTAATACATTATGAAGTTTAACAAATAATTACTTTCCGTATTGCTGTTTCATATTCTCTTTCTGGAGAGTGTGAAAATTTCAAAAATTGAGGTTTTTTGACAATTGTTACAATTAACTTCGAAGAAGAGGCTCTGTTGTTTGAATCAAATCCAATGATCAAAAATCCATTGGATCGACTCATATCGTCTTCATCGTAGACTCGTGAATTATTTACATAATTTATATAACATTATCTTCATTTAACTCATTCTCTTATGACACTTTTACGTGAATTGAACTTAATCAGCTGTGCTAGCCGGGTATCCAAGAAAGAGAAGTTTTGATCATAAGACATAAAGGGATGGTTAAGCAATGTTTGAGCAGTAGGTCTTTCTTCAGGATCTATAGTGAAACACTGCTTGATAAAGTCCTTGGCTTCCTTAGAAACCAAGTGTGAAATATCCTCTGGGATGGGAGGAGCCAATTTGGTCTTACCGATTTTGTAAATTGCACTAATAACAGCTTCATTTGACCAAGGTCTCTTTCCAGCAAACATTTCTAGCACAACACACCCTAAGGACCAAATATCTACCTTAGCACTGTATCCTTGCTTCTTGTTCTCCACAATACTATCAATTACTTCCGGTGCCATCCAGAATACCGTTCCTTGCATAGACATTTCTGCATTATTTACATAAATGTCTTGTGACCGCTTCGAAATACCAAAATCTGAGATCTTACAAGTACCATCAATTTCCAACAATAAATTATCAGCCTTTAAATCCCGGTGAAGAATACCGTTGGAATGAAGATATTCCAAACCTAATAAAACCTGTTTGGTAATAAACCTTATAAGCTGCTCTTCAAAGCGACCAAATGACTTCATACAAGAAGCTATCGAGCCACCGGTAACGTACTCCAAAAATAAACTGTAAATGTTGTTCTTCTGTTCGTAACCCAAGTACTGAACAATGTTGACATGATCTAAATCTTTCATGGTTTCAACTTCCTTATGTAATGCATCGATTCCATCATAATTAGAATTATTAACTCCTGGGTTGACTACTACTTGTTTGACAGCCAACATTTCACCAGTTGTTACATTTAATCCCAAGTACACCTCACCGAAAGAACCACGACCGATCAATTCACCTTTAATCCAGGCAAATTCTTCAAATTGCCCATTAATATTATTTCTGAGTTTGCTGACAAACCCTTTTTCAATTTCTGAAGAAGTAACTTCCACTACCTTTTGGCCCCACATTTTTGTATTTGATCTAGCGAGTTCCATGCCTCCAGTGTTGTTGTCGGGAAACTTACTGGTACTAGTTACCGGTGGTGACCTTTGTTTTTCCAATCTCTTCCGACGTGCTTCATTTGCAACAATTCTGATTGTCTTCATCCGACGACGACTAAGCTTGGGTGCCTGGTTCTCGGAATAGAAAATCTCATCTCCAGAATCAACTTTGTTAGGATGAACGGGTGATATATTTGCACTAGAAAATGTCCTAGCAATTGTTGGTTTCCTATCGGATATGGATTTTTGGTCTTTCAAGTTGACCACAGGTGAGTCGGGCGAGTCTTCAATAATAGGTTTATCAAGGTTTGTATTCGGGAAATACATTTCAAGGTTATCATAAACAACTTCAACGGGTGGTCTGACATCCATTTTCCCTTGATGGACTTTAATCTTCTTTTCTGCTGGATTTTGTTTTGTCATTGGTTTCATGAAAAAGTCATCCTCATCATCTTCATCATCTTCAGTTTTGTTCTTTATATCTCTAGTTTTTCCAGCATCAGTAACATTTTCTAAGGAAGACGCTTTCTTCTTTAATGGTTTGACAAAGAAATCATCATCATCATCGTCATCATCCTTATTGTTTTCCGTAATTTCTGCTTTTGCATGGTTGGATGAGATGCTGGAACTGAAACTTGGTACCAGAGCAAATGAGATTTCATGCTCTCGGAATGGATCCACTTCTTTAGATCTTAGGGATGAAAGTCTTTTCAATGAAGACTCTTTTCTGAAATCATCTTCTTTACCTGATAATTTCTTGCGAAGAACAGATTCTCCTCTTTTGAAACTCAGCGCTTTGCTTAGTGGTGGAGGAGGTGCTGCTCGTTTTGCAATGATGCTACCACCTCTTTCAGAATCCAAATTTTTTTCAGTGTTCGTTCTCACCGGATCGTCCCGTAATGTATGGACTGTTGTAGCGGATATTGGTGACTTGAGTTGGTCAGAAACAGATGAGGAGTATATATTTGGGATCAATTTTGGTGGGTTAGTCTCGTAGGGTGATTTTCTTCTCTTGTCAAAATCGATAACACTTCTTTCCTTTCTGATGACCCTAAATGAATTATTTGCACTAGAAGGCGAAGGTGATACCCGTACTCTAGATTCATCTAATTGCGATGTATTTATCAGCAATAATGAAACTTTCGGTTTCTCTGTGTTTCTTTTATTGACGGGAAAAGGTAGTTTCAAAGGAAAGAAATTATCATTCTTCAGTTTAAGATCATTATTCAGCTTTCTTCTCATTGAGCGATCGGCAGGTATCCTCTCGGTGCTTTCCTTGAAATTTAAATAGTCAACATTGGTATCTTTAGAATTTTGTAACAAATACTGGGGTGTTGCAGGATAAGCAGTTCCTTCATTATTATCCCCAAACATCTCGAAAGATTTAGAGTCAGAAGAAGTTGTTGAAAATGTATTTGTCTCCGAAGGTGATGCAAGCTCTTGTTTTATCATCAACTTCGATGCTTGTTTTTTCCTTAGCAATTTGAGTAAAATATCTTCTGGTAATGCTACTCCTTCCTTGGAGTGAAAATCGGTCAAATGGAAAGTGATCTTTCCAATATTTATCATATCTAAGGCCTTAATAACCTTGATTTTAACTCGTTCATAAAACTCGTAGTCTGCAATCACAAAATGAACCTTGGTATACTGGTAGTGGTCTTTCGTTACCAAGACTACGCATTCACTGTCCCACAATTTCAAAGGCTGAGGTAAATAGATATCATCTAATATTTCAGCTTCTTCTCTTAATGGTGATATTGGACGTTCTGAGGACTTTTTTCTTTCAATTATCAAGGTTTGATCTTCCTCACCTGTTGAACTTACAGACTTGGGAGAAGGCATCATAGATCCACTATCAAGCGATTTTCTGTCAGTTTCATAGAAGGAGTCTGGATTCAAGATGTTGTCATTAATCATTAAGTCGGGAGGTGGAACTCTTTTAAGATCCTTCACATTTGAGAAGGATCTATTTTTGGTTCCACTTACATTTCGAGATGAGGTTGAAGAAGAAGAAGAAGAAACTTGCTTCACAATTTCAGCTGCCTTATCCCCACCATATTTTCTCAAAGTACTAAAAAGGCCCTTCTTCGGTTGTTGAACTGCGGTATTCGATTGAGTTTTCAAGAAGCCAGAGGATTTTTGTTTGGTCAAATCACTATGATTCGATGATAACGATGCCGAATCTTTTGACCCGTCATTGGAGTATGTTCTAATATGCTTTTTGAAAAACTTGTGGTGAGATGGGGAATTCACAGATTCTTTATTTTTAGAAGTTGGGTCGACATATGAAAATGGTCGCTGCTTAGGTCCAGCCTGCAGAATATTTAAAGTTGAGTTAGAATCAGATGATGAAGCAGTTGATATAGCTGGAAACTTATTGAAAATAGGTGTCGACTTACGGTTCTCTGATTTTAATGTTGACCCACTACTAGCGAACAGGGCCAGATATTCACTAGATCCCTTTCTTGATTGAGGCTGGGCATTCTCTTCATTTTCATTCTGGATTTCCATTCGTAAAAGCTCGATAAACCGTTCCACAGTGGAGAACTCATCAAATGTTAGGAACTTTGTGAATTGCTTCCAAATAATAGAATCTTTCTCAAAATTGCTCAACTCTAAGAATCTATTACCTGAGATTTCATTCTTTTTGAAGGTCTCCTTCCATGATGAATTGAAATTATAAGCATCTAGCCATTTAACAACATTGCTTATTTGCCAGCGAACTGAAGGGTTGACAGGAGATTGTGTATTCATGGCGTATCTCACGAATCGTTTATCTTTGCTTGCTTTGTCTGTGATAGTGGAGGTAGAAGATACCGTAGATATAGTCGACGATTCGGAACCATTTCTCATGTGTAGCTGTTGATGTCCAGGTTGTACAAATTCGGGGGGTTTTGATTCCGAAATTTTTCTTTTGACTGATTCCTGTGATTTAGTACTGTCCAGGTTGAATTTGCCTAGCTCAACAGAACTGCTACTGTAATTATACCCACCAATTATCAGGCCAATGGTATTTGAATTTAAGCTCGTTGCAATCGAATGAACAGGAGAATCTTGCTTTAATGTTTCAAATTCAGGATGCTCTGGAACATAATTCATAGGCTGTAAAGGCGGAAGCATCAAAGGATAAGGTGCTTCTTTTCCCAACACAAACTGATTACTTGAATCATTTTGCTCTGAAAAGCTGAATGTTGTTTCCTCAGCCTCGAGTTTGGGTGTTTGAGATGAGCCTCTGACAGATGGCTCAACTTTTAAATTATCATTGACCGGCTGCCTGAACTTCTCGGTGTCCTCATCATGGTCATCTGTTCGGTCAATTGCCTCATTCTTCAGAAGTTTATCGATAGATTTTTCCTTCTTGAGCCCGAAATCAAAAAAATCTGGTGACGTGATAGGTTGAGGTTCTACAGGGAACCTATGATCAAGTTGTAGGTCTGCGGGCCTGAATTTATCATTTGAATAAAGTTCTTGAGCACTTTGTGAAGTTGTAGTTAACCTATCTGTGGAATAACTGGACATTCTGGCAGTAACAATGCCATCAGAAAAGTTTCTTTGACCAAAGGTTGCATCTGTATTAAGGCTTAATCGAGAACCGTTGGTATTAACGAACGGTAACTTGATTCTTTGCTGGTCATAACTTGTGGATCTTCGCTTTTGATGGTCCATTTCTTTGAGGTGTGGATCTCTGTAGCTTTGATTAGAGTACATGAGAAAGTTGCCCTTTCTTAGGCCAATATAAACTACTCCTTATGGAATGAGATGATAATACAATCTATTATGATTAGGTTGGAACGTTATAAGGTAACAAATGCTAAAATTAGATCCGGCTTAGACATCAGTTTCAGTAATAATATACCAGTGAAATACGAGGGTTGTTCCGGGGAAAAAATATCTAAATCGAGGGTGCAATATCAAAACACGAAAATATACAGGCTGATTTCTAACTAGAGAACACCTTAAGTCATATGAGGCCAATTTATCGATGCCTGAACTGCTACCCGAGCTTCTTCACCAAACGGTTAGAAACCTTCATCAATTAAGTCTTGGTAAGGAAGAACAGGAGTACGAACAGCTCTTGAGAAAAACAGTCCAGGATGTGATAAAAGTGATCAATTACCATGGGAAATCATATTTCAAATTGACTTTGGAAGAAGCACACCAAGATGATTCATCTCCTAGAAGTCTGGCAAAGTTCTTGTGCTTTAAATCACTGCTCGATCACTCTACTTCAGAAAGCTCCAATCTAGTACAATTTGTGAAGTCATTCAATAAGAATGAGTTGCAATCCAGGAATTCCACTCTTGAACCGTTGATTAAATTGTTGGCCAATATTAAGGGTAAGCGCCCAATACGTATCAAGGATACATATTCGATAATCTTAAGTAAGTTGTCCGATCTATTGCAGTTCTTCATCAAGTTTCAAGAGGAGTCCGAAAAACAATTCTTAGTATTTCTTCAAAAGTGTCTATTTAATGAAGTACAGTTCTTCTCCCGCATGCGTTCTCAATTGAATGAAATAAATGATGAAGATACTCAACACATGGCAAGTGTTCTTGAAGGCATAATATCGAGTGAAATAGATCCTCATTGGGATGGTACAGATGACGATGATTCGATCTTCAGCTATGATGAAATGCCAACTGCTGTACATCGTTACAAATTCGAAACAGACTCCCCTGATCTAAAAACAATATACAACGTAATTTTGAAAATTTTAAGCTTGAAAGAATACAAAGAGATAGACTACAAGAGTTATGCGAAAATTATAATAAGCTTATTCAAAAGGCATAATAACATTGAATTTATTGATTTAGACAGTTTTGAGTGCAAAGAAATGAAGGTAGAAAAGCTCATGGACTTTTTTCTACGGGAATCCAACGGTTTTTTTATTCTATCTTCAAAGTTTAAATCGATCAACGAAAAGGTTCTTTCAAGCTCTTATATATTTCCAGATATGTCAAGTATAAATCCTAATGTTTCACTTGATGAATCTCAATTGGAACTGAATTCAACACCTATGGATAATTCAAGGTCATCACAAGACTTTGAAGGTTCAGCGTGCAATGATTATGGCGTCATAAATTCATCTTTAGAAGTTACAAATGAGTTTTCATTTAATCATCCATATTCTAAGGAGGACCAGATTAGTTTGTACAAAAATTTGAAAGAACTAATCCCTTTACTCAATGAATTTGAATTAAATTTTGATGCTCAATTTCCAGAGAAATTCAAATACTATCTTAAGATGATGTATGATTATCTTCCAACTCTTTCGAATTCGCTGGATCTTAAATACGTTGAAGGAATTGTTAAATTACTGAATAGAATTGTTGACTATGAAAATGAAGATATACCCGATGATGGAAGCATTAAACTGTCAGTTTTGACATTTCATAAAATACATAACCAATTATCTGAAAGTCAAGATGCAAGATCCACAGTATTGATGAGAATATCCACGTGGGAGTTTAAAAAACAGATGAATACCAAGCAGCAGGTATTCCACGTTTGGCTTGGCAAAATTAGAAAATTCAAGGACATTGAAGTAAATTCAAAGGCAAGATTAGCTAGGAACAATCCATATACTATTCAAAAAAAATATTTGAAGTTATGGTTTGCAAAGAATCAGAGATTTATAAACTTGGAACTCGAGGCGGCAAATTTCCATTCGAATTTATTGCTTTTCAGAATGTTTTATGCGAAATGGGTTAACAAACTTACTGGTGTGAGTGACATGCAAAAGTTTGCATCAACTTTGTTTCTAAAGAAAATTTATCTTAGCTGGTCTAAGACTTCAAAAGATCATATCAAAAAAGACTTAATGGCAATACAGTTCAATCATAAAAAATTAAAAAAAGCTTTCTATGAAAAAATGATTAAAAAATATGATAGTAATCGGGAAATTAAGGAAATATCATTATCTTTCTTGACAAATAATTCTAAAGCCCGACTGCAATTTATCTTGAAATCATACTGGAATCAGTGGTATAGGAAGACTATTTCAAGAGCAAGCACAACCACGAAAAATGGAATCATGGATCTTGCTAAACTTAACTCTTTAGAAAGGGTCTGGACTCAAGAAAGAATGTTCAATATATGGTCAAATAAGTTCAAGTTAAATCGAATTGCAGAAGAAACTCAATCAAGGAATAATACAGCCTTGTTGCGATATTTTTTCCAAAGTCACTGGAATAAGAAACTACAATTAAAACAAAAGCTTGAAAAGTGGCAAAATGAAAAAGTCAGATCAGTCCAATTGAACCATTTTTGTAATTGGAATAAAAGAAAAGAACATTTTCAATTAGCAGACCAAATGAATCGGAAATATTTATTAAAGAAGACATTTGAAAATTGGAAAATGGAAAAGCTATTCATTGATTATCGTGGAAATGTTACTGAGAACATAAAAATCTTGCAATCTTATTTCAAAAAGTGGGATATGAAATTTAAACTTGAACTCTACCTTCAAATGAATAGTAAGAATGAATTGAGGTTTTATTTCAATTCTTGGGTTAAAAAAGCGGACTGTCTGAATGAGCTACTCCAAAAGTCTTCAACATTCGAAAAGAATAATTCAGTGAGGAAGTTTTATTTGATATGGGCTAATGAATTCAGAAATATTGATGAATACGAGTTAACTGCAGATCTAAACCTTCAAAGAAAATTTTATAATAGAATTTTGCAAGAGAACTACAAGATTAACACTTTAATGGAACGGAAAGCCAAGCAATTTTTGCTCAACGGCAACATAAATGAAAGGATAACTATTGGTGTGATGTTAAAAACCTGGAAATCAAAATATGCGGATCGCTTTCAAAGTAAAATGGACCCTAAGATAAGTTATTTTGAAGAAAGTATTAGGAAGCCTTTGACGAAATCGCGTGTACTTAGAATTTGGATAGATTCGTTCAACAAAACACAAGCGAAACATGATAGCTTGAATCAACAATTCAATCATTTTTTGAGTATTTCGTCATTTAGAAACAATTACTTTGGAAATTGGATGGCCAAGTCTATCAAGTTGAATGATCTTGTCACCAAGAGTGATGGTTTCTATCATTCCCTCCTATTGAAAAAGTTTTTGTTGATATGGTATGATCAATTCATTAACAAAGGAGCTTATTTAAGTGAAATTGCTGATGATCACTTGGATCATAAACAATCCAAACTAGTGCAAAATTTGCTTCGACAGTGGTCAATTAAGCAAATAAAACTTGCCACAAGAAATAAGCAAATATTTGACTTGTTTATCAATAGATGGCAACAAGCAAAGAAGCGTTCTATTTTTGAGCTTTGGCACTTCAAGTTTCAGGAATCGCAACAGATTGAAAGTGAATTTGAGGACGCCGACTCAAGTATAGTGTCCAACCAATCGCCATTAGCAAACAAGTCATCCAGATCATTTATATTGTCGAAGGAGTCTCAAAATTTAAGTTACTTGTCTACTCCGTTGAAGCAACAAGTAAGAAATAAGTTGCTACTAACACCAAAAGTTGATAGAATTAGCCCTACAAAATTGCAAGAGACAAACCAAAGAATTAAAAATGAAAGAATCGAGGCTTTAAGAAAACATTTTCAGAAAGCAAAAGGATTATCGTCACCAAAATCAATGAGTACTCCTAAACGAAAAAAAGATATTAGGGTGATATCCCCCTCTGATTCAAATTTGAAAATCTTCCCAAACAGTAAAACAATTTCTTCAGGCACCGATAAGCTAGATTCAAGTAAGTCAATGACACCTATTGATGAGCAAGCCTCTCTTTCAAGAAGCAGAAACTCAAAGATTACCACTTACTCCAATGTAATCCCACCAAAACCCCCAAAATTTGAGCCATTGAAGATTGAATCAGATTTGGAACCAGAAGAGTTTCAAAGCAATGATTTTCTTACTCGGTCATCAAATACCATGATTGAAGATGAAAAATCTGTCATAGAAAACGCTAAGAAATTACGGAGAATAACTCCAATAATGTTCCCAGTTGATGATGAAGAGTTCCAACCCAAATTTTCTCCAGTGAAAAAACTAAAGGAACGATTAAAGAATAACCTTATCACCGTATCACCTAGCCCGGATAAAAGCTACGATATTTAATAGGGATTCTTTGTTAATCGTTGCAGTTGTATACTATCTAATAAACTCCATTTTCGATGTTGTCAATTTCTTCATTGACAGCATCTTTTACCACTTCAACGTCTACTTCGTGTGTATTTTCTTCTTCATGAGCAATGTCCTTTTTGTCTACCTTTCCCTCTTTAATTTGAACATTGCCATCTTTAGAAATACGTTTGTAAACATATAAGTGTTCCTCTCTTACCACCAAGGAGCTGAGTAAACTCTTCAATATCTCTGGTTGACCACGCTTAAGTTCATCTAAAATAGCAATCATGAAACGGAGCAATTGATTAGTCTTGGCCAACAATGCAAACATTGCAACCACTGGACCTACTTCGACTCTTTTGAAGGTTGAAATCGCATCAACCAATTGCCAATTTTTACCCTCATAAATCAAAACATCCCCATTTGATGCACCAATTTCGTCGCGGTAGTTTTCTTTGACCAAAATATCTATGTCATTCCAAATATTGAGCAATTCAATTGCATTTTCAGTTTTATCATAGGTAACAAACCCATCGTGGATCTCACCAAATCTGTTAATTCCAGAAATACATGAAGCCACATCTAAATGGACCAAGACAGAGGTATTTTGATAATTTTGGTCGATGAGTGTATTCACAGATTGTAATGCAGCTCCACCGGGGTAATTGTAACTGGAAATATAACCCATCAACAAGGACAGGAAAAAAGCTCCAGTAGTTGAGACAACTAGTAAAATTGTGAGGATTTTACTTGACCAGCTGATCCTCCATTTGTCAACAATTCCAGCGAATCCATTAGCAGCTTGTAAAATGAAAATAGGGAAAACGTAGACAATAAATCTCCATTCTTTGTGAGGTTGGAATGACATTGCCACAATGTATAAAATAGAAGAAATAAACAAAATTCTTAGAGAATTTCTTGCAGGGGAAACAATTTCTTCACCTTTCTTATCAAATTTTGGCTCCCTAGTGTCATCATTTGCTGGGTCGTTGACAAGACCAGGTAAAACCAACAACAAAACAATTGGTGGCCTGAAAATCTGTCTGAGGTACTTGGTAAAGTATGCTGACCAAGGCTCTACTCCCCATTCTGCAGCCTTTCCTTCTACGATGTTAAACCAAAAAGAATTAAACTCAGGTAACGACCAATCACCCCAAAAATGGGTGTCAATCAAAACAGATGAGAATGCACCCACGGAAGTCCCTCCGATTAAAAATAGAACGTTCAAGAAGAAGTTTGATTCTCCATACAAGAATGAGGAGACAAATGCAATAATCACAGCAAGGACGCCCACTTCCATTCTAAAAACAATACCCACTAAAGCCAACCAAGTCAAACCTGTCATATCTCCTTTAAGGATCTTGGAGAATGAGTAGGAAACCACCGGTAAAGCAACAAAGTTTGGCAATGTTCTTGTGGCATAGAAAAGTAAATGGAAATTCGTGAGGAGAAGAATCAGGAAAAAAAATCCAATTAAGCCCTGGGTTCTTCCCTTACCTCTTACATTGATTTCGTTGATAGTGTTTCTGAGAGTAATGAATCCAGCAATATTGGCAAGACCTAAAAGTCCTCTGGCCAATCCCAATAAGTTCTCTTGGGTTCTTTCCTGGAGCATATCTTGGCCAATTAAACTGGTAAAGAAGTTGACGTACTTTACCATAAGTCCCAAAACCAAGCTTCCTTCGAAAGTTCTGGGAACAACACCAGGAAAATTGATATGATCGTAGTCTTCCACTCCAAAAACTCCATAATTCACCACGTCATGTACTGCTTGAATGTTAAACGATTCCTCTACCTTGGTGAAAGGGGCAATGACCAAGTGATAGCCTACCACTGCCATTAAGGCAGCATCAAGAAAGACGTTGTACTTGTACATTAGATGCGAGGAACGATTCCAATTGTATAATGCAGTAGAATGATATTTCAGTGATAATAGTAGTGAACAAATCCATTTCTCCTCATAGTGTACGGCGCGACTCCGAGATCGACAGTTCACAAAAACAGAAGATTAGTACTAAGTTGGACTTCTAATCTGGGAGGTAATAACAGGAACTCATTCCCAACCATGATTTTGATTCCAGATATTTGTTGAGAAAATTAGAACCCTTTTCAGCAATAATAAGGTAAGACGTGGTTATAGCTTCGTCTGTTTTGTCAGGATAATACATTATGAGAATCACAAAATTATGGAATGCTGCGAATTGGGTAGGTTCTCAGGAAATTTAGCGAGAGCTAGTGAGGGAGACTGTTGAGGAAAAATGTAGGAACCTTAACCTACTTTTGATTTATTTCTGGATTTTTGTGAGTAAAAAGACATCTAAGCAAGTAGGTTGAAAAGAATCGAGTGGAAAGTAATCAACAGTTTCTTATCTTTGGAAATCAGAAACATGATACGTAAATATTCCATTGGACCATTTTCTAGACAGTTCCACCAGATTACTGTAGACTACTATCAGATTGTACCGCGCACGACATCACCATATACTTGTGAGTTCAAAGAAGTTGCTAATGGGTTTATACTTTTTAACATGGACGATATTCCACAACTAGTCACGGAGTTACCATCCGATGGAAAGTTGACTTTCGAAGCATTCGACGCCCCACAGCAAACAGCAAACAGATCGGACACACAAAATTCAGGTTCCCTGGCATCAAATGGCTCCCCACAATCGAAAGATGGCTCCAGTTCTAGAAAGATCCCAGTTACTATCATCACAGGTTACTTGGGTTCAGGAAAATCCACCTTACTTGAGAACATTGGTCGTACCTCCAAGAAGAAACTAGCCATTATTCTTAATGAATTCGGAGATTCTTCAGTAATTGAAAAGTCTGTTACCATCAAAGACACAGAAAAAAGTGAAGCCATTGAAGAATGGCTTGACTTGGGTAATGGTTGTTTATGTTGCACTGTCAAAGATAATGGTGTTATTGCTATAGAGCAATTGGTAGAAAAGTCCAAGGATAAAATCGATCACATTCTTCTTGAAACTACAGGTGTGGCAGACCCTGCACCCATTGCAAAGATGTTCTGGCTTGATGAAGGATTATCTTCAAATATTTACATTGATGGTGTGGTGACTGTTGTAGATTCAGAGCATGTTCTTAAATGCTTGGACGATGTTGGAGGACATTGGCACAGGGAAAATAACCACGTCAAAAACGCCCAAATCACCAACCCTGAGGATGTAAGCGAGAAGGAGTTGCAAGAGGAAGAACAGCATTTACAAGAAGGTATAACTACAGCACATCTCCAACTTGCATTGGCAGACACAATTCTTATCAATAAGGTTGACAAACTTGACGATAAGGAAAAGAGAGTTGCGGAAATTTCTCAAAGAATAAGAGGTATCAACAGCACTTCCCCGATCTATACTACGAGTTTTGGGGATATTGATCTTGATTTGATCTTGGATCTCCATGCGTATGAGGGAGATATTCACAAAATTCAAAACTCTTTAGCCACGAATAACGGAAGTTTCCATGACTCGCGTATCACAACTGTATGTTTGGAGTTCCCATTCCTTACCAATGAAGAGCAATTTGCAGAGGTGGAAACATTCCTTCAACACGTTTTATGGGAAAATATGGTAAACGGAAAGGAAGTTGATATTCATAGATTGAAGGGATTATTGATCCAAGAAGAACCACAAATAGTAAAAGTTATTCAAGGTGTACGTGACACTTACGACACTATCGAGGGGGGTCAATTGTTGGATGGAGTTCAATGCAACAAATTGGTTTTTATTGGTAAAGATCTCAATGAGACTGATTTAATGGTGGAATTGAAGAAGTATTTGAAGTGATCCTTCCAGGTTACTTTTCTCAGCAAGTATTGAGATTAATTTAAAAATGGTTTATATATCAATTACATTAATTAAAGGTTAAACTACTCATCTTTACGTTTAGTATCATTTCATCATTACTATAGAATCGTAAACCCTATTAATGCCGAGGTGCGCACGACCTAATGCACATTTTTCAAATTATATCTCTTAGACCCCACCACGACTATCGTATCTAAGTACAATGGCAGAAACTGGCCCTGAGTCTACGGACAAACCCAAGGCAGTTGTCGAAAAGACTGCAAATTCTGCTGCTGATACAGCAACTAAGGCGGCACCCAAAAAGGGATGGTCCAACCCAGCTTTGAGGATGATGGGAATTCCCAAACCCTCTCTTCCATCAAGAAACTGGATGATTTTCTGGTCAGTCTTGACTGCCGTAGGTGGAGGAATTGCTTATGATAAGTATCAGCAGAGTTTGATCAGAAAGAAGTGGATGCAGCAAGTTCAAGAATTAGGTGAACAAACCTATGCTTCCAATAAGCTTCCAAGAAAGTTGACCATCTATATTGCACCACCACCCAACGATTTCCTTGACAGTTCTTACAAAGTGTTCAGAAAGTTTATTAAGCCTGTTTTGAATGCATCTGCCCTTGATTACGAGATTTTCACCGAAACAAGACAGGGTGATATCCGTGCTACTGTTGCTAAAAAGATCAGAGAGTTGAGATTAGCTCAGCTCGAGAAGGATAAGGCCGATGCAGAAAAGGCCAAGCAAGACCAATACAACAAGTCATGGACCAAGTTCTTCAAGGAAGTTGTTCCAGGATACTTTAAGCTCTCAAAAGACAACTCTATCAATGAAGATAAGACATTACCAAGATCAGAATTGTATCAAGTTCGTGATACCATGGGATTATATCATTTAATGGGAGATATCGAACCAGTCAGCGAAGACAAGGATTCGGAAGTGGCCGGTGGTATTATTTGTGTGGGAAGAGGTGCATACAAGGAATACTTGACTGGTGTTCATGAAGGGCTTTTGGGACCTTTAGAGAAGCCACAGGAGTTGATTGACGAAGAATTAAGAATTGAGGAAGAGAAGAGGATCAAGAGAGAAGAAGATGAGAAAAATGGTGTCAAGCATGTTGAAGACGATGATGAGGGCGAGGAGGGCGATAACAAGAAGAAGCCAGTACAAAAGCCATTTATCACTCCAGATCAATATGCCAATGCTCAATTGGCCCCCGAATTAGATCTTTCAAAGAAAGTTATGGATGAAAAGAACGTACCAGAGTTTTTTGAACAACCTGTTTATGTATATCCCGTCCCCAATCTTTTAGGATTCATGACTATTCCTCGAAAGATTTATAGATATTATACTACCAGATTGTTGGCGGATGATTACGGTTTGCGTACCACCGCTATTTCATACAGTAAGACCAGACCTTTTGTGTATAAAGATGCTTTTCTGGGAAAAGAGGAGGAATTGGATTGGCCAAAGAAGTGGGTTGAAACAGGTAAGTCGAAAAATTCCGAATGGGTACAAGAGTTGGTGGTTGATGAAAGAATCACTAACAGAATGAGGGTATTTGATCACGAAAACTGATGGTCGAATTGATGTAAATATGTACATAGAGTTATTTCCATTAAATTAAGTTTAATTAATTATTTATTTCTTTCTTGTCCAAAGAGTATAGTTGTAAACAAAATTCCCTTCTTCGATGTCATTTTCTAAGGGGATATCGCCTATGAATTGTTGGAGTTCATCTTGGGGGGTTTTTTCCCAGTTGGAGTCGGTTTCATACAACAGTATCCCCAAATAGGTATCCACTTCCACCGGCTCCTTGAAGTCAATTTCGGTGAGCAACAAGTGGGTAACTCTGGGATCCTGTGCCATCTCCTTATATATTTGAGCTCCTCCTATGATAAATATGCGTTGCACTTCTTGAGATTTGGTTAGACTGTATTGTTGAAGTTGTTTCAAGGACTCATCGATGGAGTTGGCATGGATAACTCCGTCCTCAGAAATTTCGTTCTTGAACGATCTGGATAAAACCACGTTTATTCTATCCGGCAATGGACGGAATTTGGCGGGAATTGAGTCCCAAGTTCGACGTCCCATGATCACAGCATTAACTCCAGAACCAGACACTTTGGAGGTGACATCCTTGAAGTAGCGGATTTCCTTTCTTAATCTCCAGGGCATCTTTCCGTTAAACCCAATACCACCGGAAGGGCGGAGTGCTGCCACCACTATGGCCAAAGTAGGCTTGAATTCAGACATTTATGTGTGGAAATAGCTTACAAAATAGTTGATAATTGTATACGCGACAGTAGAAAACATGCACGTGACGTTGACCAACCAAAGCGCGTTAGAAATTTGCAGCTATGGGTACAAACATATACTAAAATACACAGAATCAAGCGGGAAATAAAACACTAGTAACACAGAGAGTAATTGAATCAGGACAACTAGAAAAAAGCAGACGAATGATAGCACCCGGCAACGTCAGAATGCAGGACCCTTGATTGACAATAACCTGTCAGGCTTGACACATAATATACAGATCGGGAACGAGATTACTTGGAGGATTTCTTGACGGCAGTCTTCTTGACGGCGGTCTTTTTGGTCACAGCGGTCTTTTTGGTGTCCTTCTTACCGTCCTTCTTAGCGTCTTTCTTGGTGGATGGCTTTGTTACCTTTCCAGCAGCAGCCTTCTTGGCAGCCTTCTTTGGAGCCTTAGAATCGGTGGCCTTAGACTTAGTCAGCTTCTCGGATTTAGGAGCAGCCTTAGTCTTTGTGGTCTTTGTGGTCTTGGTCTTCAATGGCTTGACATCCTTGGATGCCTTTGCCTTAGAGGGCTTTTCCGCCTTTGCGGACTTGGTCGACTTTGTGGACTTGGAGGCCTTAGCAGGCTTCTTCTCGTCCTTCACAGTCTTAGCTTTAGAAGTCTTTGAAGTCTTGGTTTCCTTGGTAGACTTTGCAGCCTTGGAATCGGAAGTCTTTGATTTGACTGTTTTGGGTTTGGAGGTTTTAGACGAGGTCTTTTTCTCAGATTTAGGTTTGGTCACCTTACCGGCACTAGCTTTGGAGGAAGACTTGGAGGACTTTGAGGTCTTGACCTTCTCTTCCTTAGCCTTCTTGGCCAACTTTACGGGACCCGAGGGGCCCTTTGGTTGCACGAAATCCTCAGACTCAACACCCTTTCTCAACGCAGAATTGAAGAGAGCATCAAAGTTGGAGGCGGTCACATCAAAATTGGACTGGATGTACTTCTTGATGGCTTGACGACTGGAACGTTAGTAGGGGAAATATCAGGTGGGCATTCAAGATACGTACGAAGATCCGTTTCTTTCCTTAAGGGAAGTGATGGCGGACTTGATCATGTCTGGAAGGTTAGTAGGAAAAACGACAGAAAATTGTGACCAAAAAACTCTGGGAAAAATATCCTAGATGGTCTGAATGGCCCATGATGCATGGGTATATTGCACATACCTTTGTATGAAGCTTTGGCGGCTGCTGGAGCCTTGGTGGATGAAGTTTTGGTGGCCATTGAGATAAAAAGGGTGATATAATTAACAAATTTTGGTACGCATTCACAACAAAAAATCAAAACAAACGCCAATTGCGTGGAGTCGAGGTCAAGCCGCGACTTGGAACCACTTCCTGCATACAAACCAGCGCGATGAGTGGAACATCCTAGTGATTGGATCCAGGGCAATTAGTAGTTCCAAGGCTTTTGCAGTGCATGGGTTTTAACAGAAGAGTGGCCGAAACATGGGTTGAATTACCACAAAAATGCAATTGAGTCAGACTATATCAGCAAACGAGAAAAAGATCAATTTTTCAGTGGAGTTGTATCAGTTTATCGAAGGAAGATAGATGATATTTTGATTAGTGGTTTGGTGAGTTTTGGTGTTGGGGTACCCACTAAATATTCGCTTCCCGGCAAAGTTTCGCGAGGATTTGTGAATTTGTGGTTAGAAATTGGTGCAAAATGTCGGTACAGACTATAGTGGAGAAGCGAGTTTAAGGGAAATATGCACCCTGGTACGAGTTGTGGATGGTGGAATTGTGAAAATTGTGGAAATTGGCGCAATGGCAGAACTGGCTATTTCTATGAGGAGGATGCTAGTGGGGATTGTTGACAAACTAGACATGCGGGAAAGTGGACAACTAAATTAGAGAGCATCCAGATTAATACGAGATTTACGAGACCTTGATGGTAGCGATGGTGGATGATGAAGACCTACTGGGGAATTAATGCGTCGAAAGGGTGTCATATTTCCCCGTTCGTTTCCAGTGCAGGATATTATGGTGGAAGAAACTTTGGAGCGTGTTCTGGTAGGGTGAGACGGTGGTAGTGGAAAAAATAATCCATATCCCGCCTTGTCAACTAGGAAATGTGGAAGTGCATATCTCGAAAGGCAGTTTGAGGTAAGTGGGGATTAGCGAGAATGGTGTCGGAGGAGGATTCCGCGGACTTAGTGAACAAACTACGAGGCAAATTGATTCCAGGGAATTAAGTGGATAGGGCGGTTCACTATTGCTTTTCGTGGGTGATCACTTTTTGTTGCTGCTCACACGATTTAATTCCACATGCCCTAGGGCTAGAGATATACTTGAAACACTACGGTTGAAACTAGCGAGCCCCGGGTTTCTTGATTGGAAAATCCGGTAGCAAGGTTGATATGACTAGCTGTGGAGAATAGAGGCCGGTTATGAACAATCCACCTTAAAGTACGTTCTACGATCTGATTAGTTAAACTGTCATGGCCAAGTTGAATTTTTTCAATTCAAGATGAACATGTTTGAAGTGCATGAAATTGAGTTTCTAAACTGAGCATTTCAACCGGGATATTGCTATCACAACAGCAAGAAACATGGCCCGGGCCAAAATTATGTACATCTTCCATGCAGATAGACAAAAATCATGCTACAGCAGATGCATAACTCATATCTTGCTGTTACTATATATATGTAGCTTCGTATCTATCTCTATTCCCCTCCACGAACGTCCCTAGCGTTCATACCCATGTTTATCTATGGGCACACCTCGTGTTCTAACCACTGCTGGTAGCTGTCCTTTTCGTAGATTAATCTTTTATCTTTATCTTCTTCGTACAAATCAAGCTGATCGACAAACAATGCTATGACAGCAAAGTTCTTCAAACCTTCGTCTTCCTTTTTGCCATCGACACCTCTCCGGATCAGATCCAATTTTTTATGATTCTCTTCGCTCATGGGCTGCGATGGCGGAGGTTTACGATATGACTTCTTCATGTTCTTGGAGAGCGCCTTCCATTGGCGTTCTCTCTCTGCTAGCCACTCCGCTTCACTGGGGGTTTGGTACTGCAACCTGGCGAGGTTGGTATATGACAAATCACCGGTGGACAGTGCCAACTGTGACAACAATGCTGGAGAACACAAGTTGGCATTTATGGGCGAAACCTGAGGGTTGACATCGCTGGAGGGCACCTCGGTGCTGACTTTGGGCACGTAGGTGTCGTCCAAGATCCGAGCACGGCCTCTGAATCGGAACTGCTTTCTCAAGCGGCCAAAGTAGAACACCGCTTCGAAACGGTCGTTGTGGACCAACTCGGCGTACTTGCTCATTCTCTTGTCGGTGGTGAATGTGATGACGTTGGTGGTTCGATCATCAAACAACCAGCCCCGAAACACCACTGTTCTGTTCTTGGGGAACCCGGTCTGGTTGTCGATGGTGGCAATCTGGAAGGCAACAAACGGCGGGATGTTGTCGGCAAGGGCCTTCTCGTTCTCGATTGCCTGGTTGAACGTAGGCACCCAAGGCGCCATATGGTGCATTTGGTGCATCGAGGTGATGGTGAAAGAAATATGCTTTGTTAGTGGTCGAGTGACCTTTATCCGTTTACTATATTCTCCAGATGGGTCCACGTTGTACGGCTTTGTGGCAGGTAATTTGGAGTGCACTGAGCCGGAGAAACGTGGGTCCACAGCGAGAAAATTAGCGGTGGAAATTAGCGGTGGAAATTAAGGAGAGGGGAGAATAGTGACAGCCAAACAGGGAGAGTTAGTGCAAATAGACAAATAGACAAATAGCCCAGGAATCAATTAGCAAGCCAAACTGCGAAAAAGTTGTGTCGGTACCACCACTAGTGGTACATCGCACCATTTTATGTGCGCAGGTAATGCCAGTGCAAAGGTGAGAGTGGGGCATTTCTGGAGAGAAAGCGTGGGAATGACGGGGTAGACGAGGCAACTTAGTGGGGGATGGTTCATGATTGGGCAGTGGAGTTACACGGAGAAGCCACGATTGTCCCGTGGATCGTTTGTGAAGATTGTTTTGATGACGTTGTTGATGGCAGGCATTGTTTAGCTAGGAAATGGCCGCGGGTACCGCGCCGGGGAGAACTTTGGTGGTAGTGGGGAGAATCAGTGGGGACAAGCGGTGGGGACAATCGGTGGGGAGGATTGGTGGGGCGAGGGTGGGGAACACAAGAACAGAACAAGTCGCGGTACGAGGATGAAGGGGAGGAAAGGTGGATGGGCCACCGGAGACTATTGAAAGGTGATGCCCTCGTAGGACTTATCGGTCTTTTCACAATAGACCATTAGCCATTAGACCCATTAAATTGGTTTGATCAGGACACTATTATTGAAGCAATTTTGCTCTTCATGACAAATGGTTTACAGATAGAGACACAGAAGGGAAAGTGGAACTAAAGTTCTTGTGAACGGTGCGAGAATTATTGACGTGGGTACTGTGGTGTAATGACCAGTACAATTTATGAAGTGTATAACCACCATCACAGAAGGACTGGAGGTGGAGGAAACGGTGGACTCTGCCCATATATTAACCACAGATCAACCACATTGATACCACTACTGATAGTGACTAGTTAAACTACCTCTAACAATAGTGGGAACAATTTCGCACGGCCACAAAATCATGGCGATTATCGTCTGGTTTACGGAGAGAATTTTTTCATCATGTAGCTAGCGAGAACAATTTGCCTTGTACGAAAAAAAAAGTACAGAAAAAATAATCTACAGAAGTGCATTTCTAATAGAGATGGACAGGGCCAATATTTGGACAAAGCGATCTTGCAAGCCTCCAACATCATCCAGCATCAGCCGTGTTCACAGCGACCGCTTGGTTGACAGGTAAACCCGATGCTATCAAAGCTGAGTCCGTTTAGCCGTTATTACACCACTTCACATGAACAATCTTCACATACAGATATTTGCATCGGAAAATTGTTCATCGGCCGATGGTATCCACTGAAATGGAACGCAGCCCGTGCATTATCCTTACGTCCAATCGTATTGTCTGCCAGCTCCCCTGAAATGTGTCACCACGACAATGTACACTACCTAGTAGCATATTCCTTGTAGTGTCACTACCACCAATTTGTCATTACTACCATAGCACCAAGTCGGTGTTCTGCGGCACACGACCAAATATCACAAGCAGATGCCTCTTCAACTAACAAGTCATGATCTGGAGGGTATTGCCCCGCTAGTGGACGAATTATGTGGTTATTATGCCCTTGCAGACAACATTATAGTGGTACAACATCGAGATGCCACTTTGGGCCCGTTTGAATCGCGTTCTGCCACCTATGAGGGCTCATCTGATGATATACTCAACCTTCTCCATTCCACAACCCAGACGACCAGCTTCACCGCCATATCGTTAGAAGATAATGATGATGCCATAAGTTACTCTAAGAACATCTTAAGAATCCAATTGTCTCAAAACTCGTTCCAAAAATGTCCTAGTTTGGGCAAGGCCAAAAAGCTACCTCACACCAAAATTGGTCATGGAGCAAAGCATCAAGTATCTCATCTTAATGCCTATGTTTTGGCCTTGGAACCCTCACAAACCGTTTCTAACAATATCCAATATGTTATTAACACGGTATTCACATCGGTCGCATTAAAAGCTACCCAATTTGCTGGGAACTCAGATGTGCTGAGCTCATCAAACTTCCACCCTTCTAATATCACGAAAACCCCACTTAAACCTAGCATCGATACTTCGCTCTTAAACATTGAAATTTTGAAAGGATTTGACCTGGAGGTGGACTTTGCAGAATTTTATGAGTATTTGTGCTTGTTGACCATGAATAGTAAGAGTCTTATCCCAGGTGCTGTCCACTCTTACATCAATTCTTATGAGCTCCCTATCATTGATACAGAAAGTACTATGGATTCAAAAAAAAATTTATCAATCTTCAATATTGACCATTTGCATAGCTCAGAAATCAAGAACATAATCCAATCCACAAGTTGGAGTATCATTTCCTTCCACCTTGGAAACCGTCATACACTTCTCTTTAAATCTAACCTGGGACTAATATTGAAATGGGCACATATTAATTCATAAAGGTCATATTTATATATATATATCAGAACTGAATATTGTACAAGAATATACATATGGTGAGGTTTTCGATAATAGTTCAATTGAAATCTTTAAAGATCTCCTCGATTGCCATTGGGTCAAAAACTTCCCCACCAAAGTTGAGCATCGCATATGCCATACCATCGTTAACAGGAGTACCGGCCATGTTTTGAAGCCCCGAAATACCCGGTGTAGGAGCACCATTTACGGGCGGCGAATTTGCCAATGGAGTTGCACCTGTTGTGAAATTATACTTGGAAAAGTAATTACCATTCATTGGAGTAGCACCGTTCGTAAAGCTGTATCCGTTGGCGAAAGTTTGTTCGTTATAATATCCAGCAGATTGATCATTGCTTTGTTTGTTGGACATCATTTGTATCCACAATTTATCCACTTGGTCGTTGGGTACGAAGTTCATTTCAGCAACACTGTCACTTGAGGCAGTCGAAGCCACCGATTCAATTCCTATTGAATTAGGGTCCTTTGATTCTGTAGATATAGAACTGTAAGTTGCACCTGTATTGATATTTATTCTTGATTTCTTTTTGTGGAGGTTTTCTTCTTCCATGAAACTTTTTCTCCTATTACCTCCAGGTGAAGAAGCGCATTGAGCAAGCTCGTAATCTGTATTAACCACAGTAGAATTGAAGTACTCTGAGTCCGTCTTTTTATTTTTCTTAATTTCACGAATTCTCTTGAACATTGTCTCTCCAATCTCAATTAATTCATCCAACATAGTATTGTCTAACATCATACTGACCAAGTTTGGACTGGTACGGGATTTATCAAAGAGTTCAGGCTCGTTGAGTAAGGTGGCCATAAACTTTTGAGCTTTGGTTATTCTCCAAGCATAATAGTATCTTGGACTTAAAATAGCAACATATTCTCTGTAGATGTTGATGCTCTTCTCAATCAATTTGCATAATCGCACATACTTATCAAAATGTGCTTTATATGCAACATTATCTTTCATTCGAGCATTGTGTTCGAAATTAGATTCAAAGTTTCTTATTATAGTTTTGATTCTGATGAAAAGTCCAGTTAAAATCAATACTGCCTTATGACAAGCTTGTTCAAATGCTGGAATAATAACCAAATCAGTCGAATCGGTGAAAATGGTGGTTTTTCCAAAGAACGAGAAATAAAAGGGGAGAATGTCAGCAATGCATATCACGTACATTTTCTTTAAGAAATGGTACGCAAGTTTGAGGTTTCTTCTCTTTTCATAATAGTTGAAGATGTGTAAGTACACTGAGATCAAAAATAAAGCTGAATGGAAGAACACTTTAATTCTAAGAGTGTATGTAAACATATCATCAATTCCCATATTATCAGCATCTTTACCATCATAAGTCAGTTCAACATAGTGTAATTTGATAAATTCAAGTTTTATTTCAAGTTCACGTATACTAACACTTCCTCTAACATCCAAAATGTCCTGCATCATTATAGAGATTCTTTCAAAGCTTGCTTCAAGCATGGTAAATGCTTTTACTGCATTCTTCTCCATAGAAACGTCAATAACGTTTTCATTTCCAGGTTTATAGAAAGGAACTTGCGTGTCGAAAGAATTCTTTGAAATATTCATTGGGGTTCCGATGGACATTGTGTTGTTAAGATCAACTAATACAACACAATACCATAATTTTCTTGCCAAGTTATTGGCTTTCTCATCTTTACATTGATCAGGAAAGTTTGCTGGATCTCTATGCAAGCCAAGAGCATATGCCATTTGGATTAACATAGCGTTAAAAACTTGGGCATCACCACCGTCGGCACCATCACCATCTTCAGGTGCATACATATGATAAAATCTGGTGAGCATTGCAAGCTGCATAATCGACACGTTGATACCTCTCATCAAGTTGAATTGATTTAAACAACTTTGAGCCACCTCAACCACATCTAAACCGATTGAATTCTCAAGTAAAGATAGTATTTCCTTCACTTTTGGAGATGGAGAAGGTTCGGATGCAAATGAGGTATCTTGGATACCATTAATGTTGTTTAATAAGGATAAATATGCAAATCTCAAGATAAGAAGTAAACAGCCCAAATGAGCAAAGTCTAAACGCCTTGATACTCGTACTTCTTCCACTGGCTCATCAAGTAAGGATTCTTCACCAATGAGCTTTGATATTTGTTCCTTAAGCACGATTTCGTCTACGCAAGGGACAAAGTTGTAACAGTTGGAGAAGAAACGTTTGTATAGGAGCCATATTACTTTTCTTGTTGGTAATACTGCTTTTATTCTGGATGTGAGTTCAAGTTCTGTGTTTGATGGTTGACTAGTAGCAGCTATTGGGGGGAGTGTTTTGCTGCCTTCCGGAGATTTGATCTTAATGGACGGTTGCTCCACGGAATCCTGTTGGTTGAAGTCTCGGACATCATTGTAACCTTCTTCATCGCTGATTTTATGGGCAAAGTCCAGGTCTCCTGGGGTCTGGTTGGCGGCATACATACGCTTGACTTTTTCATGATAACTCTTGTGCTTGTTGTGGATATGGTCCCAGAGGTTAATAAGGGCGCTGTCGATTTTGATCATGGCAAACCATGACAAAGGGCCGAAATTTCTTCTCCGGACAGGCTCCCTGATATTGAGGGAGGAGTAGCCGTCAAAGAAGTTCAAGAAATCTTGGTCTCCAGCCAAGGGAACGATCTTGGTGGCTGTGTCGAACTGATGAGGCCATGCTAAAAAGGTTTTATCTTGAGCGACCTGATCATCTACCAGCATAGAGCCGGGTGCACCTTTGACCACAGACTCCTCTAGGGTCCGGAGTTTCTCTTTAAGAGCCTCCAAAGTGGACTCAAGCTCTGCACTCTTTTCGAATTCGCCGTCTCCAATGGAATCGATCTCTGGATAGCGACAGTTTCTGTTACCATATTTGACACAACTAAGACAGGGACTTCCCCTGTCACACTTTATCTTCCGCTTCTTGCAGAACACGCACACACGGCTGATTCTATTCCGCTTCTTGGTGCCCGACTGATCCATGGTATCCACACTGGACATGGTGACTGGGTGATATATTTGAAAATGTTATTGGTGGGGGCTGAAAAGGAACGGCTGGACAGAAGATTGTTAGTAATTCGCAAGGGCTCGCAGTCGATGCGCAGAAACAACCTAGGCAATAATTGGGGGAGTAGGGAAAGGGATGGTGAGAGTGCTGGAAACACAGGAATGGCGTGGACACTGGGTCTAATACCAAGGGATGTGAACAGGAGGTACAAACGAAGGGGATGGTAGGGTACCGAGACGTCCGCTGTTACCTGTAGGACTACTACAGATGAATGGAGCGGTGAAACGGCTCAGGGTGATAGAGGGACACTACCACCACTGCAGGGCGATGCGATGGGGCTGGCGCGGGAAATAGCGACAAACAGGCAACTACCGAGTGAGGTGCAGCGAGTCTCCACCGAGCGGTTGGGGGCGCCGGGAGGGGCGCATCGGCGGTGTCTAGTGGGAATCTCGGTCCATCTCCACTGCGACATGGCGCTATGTTATAGGGGTCCCTGGAACAAACCTACGCACTGCGAATATCAATGCCAGGGAAACCATAGGATCCAATTACTAACTTCGATGTTGGAGGAGGATGGCGATGGTTGTAAATGGCCAGTCCTTTCCACTGTTACCAGCCGTTGTATTGTTGGTGCATTCCAGTCCTTGTAAGGATATCATGACTCATGTTGCTTTGGTGTGGTCGCTTGTTCGTGCAACCTTAGCAGTTGGCCCGGGCTCAGTAGAATTTGCCACCGTCGGTGCATACCATTTGGGTAATGGAACTACAGTAGGTTCGCAAGACATTGTTGCGCCTCTGACATCCCCCACCTCCTAAAACACACAATAGCCATTAGGCCCCACCATAAACATCCTAACAAATTAAGCCATGCGAAGCCCCCTCCACCTTCATAGGGTAACAATCGGTGCACAGAGCTATGCAACTGTGGTCGGACATTGGGGCCATCACCACCTAACCGTGGGTTTTAGTGGTGGGACCCCACTATGATGGAACGCCGTGATGCCACATGTGGTGGTAGTAGCCAGGACGCTGGGATCTGCACCACCAACATTAGCGAAACACTAATACGAGCAATGTGATGATCTATACCGACGAACATCAAATGTAAGCCATGGGTGCTTACAAACGTGGCCATGATATGGAGTCTAAGCTACCCACCACTTGCAAATCACCAATGGTGAGTTGTACGGTTTTAAGCGAACGGCCTTAATGATCTGGTTAAGGTTCGTTAGGGGGCTTTTTTCGGGCGAACATCGTGTTTCTTCCCTGAAATGTCTAGTGAAATTAGCACCAACGTCCACAAGGTGAATTCGGCACCTCTGCCAAAACAGTACGGCCACAGGAACAGGGGCAACAAGCTGAACAACAAGAACAAAGAAATGGCCCCGACAAACGGGAAACACCGAGGGTGTAGCAAATGGCAATGGTGAGCATAGTGGGAAAACCTGGCAAAATCACTGGATACTGATTGAAATAATTCGAAAGAAAATATAAAAAAATATGGTACTGTTTGGCATGAAATGCCAAACTTTCGACATCTCACTGTGGTGATGATATCTCACCATTAGCACCTCTGGGCTTTGCACCCAGATGTTCCACCCCAAACTTTGATAGTTCTTTGGGGAGTTCTACGGGCCAGAACAATAGCAGATGTGGTGCATCTGAAGCAAACCCTAACCCCGCTACAAATGTCGGCGGAAACTTGAAGCACTTGTCCTGATCTTCACTAGTGGCAATTGTCTTCCCAATGGGGATTCCGGTGGCAGGGGCTTGATTTCGCATCCACTATGAAATTGCATGTGAAGAGATGCACCTACAGTTGCAACCTGGCTGAAGACGGACCCGTGTCATATCGACAATTTCAGCATATTGCGCTCCCTGTAGCGATATTTTTGACCGGGACGGCTGTGAAAAGTAGTCCGTTCCGCTGTGGATTTAACTTGGATGGCCACCTGCAGCTGAAAACCCTACTGGTTATTCTTGCTTCCCATATAGATGAGATGTGTCTTAGTAATGCACATATCTACTTAATGTGCAATAGCCATGGTAAACTGTAATAAGCCTAATTACACTTTCAAGCTAGAAACCTGTAAAACAGTCAACACCAGATCACGTGATCACGAATATCACGTGAGGGGTAAAAATCCATAAGCGGAACCCCCCACAAATCTCCAAAACGACAATAGCGTCATTACCACTTCAATTCACCACAACCTTCTCCTCCGACACCAAATCTTCCCATAGTGGTGACTTCAGAAGTACCACAAAGTTTCTGCACCTTCACATCTTGATTTGGTCGTCCGTTGCGTGATACCCCTGGAATCATGTCCCAAGAGTTTGTCCTTCAATTGATCCAGAAAACTCTCAAAGAACAAGGTTATGAATCGATAAGTGACGATTTAGGAGACGCAATTAAGCTCAGAAAGGGAACAGAGTCGTCCAAAGTCGATGGTGTGGAATGGATACATCAGCAGCTCAAACAAGGTAATTATACCGATGTGGAATCACATTTGGAAGCAGTGGTCAATGGGTCCTCCACAAGTACAATTGAATTGAATATTTATCGTGATCCCAAGGCAGTTGTTCTTGCAACACTCTACTTGATAAGAAGAATGCACTTTTTTGACAACTTACTTGAAACCAGCGTTTCAAGTCAAGAATCGCATATCCAATACCTCCGAGACCAATTACTCCCGCTCCTAGACCAACTTCAGGCCAGAATCACACAGGTTGCCGATTGTGAGTTTGACTTTGGTAAGGGCATCGAGCTCGACCAGGTATTTGATGGCAAAGTTTTGACTTCCTTGAACAGAGCAGACGAATCTGCCTTACTTCTCGAGGTGACCTCTCTCTCTGATGACATCAAAAACCATCTCATTACCAAATACTTCTTTGGGTATACAATTCGCAAAACAAATCCTGTGAACTCCATCCGCAGCTTGTTAACTGATCGCCTTCTTTCAAACTTGCTCAAAAATGAAAAACAGACTTACGATAAAGTGTATCATATCCCCGACAACTTCTTGAATGACATTATCCGAAACTCCATTATTTATCAAAAACTGCAGAATCCTTATTATCTTCCTCCCAGAACAAAACAAGAAGCAAAAAGACGCACTGAAGAAACGGAACTTGCTTTGGCATTAGAAAAGAATCCCAACGAATTGAACGAATATTACAGGAATTCATTTTTCCCTAATAAGCTACTTCACACCATAAAGCATCATAGTTCTGAGGTCTGGTGCTGCAAGTTTTCACCTCTGGGAAAGTACTTAGCCACTGGTGCTTTGAGTGGAGAATTGGCTATTTATGATGTGTATGATAACTTCCGTTTACTTAAAACTCTACATCCATCTGTACTCAATTCTACCGATCATCCATCCTCTGAAAAGAAGGCATATAATGATAAATCCGTGATATATTGTGCCTGGGACTCACATGAACACTACTTGGTTAGTTGTTATTTGGATACGGTTGTTAGAGTATGGGATGTCAGTGGTTTAGAACTGTTTGCCAAATCAAAGATAAGAATTACCCGCTCCATGAATGATTCAACGTCTACCGATATTAAACTTTGCAGCAGCTTTGTTCTTGGTCTGGACATCAAGACTTGGACTTGCGAATTTTTACCGGATGTAGGAGATAATACGAAGCCTAGATTTATTATTGGCTCACCAGATAAAGCACTTCGGGCATATGATATTGATGGAACTGAGGTATTCGACTTTTATGGAAATATAGATGATGAGATAGATGATGAGAAAGATGATATGGTAATGAAGGATAATAGCCCGGGAGAAGAAATTGATTTTGAACTGAGCTTGAATTCTAAAAAGATATCCACAGAGAATGGTTTAGGCAAAAACCTCGAAAGTAATTTCAACAGAATTAATGATATTTCAATTACACCAAATGGTAAGGTTTTGGTCACTGCCAGTAATGATCGAAGATTACAATTTTATCTGATTCCTCCTGTTTTCAATGATGAGGCATCTACAAAGAAAATCGCATCCATCACCCTCAAAGGAAGGCTTACATCATGTTCAATCTCAGCAAATGGAAAGTACTTATTAGTGAATTGTGCCCCAGAAGAACTTCAAGTGTGGGATATTTCTGAACTATCAGATTTTGAAAATCCTGATTCCAAACCAATTCTTTACAGAAAGTTAGTTGGTCATTCTCAGAGTATCCATGTTGTAAGATCTTCGTTTGGCTACTTGGTTGATAGTACTGGTGAAGAAGAGCTAGTTTTCAGTGGATCTGATGATGGTCATATTTATTATTGGAAATTGCATACTGGGCAACTTATTGGTCGCATTAGGGGACACCAAGGTTTATGTAATTCTGTTGATTGGAATAGGTTTGGAACTAGTACTCACAACATAGACTACGGAAGGCTTTGGTGCTCGGTGGGCGATGATAAGCTTGTGAAGATTTGGGGATCTTGGAATAGTTTATAATTATAGTTTAGATTGTTAAATTCCGAGGTCTATACACATTATGGTAGAGATTACAAATTACTTATAATTCGTCATTTTCAACCTCCTTGGCTTCTTCAGCCTTCTCTTTCTTTTCAGCCTTAGCATCCTTCTCTTCTTCAACTGGTGCGTCTTCTTCGATCTCAACAGACTTTTCGAGGCTGTGACCGTCGACCTTGTGGTAACCGCTCTCCTTGACGAAATCAATCAAAGCTTCTAATTCTCTTTGACCGTTGAAAACGATAGCCTTTCTCAAGCCAGTCTTCTCGTCGATCTCACCATTGGCTGGGTACATTAACAAGGTTGGGTAACCTTCAATTTCAACTGGTGTATCAACGTCGTTGTTAGAGTGATCGATGTTAGCAATAATAACTTGAGAGTCAGCATTCTTGGAGTCATAAAGCTCAGCCAATTCTTCCCAGGTTGGAGCCAACTTCTTACAGTGACCACACCATGGAGCGTAGTACTTGACGAAGACGTCCTTGGAAATGTCACCAATGACATCGTTGTGGTTGTGGCCGACCAATTTGACAACTGGACTGGAGGCAATTTCTTCTTCGGTTGGTAAGTCTTCGGACTTGATGATAGGAGTCAACTTTCCGTCAACGTAGTCCTTGACGAACTTTTCGATGACCTTCTCAGAAGGACCTTCTGGGTATTCAGTTTGGTTGACACCGAATTTCTTGTCGTTGGTGTTGTGAATAGCGAAAAGTGGAATCACGCTTGGGTCCATGTTGATGGTTTCGGCATGTCTACCGTATAATGGAGCATCCAAACCAACGAAGTTGATCTTACCTCTGTATTGCTTACCCAACTTAACGAAAAGTGGGGCCATTTCTGCTCTTTGCTCTGGGGTGTCGTAAAAGTAGTACGCAAGTGGCAATGGCGCCGACTTGTAAGTCATGTAGGTGTTACCGTTCATGTCACCAAAGTATGGAATGGTTTCTTGTTGGACAAATTGCTCCAAAGATTCAACAGAAAGCTTCTCGGTGAACACAATTGGTTCAGTTGGGGTGTCTGGTTGGACCACGAGGTAGGTTGGCTTCTTGAAGTCGTGCTTGATGCCAGAGAATCTCTTCTTCAAGTCGGCAGCCAAAGAGGAATCCACAGACACGAAGATGTGGTCGTTTCTGTGCTTTTCAGCAACCTCCTCGAAGATCTTAGAGTTATCAGCGTCGGCGTCAACCTTGACGATGTATGGAAGAGATTCAGTACCGATGGCGGTGTCGAGTGCTTCGATGGTGTCCACTTCTTGGATGGCAGGCAAGGTTTGCTTGATCATGTATTCAGCGATACCGGCGGCTTCTCTTGGACCATCATAGTCGTACAAGGTGTCGGAACCACGGGCAACCTTCAATGTTGGGTAACCTCTGATCTCATGTTCCATACACAATTGTTCATTTTCGGTACAGTCGACTTGGGCCAACTTGATGTCTGGGTGGGTCTCCTTCAAGGTGTCGGAAGCAGCACTGAATTCTGGACCCAACATCTTACAGTATCCACACCATGGGGCGAAGAACTCGGTAAGAACCAATGGGTTTTCATCAAGGAACGACTTGAAGTTGGCGGTGGTCAACTTGACCACGGCGGAGTTTGGGTCGGCAGCGGCCTCACCGTCAACGGGGCCACTGGCTTGGGTCAAGGTGACCACAGACAACAAGGTGGCTAAGGCTTGGGTGGAGAAATTCCAGAACTTCATGGTTGGTGGGGTTTGGAAAGAAATGGAAGTGTATTTAAATACGTGTCGTGTAATGAACACGCTGTCGCGTAAGGTATGGGGTAGTGCGAGGGTAGTGGCTCGGAGGCAATTGAAAATCGGAGAATTTCCATGGGGAAAATGAACGACGCGGTGGCCAGGTAAAGTTGGAAGATTGGGGGCTTCAAAACGGGGGGTTTTGTGGGTGTGAATTTGAAATATGGATTATTTGGCCCAATTGAAGATTTTTCAGGGGAAATTGGCTCCAATTGGTCTCAGATTACCCTGGTGGGATGGGGGAGATCAGGGGACATTTTCAAAGTCGGAGGTGACAGTAGAACTTTCCACTGCGACTTACGGCCACGAATTAGATCAGCCTCGTGGTGCCGGTGGCGGTACGGACGCTTTCGTAGTGCATGGCACCCAAAAGGGCACTATTTGAAACGAAATAGGTATTTTGCCATGGCGAAAAAGTCGGTGTCCCAAAAGGTTGGGGGTAAATTGGCCTGATATGGGGGCTGATATGGGGGCTGGCGGATATGATTGTATGGATCTTCGACACCAGTTGCCCCCACGAGGCAAGAGGAGGTTGAGATCTACTGGATTTGTTGGCGCGATGTCACCAGTGGTGGTACCTTCATTTCCCATTGGGGAATGGCTTGGACCGCATGCAGGAGCGCCTGTCACCATCGGCATTTAGTTCCTGTATTAGTACAACACTGCCAGCGTGGCCCTAATGAAGGTGCTGCAATTAGCCACGTTTCCTTTCACCGGTTTAAAAGTGTGTATGAGTACTTCCAAGTTTCCTGGTGCCTTACCATGTGGGTTCAACGATCTTGGTGTGAATTTCCCAGGGCTTACTCCTATTGTAATCCCCAAGTACCTGAAAATCTCGCGAGATTCCTGCGTGCCAACAATAGTGGGAAAATATTCCATTTGAATATACTGCAAGATTGACGGACCAATTGTGTAACTTGGCCAGTTCCTAGCCCATGGCTACGTCATCCTTCACCTCTAAAATGTAGTGGTTGACATCCTACGTGTCCTGTTGGATCGCTGGCAATTTGGATCGGTAAAAGAAGCAAGAAATGGGAAATGGGTAATTAAACAATTGACTTGGAAATCTCAGTGAAATACCACTAGAAAATAGCCGAAAGAGCCAATAAATGCTCATCCGGATTTCTCCTAGTAATTGTGAAAGAGTTGAGACATTTCCATGCGTATGTGCTTTTTTTTTTGGTTTTGAAGCTGCCCATTTCACCATATCGGATCACTCGCATACCCAAGATCTAACGTTAGATTACAACAGATGACCGTTGGGCGTAATCCCGCATTGTTTTAGCGCATCCCGGGGATAATTACATATAATTTCCATGGTTTGACGTGTTCGTTGGACTTTGTGAACAACAATTCCATTTGCTGTCGGGTTGGGTTGGTGAAATTTCTATTAGATGATACTGTTGCAGTGATAATAGTTTCGCCACTGTGATCTATATCAATTTTTTGTACGTTAGCACAAAATCTCACTTTTATTTTTGCAAAAAGTATCAACCCTTAGCTCAGTTGATTTTTTTTCTACAGCAGCCTTTTTATTCACTATCTTTCAGTCTGGATATACCTCCAGGTATTCAATGCATCACTTGAGGACTTTTTCGCCACTGTGGCATAAATATTATGAACTCGGAAAATTGACCCTAAAATTCTGATGAATGTAGAAATAGATTGTGAAGTGGATACATCACCTACACACAAGGGGTAAACGGAACCAGGTAATGAAGCACATTTGTTATGGAATCTTTAATGGTCCAAGGTTCATAAAATGTCTGAAGTGAAATGGAATTGGAGTATCTAATAAATTTTTGGAATTTGGCAATAACAGCACCAGTACCATTTATGATGATAAAATCAACTCTGTTTTTGGTCAATCTGTTTAAATCTACTTAAAACCTCTATGCCTGAGTCAAGGCGACGTAACTGTGTCTTTTATTTCCTATAGATCCATTTATTAATCGGAAGACCAAATACATTAGAAATGATACTGTGCACAAATAAACTCAAATATGAAATTCTGCATCGGTACAATCCAGTAGGACCGGATTTGTGCAGAGGACAGGCCCTGTACTGCAGAATAAACTGCATTGGTGCTCAATGTGATTCATTGGGTCCGGACCTTACAATTGATAATCTAATGTATATTGCACAAACTGGGGGTAGACCCCAGGGAAAAGTCCCAAAGAAATGAAAGAGGATGCGGCCAGTGGCCGTCTTAATAAGTTAATAGCAAGGAGATTCGATGTTCAGAACCCCAAGAACTCTCTCCAGCTGCCCCAGGTCTCCAACTCCACATCATAAATATACGCCATACTGTGTCTCAAGCTACTCTGCAAGTACTGGGGGTGCAGGTCGTAGATCAACATCACCATGGCCCATGTAAGCACGGCAAAGTACTTCCACGACTTGTTGTACACACTGTTCTTCAATTTCTTTTGCTGGTTGGCGGTCAACTCCAGGTACTTGATGGCATCTCCAGCGTAGTTGCGGAGATGGGGCTGGACACAATCGAGGTACTTGTCGACCAAGATCTTTCCCGAGGCAAGCAATACTCTGGAAAAGCAGTACAACGTAACTTGATGGGTGATTCCCGGATGGAAGAAGTTGAAGTGTTGTGAGTAAACGATCCAAGACCCCAAGCCTCCAGCAACAAACTTGATCAATGGCAAGTTTTTGGGGCCCAAAAAAGCTTCGTGGGCCAAGATCTTGCAACAGGCCTTGTAAATGATGGCAAAACCCGCCAAAACCTCGGCATGATTTCGGGTTGCTTGAAGGACTTGCTTTAACCGGGGGCCCAACGGGCCCGACCGATAAAGCAACGAAATCACCAAGGCGTGCAGGAACCGGATTTTGCCTCCATAAACGATACCATTCCGAGACGAACGGAGCACCTCCAAAAGGGGGCGGTAGAGGGGGTTGGTCAATATCTTCATGGTTGGTAGGAGAAGAAACACAAGTGGTCGATTTACCCCAGAGTTGTCATGTGATTGCACCGTCACGTGGGTTGTAATCAGACAGACACAAAATGTGAGTGAGGCGGACTGCATATAGTGCGGAATGTCACCAGTGTAGTGGTGGATTTTAATGAGAGGAATGGCTCCTGTAAAGGCTCTTGCAGGTTATGGAAGCTAGTGGAGCTATTGCAGGTTATGGAAGCTAGTGGAGCTATTACAGGTCATGGATCTAGTGGGGCAAATGCAGGTTATCTGTTTATTCACTTTTGCAGTTTGTTCCTACGGTACCAGCTCTATGTTCCTGTTTCCAATATTCCCCTACCACAGGACTGCTTTACCTCTCAAGCCCTAGCGACATTCTCACTATTGGTGCGAAAAAAATTCTATTTGGCACTACAAGCACACGCTAGGTGAGAAAATGTAAATCAGACATTTTGAACAGTACACCGCCATTCTACGCCCGTTGCTACAGCAGAAAGGCCCATATTACATATAGAATTGCCCTTTGGCCCTCAATATAGCCTTCTCTCTCGTAGTCTGGCCCCATCATTGCACCCGACTTTCAGTGGACATTTTCAGAGGCCACTTTCAGAGGCCGTTGTCTCACTCTCACTAATTTCTCGCTAGTTTTTCCTCCCCAATGGCCTGCACCTAGAAAAATTTTCGCTTCGACTAGCACTAGCAAAAAAATTTTACATCCACCTCAGTCTGATCCCTCTGAACCACTCAGTGAACCGTGCCCCAGGATTGTGTCGTTGGACTCATAGGCATAAAGAAGAAAGCAGCTTGTTATAGAAATATCAACGAGTGTCAGGATCACATTAGCAGCATTTCCCCCTCTCCAGCACCCGTACATCGCGTCATTTCCACCAAAGGTAACCACTATCGATTGGTATCTATTCCCTGTGACAATATTTGAAAGGGAGTTTATCGTCGAAAAACCAAAGTGAGTGTAACCACAAACAATCCAGCCATTCCTTTACCATCTACTTCGAGAATGTCGGTGTCGTATGCCAACGTTGCTGCCAAGGGCAGCACCGAAGAACCAACCAAGTCGGTTCATGTGAGTGAAGGTGCCACCGAGACTGTGGACTCCAAGGACATCAAGGAGTCCAAGGATGTTAAGGACATCAAGGAATCCAAAGACTCCAAGGATGCTAAGGAATCCAAGGACTCTAAAGACTCCAAGGAATCCAAGGAAGAGGCCGCCAAAAAAGAAAAGAAGACTTTGGCCCCAGCCCCAGTGCCTACTAAGAGCGCTTGGGGTGCCGTCGCCGACCACGCTGTCGAAGGTTCCCATGTTGTGGACGAGCATAGATGGCCCACTCCAGACAAGTTGTCCCAGATCGCTGAATCTCAGGCTGCAAAGGGCTCCCAGCAAAAATTCATCAAGCCCATCACCAACAAGTGGGTACCTATTAGTGCCAAGGTGATCTTACCTAGCCCCAGAAACGCTGGCCAGAAGCAAAATAGAAACAGAAAGAACAAAGCTCCTGCCAAAACCTCAGCATCTACTCCTAAGAAGCAAGCTAATCAACAGTTAACTAAGAAGGACGGCGACTCTGAAGCTGAACAGCAAGATGGTCCAATCCTTGAAGTTGATGTGGACGCTTCTTCCTCCATTCCCCTTGCATCTGAAGAATCTAACGGACAAGATCCTTCTATACATAATCCTTACAACTCTCAATACCCACAAAATTTCAACCAATATCAAAAGTTCACCCCTGGTTCCAATCAGCAAAAGAACATTAGAAGATTCACTAACAACCCCAACGGTCAACAGTTCAATAACAAGAGATTCAATCAACCTGTCAGTCAAGGTCAACCAGTTTCAGGTCAACCTCAAGGTCAAACTCAACCAGGTTTTTTCCACCCACAACCATTTGTCCAAAACCAAAACTTCAACAACTACAACAACCGTCAATTCAGACCACAAAATGGTCAATTTAGACCAAATAATAGAAACTACCGTAATAATGGATACCGTAACGGTATTATGCCACCTCAACAGATGGGAATGATGGGTATTCCACAAACTCAAATTCCACCTCCAATCTCTCCTAAGCAAGACCCTCAACAAGCTTTGACCCAACAAATCGACTACTACTTCTCCTTGGAGAACTTGATAAGAGATATCTTCTTGAGAAAGAATATGAACGAACAAGGTTGGGTTGGTTTGTCTTTGATCTTGAACTTCAAGAGAGTCAAGATCATCATCAATGGTATTCAAAACTCACTTGAAGGTGAGCAAGAAGTAAGCTCAATTATTTTGGATGCTATTAAGCATTGTGAAAACTTAGAAATCAACTACATCAATGAAAAGAACGCTGAATCAGCAACTATTGAAGATGTTAATTTGAGAGTATTAGACAACTTCGAACAATGGTTGCTTCCAGCTGAAAACTAAGTCATAACTTGGTCTAGCATATTCATCTGTCAATGTTGTAATGTCACTAGTTAAATGGCAATTCTACATTCTTGCTGTTATAGATATTGAATCATCATGAGTTAGTATATCTATTGCTGATTATGTCTTCTCAATAATCTAGTTCCCATAAACATTATTTTCAAACCACCTAACCATGCTGAAAAAATCGAAAAAAAAAAATATCTTTAAACTCTTTGTACATATTGGCTATTGAATGTTAAACTATTTATTGCCGGCATGTAGGGTATGTTTGATCTGTCCCCTGTATGTCTATTGCAACGTACAAGCATCTACAGGAGAATTGTTATCCACATTTTTCCTTGGCTTTTGTTTCTATATGAAAAATACTTTAATCAAAATCATAAAAACAATCTGGATGTAATTCTAATCATAGCAAAGAAATAAGCATCTATTCAACCTAGCTAGAAAACGTGGGAAACTTTAGAATTGGAGTCTGAATTTTGCAGCTGAAAGCTCATAACTTACAACGTTCTTATTTCCATAATAGCGCGAGATTACATCATGATTATTGTCAAGTTGCAAATGATTACTGATCATCTACGAAATTATCAAACTTAGTATATCATATTAACATTACTATAAACATTTATTCAAAGTGACCCCACTTCCAGACGGACTCTCCTGGGTTGACAATTTCTCTTTCATTCTCTTCGAAAAGAGCACCCTTTCCGACACCTTGAGATTGGATGACTTGCAAGTAGTAGAAGAACTTGTTAGCATCGAAACCGTTGGCCTTCCAGTCCTCTTGGGCAGCAGCCAATGCATCGGCAGCAGAAGTTCTAGAAGCAATTGGCAACTTGACGTCATGGTCCTTCTCGTAAGTTTCCCAAACCTTCTTGATTGGGATGATTTCAGAGTGGATTCTAACCAAGTCTGGGAATCTGGATGGGTTAGGGTCAGTGGCAAGAACACTGATAGTGTTAGCAATATCTGGGAGAACAGAGACAGACACCTTGGAGTCTTCTGGACCGAACAAATTGACAACCTTTTCGTTAGAGTCAATACCGTAGTGACCCACTAATTCGTAAGAGAAAGTTGGTCTGGTTGCGAAGAAACCGTTAGCAAGATCAATTGACTTGACACCGAATTTTCTGACATTGTTAGAGTGGACATTCTTGTGGCCCAAAAATCCTGGCAAGACGTGTTCAGTGACAGCACCAACATCCACACCGAATTGGGAAGGAATGAACAACTTTGGCTTGACCAATTCGACCACCTTTTCAATTTGGTCGAAAAGTTCAGGGTTGGCAGAAACCAATTCGATGATAACATCGGTTCCTTGCAACTTGTCGGCTGTGTCCTTGGCGTTAGCCAAGTCAACCTGGACGTATTGCACCTTGTCGGTGGAGACCTTGTCACTCTTAGTGGTCAATGCTTTGATTGGGAATGCAACTTTGTCTGCAAAGACAGGGGAGAGCAAGGACTCCAAAACTGGAGCACCTAAGAAACCGGAGGTACCAATGATAGCGATTTTAGACATTGTGTGATTAAATTGAATTGTTGTGAGAAGCTGAAGACTTGATTAATTGATGATTGAATTAAGGGAATCATCACCACTATTTATATGGCTTGTCCATGGTAAACTTTTACGATGGCCACAGTTATTGTTCGTAATCCGCTGCAAGTGGTGTTTTCCTCCGATCGTCTATTACTAAGGTCACGTAGTTTATTCAGGGTCTAAGCGATTGTGGAAAGCCATAGTAGCAACAGTAGTGTGTAAGAAGTGTGCAACCATTAGTAAAGGTACATAAAAGCGTGCGCAGTTCAATATTTCTATTTGTAAGTTCACGTTGTAGCACAATCCGTGGCACGAAAATTGTACAATATTACTAAAGTGAGACAAGATTTGCGTTTCTAATCTGCCAAACCTTGTTACTAACTTTAGTAAAAATTTTATTTGGGAGTGTCTCGGAAAGGAATAACGTTGTTATTACTAAATATCCAACCTATAGACATTACAAGTACGGCGTCTGAGGTATCCATCCACTAATGGTACCTTATTGATATCAGTAGTTCCGAGGATTGTATCACTGATCTTGGCACTGATCTTGATACTGGCCTGAAACTGTGTAAACTACCCACGGCTATACTACTGAAACCATAGTGTGGAGTAAAACCCCTGAAGCGGACCCCTCCAGAATAAGATCCCTGAAGCAACTAATCTTGAGGCACAGAAGCCCAGTTGCTATCGTATTCAATCGCCGGATCCGAAGCCAAGTAGCGAAAAGTGGAGTTGCACCTACGAATACGGTCTCGTAAGTTTAGGAGAAGATCTTTGTTGCCTGGTTGCTGCATTTTGACAGAATGTTTATTCCGTGGTGCATATTTGTAATTGCACGGTCGCATGAACAATAACTGAACAGATCGACAGTTGCAACTACATGTTCTCGAAGGTGCCGAAACTTCTTCTGGCCAACCCATTGATGTCAAACATCAAGATGCCTGCATCCTGACAGCCGATAACAATTTTGGATTCGTCGTTGCGTGAAGAGCAGAATTCCACACCAGCGAGCTCCATCTCTCCTTGAATATGATTGATGGACTGTTGATAAGAATCCTTGCAATGGTTAGAGTAATCTGCGTCGAAAGAAGAGTTGCGAGATCTGTGAAGGTTGGTTGAAGGTGCAACGGAACTAATCTGGTTGACTGCAGGGGAATAATCGAGACTGTCGTACACATACTGAAGATGTGCATCAATGTCGGCATTCATAGCTTCATAGCCAGTGGCAGAATCCCGACTTGAAAACGAAGGTCTTTGAGATGACGTTGGCGACACTCCAGGGTTACCAGCTTCGCTTCCTTCGCCAGGGGATTGCCATTCAGGGTAATGGAATTCTGGCTCTTCCAGAGAACTTTCTGTAGGTCTAGGTGGTGGAACGTAGGAAAACTCCTTGAACAACAGTGGGCTTTGGTTAACGAGGTAATCGTAATCGTAGACCAAAGGTGCTGTGAATGAAAGGTTGTCTTGGGAACCTTGTTTCGAGTAAACATCAACCGGAGCATAACGAGGATGCTTGAAATGTCTGGGGAGTTCTTCATGTTCTCTTGCAACTTGTGATTTGTAGTCACCATATTGGTCCAATGCAAAAGGGACCACGATAACTTGGTGTTCATTTACGTTAGATGCATTCAAATTTCTTAAGCTGACCATATGAACCCGGCCAACGTGTTCCAGGATAATAAGCATGTCATTCATGTCATTTTCAGGGGAAAACTTGCTGACTCTGAAAGCTCCCGATTGATGACCTGGTCGAGTGGACTTTATCGAGATAAGGGGGCTGTTATCCTTGATATTACGTAAATCATACAATAAGCAAGTACCGTCTTGGAAAACTGATGAAAAGAGGTGTCCGTTCGGATGGAAGGATACACCAAAACCGAAATCATGGCCGGTATTGATCGTTTTTATCTTACTGGAGGGACTGGTATGGTCTACCAAGTAGATTGCTGATGAGTCACCTGTGACTGTGAGAAGCTTATGGTTGATAGGATTGCGTACCACGGTATTGAGGCATGTATTGACCTCACAGTTGATCTTATTGGTGATGCGGATGGAGTCATTATTGCTGATGTCGAGACAGTAGAGGTTGCTGTCGTTATTGCATACAAAACTGTCGCATGCAGAGGATCCACGGTGGTAGATTGTGACATCGTTATTGATCATTTCACCGAAACGGACGGTTTTCTTCACATCCAAGTGAGGGTTGTAGAACGAATAGAGGCCCTTTCTGGGGATGGAGGAATAAGGGGATGATCCTGAACCCGAAGGGGGATGCAAAACCTCCATGTTCTTGGAAAAGATCTTTGATGAGCTTGCAAGGAGACCACCAGTGGCAACCAACCCGCCTACGGTGGAGTTGAAACACCGAGGATAGTAGTTGAGATCGAAGTACTTGGAGCACCGATGGCCATGGGACGACGGCGTGAGGGCCATACGGTTTATGGCGTCATTTTTGGTGTAGAACACCGAGTCGGTGCAAGGGTCATATTTGATGAGATCTCGAAGTTGCCAGTGATTGACAGAGGGACCAACCCTGGCGACATAAGTTGGTCCCGGCATCAAGTACTGAGATGAGTGAAAATACTTCTGGAAGCACTGGTGGTATGTGTGGTTTTTGGAGCGTTTTGACAGCGGCGATTCGACTGTCTTGACTGCTCTTTTGAGGTTCGGGGGGTTTGCTTGAGAAACAGTCATGGAAGGAGGAAAGGACGGATGTTGGACAAAGATACCCGAGAAGGTGATGCAGATGGAGGGAAAACGTGGAAGGATCCTTGGTGCAGATACAGGAGGTTGGGGAGGACGATGTGATTAGATACCCCAAGTTGAAAAGACCAAGGTGAACAAATTCAGTGGAGAAGCAAGTGCTGAAGGAAAGGCTGATTTATCACTTGTGATACAAACCAGATAAGGCCTTGCCTGCATGAGCGAAAAAGTGTGTGTGGGGTCATTTGTAGCCACGGGCTCCAGATGGAGTTTGGTGGTGTTAGTCTGCGGGGAGCCCCAAGGGCCGGTAGTGCCAGGAATGCAACCAGCGTAGGGAGAGCAATAGAGAAGGAGTTGGATGGGGACAGAATGGTAGAGAACATGAAAGCAGTAAGAATATTTGGGGTGGTGCACAAGTCTAGGAAGAGCTCACATTTTGAAAAGGGTAGAGGGCTGGGGCGAGTAACTAGGGGTGGGGGTTCAACTGTAGGGAGACAAAGACAGAATGTGAGGCAGAATTAGGGAGCGAAACTTCGAAAATTCCGCCGCTGGCGGTGCCGATGTCGGTGACATCGTTATTATTAACATACCAGTATGGGTTTGTACCTACAGTGAGAACCTGGTGAGAACTTCTGGTGAGAACTTCTAGTGAGAACTTCTAGTGAGTACCTCTAGTGAGAACCTGGTGAGAACCACTAGTGAGAACCACTAGTGAGAACTTATAACCTTCAGTACCTACCATACCTAACCATACCTAATCATAACCATTGGAGTAGTAGGTGTATTAATCGATGGGCCGGGGTGGTTTTGGTTTAGGAGTTGGCCAAAACGACAGGTACAAGCAACAGGATAGTTGATATGGGGAAAGTGGTCCAAGATGGCCCTATGGGCAGTACGGACGCTACGGAACGGAAAAGCTACCGGGGGTACAGTTTAAAGTTTCTTAGGGAGTGGTGGTGAGATGGCCGATGAGGTCGGAGTTGCGGTAATTAACCTTCATCCACAATAGGCACTGGGGCACAAGGATGACAGTGTAATCAGGCCAATAACGAGAGTAGTTGACAACATAGCAAATTTCACCTTTCTACCGTAGGCTGAGGAAAGGCTGAGCAAAGATTGGGATTGCAGCGATGACAACGATGGCAATGGAAACGAAGAACATCATGGTCATGGATGACGGTAGATTGTCGTCATCAAGTCTCGCTGGAGTTAGGGAGAACAAAGTAGCCTGGCGAGGGTGTGGGGCGATGTGCCAGTGGAATGCTGACTCGGAACCTCGCCTACTACCACTACAATGTTGCTGCCACTGGATCTTTTAATCCTCCTTTCTGGGCTACATACCATATAGGTTACATGCACAACATGGTACCACCAGATCATTCATTGGAATGAACTGGAATGTGGGCTATTATTTGTAATACACAGTGACTTACGTCCGCTGGAGGAAACCAGAAATCTACTCGCACACGGTAGTTCCAAGATGCCTCAGGTGGTCCTAAACGTCAATTTACATCGGATTGGTCCAACACCATTCCAGGTGTAATTTCATGTGGCCTGGTGCCACCGATCCTAATCAAGATCAGCCTGCGGGCGGGCACCAGGCGGATTGACGGTGGTGGCCATACTGGCATCACTAGTGGTACCGGAATTAGTGATGGTAGAAAAGATCGCGAGCCTCGGTAGAATGAACAGCTGTATTGCACCATGAACCAGGCACCGCTTCAAGCGATTCCCGCTTCCTTTGCAGTACTTTACAGGTGCCATATGCTTTGGGTTGTACAGGGTGTAGAATCACTGAGGAAACGGGCCTAAATTGCCCCTAATTCACCGTACTTTCACTACTGGTGGCGCGATAACGACCGCACCATCCGATACCGTCCTGTGGCTTTGGTGCCGCTAAAACCACCGGGGCGCGGTACCGGAGTTACCGCACTTCAAATTGGTCCAGCCTAATTATACCAATATTAGCACCGCACCACTACACTAAAAGTAGGTTGGGACTCCAGTCTATTCTTGGTGGAATACTGCCCAGGATATTGCAACTGTTGTTTATGTATGGTTGTTGTGTATGGTTGTTGTGTATGGTTGTTGTGTATGGTTGTTGTGTATGATTGTTGTGTATGGTTGTTGTGTATGGTTGTTGTGAATAGCTGTTGTGTATGATTGTTATGTATGATTGGAGCCCTCCGTATCGCTTCTTTGTTGCATTCCCAGAACACTGAAGTTTGCTGGTGGTACTGCCATTGGTATGTGGTGATTACGGTGCAGTACTAAGACTGCCTATTGGTGGTACTGGGTGGTACTGTGGTGGTTGCATTATAACCAGTGCGTTTTGGTCCCGCGATACCAGGACAGTGCTCATTACAAGACTAACCTTGACACCCTGTGTCGTGGATCACCTGCGGGTTTTCCCGGCTCATTATTCATCAACCTTGCTATTTTTTCGGGATTCCTTGCTGACTAGATCTCCAGTTGGCCTCCTGCGTGCGTTTCAATCGCAGCCTTTTTCTGGTAATTTTTTGTAGCGTAAGTTAGGACAATTTCGCTGTCTAACTATAATCCTAACAAGTGGTGGCAGAACTGGATTAGAATTTCAGGCACTCACGATTCTTCTACTATTTCTTTTATTAGAAATTCGTAGTCAACTGATACTACGATCAGTTGACCTTAGTATATTTTGGTCCAAATTAATTTTGCTCAACATTATTTGTATATTTGCTATTGATGGTCTCAATTTGCTCAGTATATACAACAAATTATTGAAGCCAACATTTGAACAAAAACCAATTCAATCAATTTAATGTTGCAACTTTTGTTGCCGCCTCAAATTTCATGTTTTCGTTGTTTTTACTTCTACAATTATGACTTATTTGTATCATTATGCCATAACAAATTGATAGTAGTTTATTGTTCAACAATAATATACCTATTAAAATTGGAAGTCGTCATGAACTAATTTTGCCATAATCCGACAGCTTCATGGGCCATTCCAAGTCCGCACAAATATCCTTGACCTCCAGCACCGTAATTGTGGATCACCGTGTGTCCTTCAATGGTTTCACGTTCAATTCTAACACCATCTTCCCGAGACGGACGGGCTCCAGAAATAACTCGTAAAATTTTGAGATCTGTTATCTTTGAACCAGCAGGATTCTTGGTGAGGATTTCTGGTGCAAGTCGAGTGGTTCTGGTCAAAATGTCTTCGGTTTCCACAGCGTAAGTATTGCTATCAAAATTCCGTTTCTGGTAAATGCCTCCAAGGATCACTTCATCAGTGTTGGAATCGGGACGCTTGAGCACGTAAGTTGCCTCGTTTCCGGAATGGGAATAACATTCGGTGATGTATGGTGCCAGAATCACCACTGCCTGTCCTCGAGTTGGAAACGCTTGTGGATCAGCCACACCACCGAGCTTAATTGATCCTGTTCCAGTACAATTGAACACCACCTTGGTTTGGGGGGAATATGCCTCATTGATATGTTCAAGCTTTTTCCTAACAGTTTTTACACCCCTGGACTTTGCCCACTCAATCAAATTATGGATGAGCAATGGACTGTTAAATCCCCAGGCTTTGTAGCGAATTCCATAGCTGGCCTTGACGTGTTCTGGGATATCAGTTAATATTTCAAAATCGTCAAGAAATACCTTGACCTTGTCCAAATAATCACTATCTGGCTCAGAATCAAGATACTCTGTAGAGGTGAATGTTCCAATTCCAGACCCTTTTCCTCCTAATGCTTTCTGAATACGTTCAATGTTTTGATAAGTGTACTTGCTGAATTTGATATTTTGCTCTGGAACGAAGGCATTGAACCCTGCACCAGCATATGGTGATGCATAGGTGATTGACTGATCTCCTGGGAAAAGTTCAGAAATGATGGTGATGTCAGACGGCTTGATTCCGGAATCGACCAAGAGAAAGGTGGTGTAAAGTCCAATGATACCCGATCTATATTGTTAGTGCCTTTTATCTATCTTATTGGTTTCACTTACCCTAAAATTATGACTTGTGACATGGCTAGTAAAGATCACGTCAATTGAATTATCATCAGAAACAAGCGGAATAGTCATCCTTATAAACCAATGCTAGCCACGAACGGCACCAAAGTTGGAGGCAGTGTCCAGGTGCTCAAACGGCACTTTCCAGATCGTTCCGAATTCCTACAAGGGCATTGAAAGCTTATAAATTCGGTCCGATAACTGTTGCTCAGCATAATAAAAGCCCCCAAAAATACCCCTAAACCACCTGATTCGGTGAAAATGTATATTCAGGGCTCACGATTAACCACTAAAGTAGTCCACTTAACGTTAACCTTTCTAAAAATGGAGGGAGGTCGTCCTTTCTGATTTCTATAACGGAACTGTCAAAGCTATCAATACGCACCTTTGCGCCTGATATAGTGGCCAACTGCTGAAACGCCACACTAAAGGTGTTTAATCTAGTAGTCACCGAGTCGTCTTGGCCATGTGCCCTGTTCTGCAGAAGTTTTGCCCGAGTGTTGTTATCCATACCTCTAGGATATTTGGGTGCAAGTCCAATCACTAAATAAGTGTCACTTGCAACATCCAAACTTGCCACTACTAAAGGCTTGAGTGACTTATTCTGATTCATAAAATCTAACTCGGTGATATTTTCCAAGAGCCAAGATCCCAATTTTGAAAGCAATAGCGGATTGTTGAAGATCTTAAGGTCTGGAATAGCTCCATCATTCAAAACACATAGACGATATAACTTCAAATTTTTAATTAGCTTCCGTTCAAGTAATGACATACCGGTCCTAAAAATGATTTGCTGTATTTGTTTAGCATGCTCTAATCCTTGTAAAAGTAATTCCAATCCTTTGGGTTTCTTCAGAGTTGTTACTGACTTGCTTGATATAACAGAATTCGAATTATTAAGTGCATCCCATGATGACCAGAAATTGTTTACCCATATCTTTCCTTTTCTTTCGATTCTCTGTTGAATTTTTTCATCCTCATTTTGTAAATCGAATGCTTCATCATCATCATAATCTGCGGCGTCAGGGTCCGTCAAGAATCGCTTATCCAATTCTAACAAGGCAGTAAGAGCCTCTACACTCTCCATTGCAGATAATTGACCCGTGTATCCGTACGTTCTGATGAACCCATCTCGTACAATACCTTCCAACCCATACATTGGTAAGTATTTGTTGAAAATCAAAGGCAATTGCTTTTTGACCTTGATATCCATATATAGCCATTTTTGTTGGGCAACAGCTAATGAGACACCCATTTTAGCAAATAACTTATGCAATTTCTTTTTTCCATCCTCAGTCCAGAGATTCAATTTCGAATTAACATGACTAGAATAGAAAAACGAATCGTACAATGTCCAATGTCTCAAAAGAAAAAGGTGATAATCTCTTTCAATGCTTAGTGTGGTAGTATCTGCTGTTTTCTCGATTGAGTTTGTTTGATTTGATGGATTTAATCTTAATACTTCGTCTTTGAATAATGGTTGGAATTTATCATAAACCTCTGGGTAATGACTATCGAGAGCAGAAGTTCCGATAATAGCTAGCCATAAATTCTCAATGCTAGTTTCACCGATTGCTGATAAAAATGCATAGATAGTAGCACTAGATGTAGTCATCACTGTTGTACCTTGGTTATAGTACGTCTGAATTGTATCCTCCAATTGTGATTTTTCCAACCTCCTTTGTTTCTTGATCTTCTTCAATCGAATTTCTTGCTTTTTACGTTTTCTGGATGAAGTCTCTTCTGAATCCTGTGAATTTATTGTGATATCTTCATCTGAGTCTATGGCGGACTCCTCGTCCTCTTCCGTTTGCTCTTCTTCTGAATCTTCATCTGAACTATCTTCATCAGTATCATCAGTTTCAACGAGTTTTTCATATGCTGATCTTTCCACTGTCAAGTTTGCATCGATATACCCATCATCAAAACACGAGATCATCGAAGATCCAAAAATATTATCTAAATTCCACGGCCTATGGCCATCTAAAATGTAAACTTTCCTTCTCAAGGCAACATTATTATCTCTAAGAGGATCTTTTCTCAAATCCGCATGGACATCATCATTGTTGGAACTAGCTTCTATCAAGTAATCATCGGGATTTAAGTCAAAAAATGACTCCAAGTCCAACATGGCACCACATCCCACCAAGATGACATTGGATACATCATGGTCCAACTTGGAAAAATGATTTTTGAGATCTGAGTAGCCAACAACCGGTATAAGCTGGTACTGTATCAATTCTTTTCTTAATAAAAGACTTAGTATCTTTGCAGCACATAGGGAGTCGATGTCTAGACATGATACGAAAAGCACCAATTTGCATGTGGAGTGTGAGAGAGAGGTTCTCTTGATCTCTCTGAATGTTTCCGAATACTTTTCGGGTGTAATATACATAGTATAGTTGTGAATAATGCAGTTTCGAATGGATAGTGATATTAATCAGTGAAGTTTGTGGATGTCGATACGATAGTAACAATAACTTTTAATATTATGCTAGATGGGACGAGATTCCGGGGCTTTGATGCTGAAATGAATACCATGTAATTATTGGCTCTGGTATAATGCAAGATGTGCTGTGTTTTGTCTTTTTGAACCGTACAAACACTAGTGTGAGCCACCCCAAAGGTCAAAAGAGATGATGTCTTTTGATAATTTCGGGTACGCGTTGTTTGGAGTGCACAAAAAAACGCGTAGATAGGAATAATACAACTGTACTATCCACTACATAACCCCCACATTGTGTGAGGGTCAACAATAGAGGAATCAAAATAAGAATATTGAGAAGCATAGTCTCGTTTCGCTCAGTATGTTGTTCTGGATGCACGCTTCACTTCCTCTCTTTCGTAAGCTGATTATACTAACAGTTGATCGTTGATCTGAGTCTAAAAAGTTGCATATCTACAAGACCCAAAGAAATAAGACAGGCGTATCAAAGTCACGATGCAGACACTATTGATATATAGATGTAATTGGATCCACATCATTCAAATCTCTACTAGAATGTTAGTAATCGCATTAATTTTCTTAAATTGGACAGTTACCTGAGCGTTGGAAACTTGATATATATTGAAATGTGCAGTTATTTATTTCACTTATCAAGATCGATGATGTAAATTATAGAATTTTTGTACAGTGGCATGGGATTTTGATGTGCGCTTTCAAGATTACTATTCAATTCTGAACAAGCATTTTGCTGACCTTTTGAAAATTTCCAGTACACTTTACTTACGTTTATCAGTTGCTTTCACATCAGCATAATCTGTACCATTTAAACCTTTATTTGATCACATTCTGTGAAAGGAATCTGGAGGAGCGGTGGTATTTTTGGTAATTTAATCCAATGACTTATACAAATAGGTCGTTACCTTTTGTAGATTCACAGATTCTAGCTAATTTACACTTTTGAAATATCTGAATGAAAAGCATAATTATGTTCTTGATGTAGTGGTAAAAATCTCATGAAAAATGTGTATCTGTTAAGTTGGCTTTCGTAAATTTCTAGTTTTGTGAAATTTTTAAGTTTTCAATAAATTTCTTAATAATCTATACAAGAAACTTCCATTTGAATGTAGTGAAAAAACTGTTGAAAAAAAAAACCCCAATTTACTGCTGTACATTGGAAGAATTCATGTACTTGAGTAAAACTATTCTAATTGATATTCAATGAACTTGATAGTAACTTTCCACTGATGTTGTATTATCAATGGGCGTGTGGCGTAGTTGGTAGCGCGTTTGCCTTGCAAGCAAAAGGTCACTGGTTCGATTCCTGTCTCGTCCAATTGTTATTTTTTTACTTTTGGTCATTTGCTTCGAGTAAAATTAAAGCCAAACAACGTAGTCACACAATTGGTAGCCAGGTAATTGGTAACCAAGCATCTCAAGTTGTGGTTAGCAACGAGAGTTTGCCCAATTACAGATCCTATTCTTGTTTATCTTGAATTTTTACCCCAGATCCAAGGAAGATGAACCCCCCACGCGCGGATACGAGATCCCCCACGTCTAAGATCTCGCAGGAACACTAATTCGTGGGGTCAATCAAGTGTGATCGGGCAATTAACTGAATGCGAAGTTATTCATAGTGTGCATTACCTCGATGCAATAGGCAGATCCCCACATTAAATGCCCAAGATTCTAGCAAAGAAAGTGGGGGCGCACCCAAATTTAGTCCGATCCCCCACGTCCCCCACACACATTTGTTAGCAAGATCCCCCACGTCCCCCACATCCCCCAATTTCCCCCACGGCCGTTTTTATTACAGTTAAGGGCGTGTTTGGGCGTGGGGGAACATGTCATACGTCCTAATTTCACTTTAGTCTTCTTTGCTTAACCTTTATAAACGGGGCACTGTCCCATCTCATCATCTACTATCAAATGACTGTCTCAACTACAAACTCCCTGGCATCACTGAAGGTATCCTCCACCTCTGCGGAACCTTCAAATGCTCTTGGTTTCACCAAAAGATTCAAGTTGTTTGCTAAAGATGAGGATAGACCCACACCACCAGAAGTGTATAACTGGAGAATATATTCCACCGCTGTCATGGCATCTGCTGCTGCTATCATTATTGGATATGATGGTGGGTTTATTGGAGGAACTGTTGTCTTGGATTCGTTCAAATCAGAGTTTGGCCTCGATAACTCGAGTCATTCCAAATCCATTGTGTCTAATGTGATTTCAGTTTTCCACGCTGGATGTTTCTTTGGTGCTTTATTCTCATATCCGTTTTCTTATTATTGGGGTCGTCGTCTCTCTCTCATGTTCGCTGCCGTGTTGATCACTTTGGGCTCAGGTATCATGTTGGCAGCTTCTACCGCTCGTGGACTTGGTCCTATCTATGCTGGGCGTGTGTTAGCAGGTGTGGCAGTCGGTTTTTCAACAAATCTTACTGTGGTGTACATTTCGGAAGTTTCTCCTGCGGCGATCCGTGGTCAACTTACTTCTTCCTACGAAATTGGTTGGAGAATAGGTGATTTAGTGGGTTTCTGGATTTCTTATGCCGTTAACGAGCATGTTCCATCCAGCAGAAAACAGTGGATCATTCCTTTTGCAGTCCAGCTTATCCCAAGTGGTATGTTCTTGTTAGGAAGCTTTTTAATGAAAGAGTCACCAAGATGGTTGTTTCAAGTGGGCCGCGACGAAGAGGCCATTAACAATTTGACCTGGCTTAGAAACCTTCCTGCAGACCATGAATACATTAAATATGAAGTCAATCAAGTTCGCGATTCTATTGAAACTCAAAAGCAAAAAGTTGGACTTGGAATTTGGGATCCTTTTACGGAAGTCTTCGTGAGAAACAGAAAAGTATTATTTCGTCTTTGCATCACTTGTTCCCTTTTCCTTTTCCAAAACTTCTTAGGTATTCAATCTATTAATTACTACTCGCCTCTTATTTTCCTGGGTTTGGGTATCAAAGGAACAAATGCTACCTTATTCTCAACAGGTATGTTTGCTGTGGTGAAATTTATTTGTACTTTCATTTACATTATCTTTATTGTGGATACTGTGGGAAGAAGAAAATCATTTATGACTTCCTCTGCAGTTTGTTCAGTTTGTTTCTGGTACATTGGAGCCTATCTTAAATTAGAGGATCCAACTGCCCCTGGGCATCTGGCTGGACCAGGTGGTAAAGCTGCTATTGCCATGATGTATATTTGGATTGCATCTTTCATTCTGGCTTGGTCGGGTGGACCATTCGTGGTTGGTGCTGAAGTTTTTGACCAAAACATTCGTTCGTTCGTCCAAGCAATCAATGCAGCAGTATCGTGGGTTCCAATTTTCATCATGTCTCGTTTGACCTCGAACATGATTTCAACCATGAGATATGGTATTTACTTTTTCTTTGCTTCTTTGGCCATCATCTCCGTACCGTTCGTGTACTTCTTCGTTCCAGAAACGAAGGGTATTGCTTTGGAAGACATGGATAAATTATTCGATGTCAATATCAGTGCAAGACATGCCCATAGAATCGTTTTGGCTAACGCTAGACGTGACAATACCAAAGATATCCACAAGATTGAAACCTACTTTGTGGAAAATGCCAATCCTGTCGATTCGCAGAACAACGAGAAACTAATGAATAATGTTTAACGATCCTTCATTCCGAATATATCAATACTAATTTTCACTTTTTAACTGTGTTTGTAGTTATTATCAATACAATTTTATCGGATAATTATGATGTAGAGCAGCGTCTAAATCAATATTGTGTGCCTAAAATATATGCGGTATGTTCTGGCCATGAGTATTCTAGCACCACTTTTTGTAATCAGCCTGTGATGCAGTGAAAATACAATTATCATACAATTTGCAAAATATCAAAAAAGAAAAAATATAATTCAGAGCAAATATTTGGATCGCTAGAACAATTACATCCCTGGGCCATAAACTATTAGAGGGCTAGCTCAGGCTTCACAACTACATGCCACACATAAATTGACGAGATGTTGGATGAAAGTCCACCTTTCAGAGTTGTTCATTCTTCAAGAATGTTCGCTGCCGGAAAACCAGGAAATTGCTTTAAAAAATTCCCATAATTGTCTGATGAGGCTCGAAGTGATTTTTCACAGTTGTTCCCACAACTGATCGGGATCTTACTTCAGATAGGGATCGCCACTATTTCAGCATCAAGCCGAGACATTATTATTCCATGAACACAGAATGAATGGATTTTGACATCGTCAAGCCAGGTTTCTCAAAACGGTCAAAAAAAGCGAGATGAAATATTCTGTTCAAAAGGGTGGTTAGGTTGTGCAAGAAAGGAATTGGAATGTTTACCCTGCTGGTTTGACCAGAACCGTTGAAGGATAGAGACCTCCTTAAAACTGAATAGAATCACCAAGAGAATCATACATATATGCAACCGACGATTATGCATCAAACACAATACATGTTCTCCAAGTTTAATGCGTAATACGCGTACAACGCATGGTAAGTAGTATAGGGTGCGCAAGTTCGTACATATTATGCGCATCATACATATAATAAGTATAATATTAATCGTACATATTAAGCCTTACATACATGCACCGGCGGAGTTGCGGTGAATCCTTAGGGATTGCATCCTGATTTCAAAGAGCCGGTGTCACATAATCAATTGTATTGTGAGTGTAATGAAATTCAACTATTTCCGAGCTGAAATCTCCACCACAGAGACCCCTGGCGTTGCTCTTTCCTACCATATCCAAAAGGTTATTCTCCTGCGACATTTGCGGCTGCAAATAGTGCATAATTGTGCATTGTCTTTGCCAACTTACACATGCATTGAATAATCATCCACTGCATAAGCTGAGGCCATACCTGCGGAAGCCTTATGGGCCCATCACATCACCCCATCTTCGTCCACTTCCGGTTGACAGGTTACTACGCTTTGGATCAAGCCTGCGGTGGTTGTTTCGTAACCTGAAACGGCGTAAACGCGGCAGTCCCGGTGCATGGGGTGCATGTCAGAATTAAACTCAAGCCGTTCCGGTGAACCGCACACAATACCTTATGCAGACAGGAAAACCCCCTCTGCCGTGGATGGGGAAGTAGGTTGAAGGCAGACACCGTCACCACCATTCAAGCCGGATGCATGCAGACACTCTAGGTGCCTCCACACCCATGCAGGTATGCCTCGAGGATCCCCCACGTCCATCCAGAGTCAAATTCTACTGCTTCCATGCTTCCATCCAGCCATGCGTCCTCCTCTGCCGCACTGGCTGACCCTGGCACTCGCATACCGATGACCAACTTCCGAGGGTAGCGATGTGGTCACGTGAGCTCTTTCCGCCTATATCCATCAACTCCGAAAGTTTCCGTATTCCAACTCCATCATTAACGTCCTGTCCTTCTCCTGAAGAAGTTACCAACCACCCTGATTATTCCCCTACACAAACATCCACAAAATCTCCAGTTTCTGCCGACTTTTCCCACTCAATTCGCCCTACCGAACCTCAAGTGGCACAATCATCAATGAACCAATCAAATTCTAACATCTCTCCAGTTCCCATTTCTTCCACCATGCCAATTACCAATAAGAAGAACATCACTCTGGATCTGGAGCTGCCCACATTGGGACCCGAGTTCAGTTCAGATCCCGATCAATCGTCAAAAAGCACCGATTTGGGTACTGATTTGGACACCCATTCAGACCTGGTAGAAGTTGAATCTGATGACGAAATCGGCGAAGATGAGGACGAAGACGACGGATTGGAACAGTCACCAGTGGAATTGCTGAACAGTTTTGTTACTGCTGACTCCAGCAGCTTTTCTGTGGATAAGTTGGACAAAAGACTCTCAAGATCGGATGCAAATTCGATTGTCGGTGGAGATTCTGTCGAACAGGTTTATGAGAACAAAAACAAGCACAAACAGCCAATATCTGACCCAAATAAACCCTCTGACAAGCAGAAGACACAAACCCAGGGAGTCAGCTCTGAAAAACCTAAGTACGACGATAGCAATGCCCCCAAAGTGTTCTCATTTTCGATGCCTTTTGGTGGATTGTCTTCGGTGCGGTCCAATTTGTCCAAACACATTCCTTCACTCAAATTCGACTCCCATCTCCCTTTTATAGGTAACAACCAGTCTGAAGAGGCGGAGCAGATCAAGCAGAAAATGGATTTGCACTTGGAGCGTCAATTAACCATCAGCACCATCGATGATGCCACCTATTTTCAACATTTCAAAGGAACAGATAATGTGCGTATGAGAGCAGTTAAGCACTCGATTTCCGCCAACTTGAATGAAATTCTTCCCAGCAGAACCGCCACCGAAGCCCACGAAAAGATCTATGAAGAAATCGAAGGTAATATCGTCATTTTAGGTGGGTACCGTGGGTCCATCCTCAGAAGCAGAAAATCGAACAGAAGACTCTGGGTGCCAATCAAAGCCGGACTCAACTTGAGAAAAGTTAATTTACTTATTGGCCCACGCCCAGAAGATGAATTAAAGGCCATGGATCTCGTTTATCCTGATGGTGTATTGAAAAATATCGGGCCAATCGATATCTGCAAGAAATTGATGAAAAAATTATCTTCCAATCCAAAGACTAACGTTAAAGAATTTGGATACGACTGGAGATTGAGCTCCCATATTACTTCGAAGCAATTGGAGAATTTCTTGGAAGAAATTTATAAGGGAACAGGAAAGCCAACTTTGGTGATTGCCCATTCTATGGGTGGTTTGATTGCCCATGGTGCCATGTGCAGAAATCCTAAATTGTTCCGATCTATTGTATATGTTGGAACTCCAAGTGAATGTCTAAATGTTTTAGGTCCAATTAGATTTGGAGACTCTGTGATTCTCAACGATAAAATATTGACCCATGAAACCAACTTCATGATGAGATCAGGATTTGTTTTTTTGCCTTTAAGTGGACGGATATTCATGAACACTGAAACCAAAGAGCATTTTGATTTAGATTATTTCGATCCTGACACTTGGGTTGAATATAATTTAAATCCTTTGGTTGCCAAAAAGAGAAAGTTAATCGAGGAAGAAAAACGTAAAAATCAACTGCAAATTCCTGTGTGTGAACCAACAGGCTCCAACCCTATCATCACTTCCATCAGTAATAAATTGAAACATTATAGAACCATTTCCATCAACAGAAAGTCAAAACCATCAAATCTTGACGAAGCTATCGCCTTATCTAATGCTAACACGTCCAGAAATCCACTTTCTCCAAGGTTACTTGCTAAAGCAGAATCAGTATTACCTTCATTCCTGAATAAATTTAATGATGAAGAGTTGGAGGAAGAAAGTTTTTCTTTCTCCTTCACCGAAGCTTATAATTATCTTGCTGATACATTAAAGAAAACCAAAGAATACATTCTTGGATTAGAGTATAATCCTAAACAAGAAGCAGAATATCCACCTTTGGCAGTTGTCTATGGTAACAAGGTACCTTCTGTGAGAGGATCTCATGTTCGTGATAGTCAGGATATTAAGGACGGTAACTATTTCTCATTTTTCTATGGACACGGTGACGGGGTGATCCATCAGAATTGGTTAATGCCAGAAAATAAAGGCTTTGACTTCTACGATGAAACAACTGCGCAAGGCCAAATTGTGGCCAAGGTAGCAAGTAATAGAGGTCATGTTAACCTTATGACAGATTTCAAAGCCATGGGTAAGGCACTTCATGCAGTTGTTCAAGCAGAGAGAACCTGGAAAATCCAAAAGGCCCGTTTGAAGCAGGACTCTTCAACCAAGGGAACTGTACCAGTACAAGAACCTATTGCACAAGATGCTTAATATACTTGAATTCATTCAAAAAAGTAGATCCACCAATTTTAGATTTCTTTTTATTCCTGCTGTAAATTACAGAGTGTGAGCTGGTCGTTTCTTATGATATATTTGTATGAATAATGAAATAAATGTCTATTTAATGTGAAGAATGAAAAATGAAAAATGAAAAGTGAAAATTGAGAGCGTGAGCAGGACGATGTGGTTTCATGCAAGTTTAGTCTGCAATTAGTCGAAACCACCATTCCCCTATAAGAGTAGCTCCACACGCTTCGGCTCAAAAATCGCAGTACGTCACGACTTCTAGAATAGCTTTAAAATCATTCAAAAATAATAATGCAAACCTGTTTTACCGGAGTGATGTAACTCTCCAATTGATGCAACATTCACAAACGGTGCTACTCCAAAAACTCCATATCTCCAAGCCTATAACGATTCAAAATCCACTCAATTCTAGCTGACCACCCCAACAATTTTTCTGGTTGCATCCAATATACATTTTCACGCATCACTCATCACTGATAATTTCTGCGTTGTGGTATTCATTTGCTTCGATATTGCCAATGTATGCTCGATCACCAAAACCCCCCACAAAATACACTTCATCGACGACCAACTTCACCCACTTTGATGAGTGAGGGCTGCTGACAGATCCCGGCAACCATGCAGCGGCATCGGGGTGTCTTTGGAGGAAGCAGGCCTGAAGTTTGATATAATCGAAAGGAGATTTAAAAGGCACCCAATTCAACTTCCCTGTAAGATTAATCCGGGGGGATCCTGCGGGTGATTGCTCAATGCCTCCTGGATATGTAGTATTGACGTTTTCGTAGCCCGGGTGATCTCCCACCCTGATGGTAAACGAAAAGTCCGATCCTTTTCGAAGGTTCTGGTACGTAGTGCTCATATCAATAACCAACCAGTAGGGATTTCCATCGTTATCACAATCGGCATAATATTCCATCGCCGAAAACGGAAGTTCCCTGGTAGATCCATCGGGATTTCTGATTGGTTTAATGGTGTTGACATTAGCAAGAGACTCTCTGTTGACCAAAGTTCTGGCAATTCTAGCTGCTTCTTCCGAGGTCGGAACATCAAGAATTTCGGGAGATTTTGGCGACTCCGAGGTTAATTGTGACCGGAACTCCACGGCATATGCAGCATTCACAACAATTGCATGCAAAATGCTCACACAAAACGTCCATTGGAATAGTTGCTTCAACATGGTGGACTTCTTTACTGTTAGCGATAAGGGGCAGTAGTTCTATGCTGGTGCAGCTGATAAAATTCGGTCACGTGATACGCTTGACAACATACATATGCACCATGCACTACAAAGTCATGCACCAGTGGCACCAGCAACTCTTTAGGGGAAGGTGGTGTTTAAGCTTGCATTGCACCACAGCATCATCTCGTATGTTGAGCAAGAGACCATGTACCTCAGAAAATACGAGGGTGGGCGCATCTAGCAAATGGCACCAGTTCCTGTTGCTCTCCGCAACCTCCTGTAGGATGATTACGCAGTGTACCCCATGGTAGTCCGCATCGAGTCCAGACACCCCTTAAATAACACCCCACGGGTTTTGACCTCAATTCATTCCCCAAACCTTTTAGCTACACCCCCTACAAAACCACTGGTGTAACTTGTCAATGTAATGCACATGCAACCTTTCATCTACGGCTTGAGTAATTTTTTAAGTACAACCTTAACATACATTTGGAGAGTGTCGATGAAATGTTGCAAAACATCCCAGAAAATTAACTTCTTATTCAAATACAGGTACAAACCCCTGACCTCATGTGGCATCCAACCGTGCATTGCCCCATTAGGTTCGAAATGTGGGAATAACAAGACCATTTCGTCCCTTACTTCCCCACCACTCCATATTATTCCTGCACCAACATGAAAGTGCATTAGCCACTCCAAGAGCAGCCGATTTAAGATTGGGACCTTGCATCTTACATGTGCCAACTAAATGCACATGATGCATGTATGTGACGTGCGGCTGCACCGTTAACAACTGCGCTACATACGCATATTGTTCTACCGTTAGCCTCAACTGAATCTACTCCAGAATAAGCGAATCACCTACTTCGGCTGGTAAAACCTGCTAGTATGTCATCCTGGTCCTCACCTCATGACAATTGATTCTTTTGATCGGCGCTTCGCGATTTCATAACCTACGGCGAGATCTATAATTGATGGATGTGTATAAAATACAAATATAATACTAAGAGAGAAGAAAAGTAACAAAGACTTGAATGGTAAGCAGCTAGTTGAAAAGCAAAGCAAACAGTAAAAAAGACAAAAATGTAGCAACAGCCTTGAAATCATAGCTGGAAGAAAAGCTCCGATGACACATAAGATGGAATCAGAGGTGAAAAACAACCCATCACGGCAAATCTATCAAATCCAATTATTCTGTTTTATTTAGTTGCATTGATTGCAGCGAGGACAGTGATGGAGAGATGTTTCTCATGTTTTCGTGTTTTCTTATTTATCTTCCTTCTTGTCTCCATTGGCATTGGAGCCTGGAGCGTTGTTATCCTCAGAAGTGGCCAAGGTGCCATTGGATCCACTTGCTTGAGTAGAAGTTCCTGTAGAGGAGGAAGAAGAGCCTAATTGGCCTTGTTGGTGTGGCAGCAGTTGAGCTTGCAGCTGGCCTGGCGCTTGTGGTGGCACCTGTTGGTAGACATAAGAGTAACCTGGTTGACTACCATAGCCTGAATAGCCGGCGTTTGGGTTATATGGTTGGTAGTATTGGTTTGGAGCAGCTCCTGTGGATGCAGAAGAACCAGCGGCAGCGGCAGCGGCACCGTAGTATGGTTGTTGTTGTTGCTGTTGTTGTTGCTGTTGATGGTAAGCACCATACAATTGATTTTGCTGTGATTGCTGTAATTGTTGGGATTGTTGTTGGGATTGTTGCGGTACTCCTTGTTGTTGAGAAGCTTGGGCTTGTGCTTGGGCCTGTGCTTGTTGGAATTGCAATTGACGTTGTTGCTGTAAGTCGTTAGCATTGCCAGACAGAGTTTTAGTAGCTTGAGACGGACTTTGTTGGCCAGGACCAGATGCTGCAGATGCACCATTCAACTGTGGGGTGTATTGCTGTGAAAATTGGCCATACTGTTGGTAAAAGTTGTTGACATTAGGCTGACCACTTGGTGTTGGAGTAGATGTAGATTTAGCAGGTAAAGTAGCAGATGAAGCAGCAGCAGCAGATGGGTTAGCAGATGGATCAGCAGCTTGCACTGGCACACCAGATGGAGCATTGGATGTGTTTGGAGTAACACCAGTTTGTATGACACGTTTGATGTCACGAACAAACAAAGGATACAACAAATCTACAATACCTTCACGTTGAGCCATGGCCAAGGCACGCTCGAAAGGAATCCATACACCCTTCAAGTGCATGGAGCCGATCTTCACGACATGTCTGACCTTTTCGGACTTAAGAATACCATCACGACGACCACGGGTCATTTGGGCAACATTCAACAACTTGGTACCATTGATCATATTGTTATCGGCTCTTCTCACCACAGAAACATTGTTGGCATCAACTTGGTAACAAAGAGTCTTCTCATCTTCCCACATGGTGGTGGTGACACGAGGACGGATACCTGGAGGTTGATATTGACCCACGGTAGAGTTGCTGGAAGTGTTCAATGTGTCTTGTATTGGGGTAGAGTGAGAAGAAGAACTACCAGGAGCGGCACCAGAGGCGTAAACGGCGGCACCAGAAGATGCAGCAGCGGCACCCGAGGCAGCAGCACCAACCTGGCTATAATGTTGAGGTTGGGGCTGGGACAATTGATCTGGCATGGACTGTTGGTACATGGAGTAATTTGGAGGAGCGCCGTAGGAAGTTGCTGGGTAGCGTGGGTAGGCGTAAGATGGATCGGTGGAACCAGCTTGGGAAGGCTGGGCTTCCAGAGCCTGGGTTGGAGCCTGTTGGGCAGCCATCGCTTGTTGAGGTTGCAGATTCTGTTGTTGTTGTTGCTGCTGGGGTTGGTTGATCATATAGTAGGAGTAGGGTTGATTGAATTGGGCTTGTTGGGCCTGCTGTTGAGCCGCCTGTTGCTGGAGCGAAGAGGTATTGTAGTTACCACTCATGATGCTGGGCTATGATACAAGGAAGGATGATAGGACCACCGGAGTGTTTATGAGGGGGTCAAAATTGGGACTAACAGACCGGGAAAAGCACGAGCTAGGGCTGAAAAACCGGGAAAACTGGTAGGGACTTAGAAGTGGAAGTCCTGGAGTGTGATTGGATCAGGACGATGGCTGTTTAGTAGAAAACACCAGGATTGATACTGTAAATGAGGACAAGCTGAAACGCACTGCAAAACCCTAAACAGGAGACAGGAGGACAACGAGATGGCCTATTTGGACGGGGAAAAAGAGAGGGAGCAGGGGCCGAGGATGCGGAGCAGATTAACGGAACAGGATGAGGGAGGGAATGGCACTGGGCAATAGAATGGCCGGGTTGGTTATGATTGGTGTTAAGAAGATGGAGATGGAGATGGAGTTATGAAAATGTGAAGAATTGGCAGAGGTCAAATAATAAAATGCACAACAAAGTTTTGACAAATGTCGGAGGGAGTAAAGTTTGCAGGAGCCGACACCAAACGCTTTTTAGTAGGCATTCAGAACCACCGAGCGCAGAAATTTGTGAATATTTTCTGGGGCGACTTTTATTTTTGGTGTTCCGGGGGGTGGTATATGAAAAAATAATTCTTCTTTTGTCTGGGTTTGCTGCGTGTGCCAAAAAATAATCTGCCGGGTCATTTCCATCTGCGGCGACAACATTGCTTTTTCGACCCCCGCTCCCAGTTAAACGTGCGGCCCCCAGACACTATCCTGCATGCGGCCAAGGTGTAAATATTGTCCTGCGTATAGTCTGTATGCAGACACCACGACAGTTTTTCCTACAATACTATTGCGGTGTCGGCATGAAGTTTAAACTTTAACAACTGGGGGGCAGGGCCGTCATTGCATCATCAGTGTCATCAGACACTTTACGAACTCGGCCTCACCCCACTAGCGGGGTGAACCTCCGAATATAATCAGTTGGCGTCGTGTCCTCACCACACCATGGCCCGTACTCATGAAGATCGCCCGGAGTTATGTAACTATGGCGGCCGTTTCACATGCCATGGCACCTGTTCACCCTCCACTGATAACACCCGCCAACCAACAGCAGGTCAGACTTTTTGGGTTTGTGACGCAAGGAATGTTATATTTTTTATGTCGGAATAAGATGGGCACGCATTTAATCAGACACGAACTAGTGTGCTGACGCACACCGCAACAAAAAGCAATTCACCTGCATCATCCCCACCTTGACAAGATCAAGCCCAAATCCTGCATGAACATCACCTCACCCAACTATATAGTTTCGGTGGGTTGATCATTGGTGGAAGCACCGGTGGGTACTAGGAGGTAGTCGAGGTAGCCGGCTAGAGCCGGAACAATAGGTGTAATAGTACGAGTAGCGGTGGGATTTGCGATCTGTCCAGCCGCTTCTTTGAGCTGGTGTTGTCAGTTCTTCCATCCACATTACTATCATTCTCACCATGGTTATTGCCTGAACCATTCCATTTCCGGGCTGCACCTGCGTAATTGTTTCATGCCAATCTCCTGCACACACATTGTACATCATGCGTAGGCATAAAAAATACCCAACCGAGAGAAGGAAAGTTCTAAATCCTGCAATTATTATGTGACGCACCAGTGGGACACCTTGCCCCTATTGGTGCGCCCATTGCAGATATTATGACGCTTGCTGCACAAACTCTCGAGGTTGTGCGTGATACATTGACAGGTGTCAATAGTAGCAAGATATGAAAGAGCCACCGGGGAGGTGGCCCAACCACCCCCAGGGTACCGACCGGGTGTTGGGAAACAGAATTCGAAGGGCGCAGCTCCCGAGTCCAGGCCGTTATTATCAACAAATAGTTCAGATCTATGCACCCCGATAGATTAGACATGGTCCAACAGGAGTGCATGGAGCCGGAACAACAGTAACGCAAAACGCACCGTACGACGCACAATGCACCTCCAGACGCACCATGCATTTTGCACAGTAATCCAACCAAAAAACGGGCTATCGGGTTAGCTGGGTTCAAGGGCTCCAGTGGCTAGCAGGCGACAACTGAGGGAACGATTCCGATTGATCTGGATCACCATGCCGGGGCAACTTTTACCTTCGCCGCCGTTCGTCCCATCGCCTGGCGACCCCACCGCACACCTCCAGCAACTTCCCTATCGACCGGCGGTGCCTGCATATGCAGTTCGGCCCGTGCTCGCAACCCGGCGGTTTCTCGTCATCGAATCCTCTGCGAGCGGGGCTTAGTGCCGCACTCCATGCTTCTTCCGCTACAGATCGACATTGTCGGGCTGTAACTGGCCGGCCCGGCCTGCATGTGGACATGGTCAATGGATAAGAACAACCACCAACAACCTCCAGCGAGTAGTCCCAGAGCAACATAACACCCGCTTTCAAACCCCGAGACTGACAACCTGGTAACTCCAGTTGGCCACCAATAGGTGGGGAGTTTTGCGACGCTACATCAGGAACTTTCGCACCCTAGGCTAGTATTAGTGGTAGATAGAGGTGGACAAAATGGGGAATTGCCAGAGGTTTTGGGGGTTCGCAATTGGTGTCCAATTGCGCCATGGGACGTTGGTAGTGGTATCCCGAGCTCCATAAGCCGCCAACTGGACAACACGCAAAATTGCACTCCATCCCAAAACTGCCAAAACATCCACACCACTATCTCCGGCATTTATCCTAAGAACCAACTGATATGCACCACTATTTTTGGAAGACGCATCGGATGCATGGTGGACCCAGGTTGACGCGAGAAGGACGCGAAATGTACCTCATGCCAACCATGAGAATTGATCCACCAGATGCTAGGGCCCCATCCAACCCCAGACTATGCAAATGACAAATGAAAATGACAAACTATGAAAATGACAAACTATGCAACTACAAACTATGCAACTACAAACTATGCAACTACAAACTATGCAACTACAAACTATGCAATTCGCAAACTATGCAACTCACAAATTATTCAACTCATGAATTATTCAACTGACAAATTATTCAACACAAATTATTCAACTCACAAAATCTCCCCAGTCTCCATCTCCCCAGTCTCCAATCTCCATCTCCCCAGTCTCCAATCTCCATCTCCCCAGTCTCCAATCTCCATCTCCCCAACTGACGGTGCATCCACATCTTCCACCCACATCTTCCACCCGCATCTCGCACTCCTGCCTATTGCTCTTCGCCAACGCAAATACACGAGCCCGGTATATCCTACCGTACATTAGGGGCATAGTGCCCTATGTACCTACATCTATTGTTCGGTGACAGCAGTGGTGATATTCTGCAACGAATAACTGTTACCTCGACACCGTAGCCGTACCAGGCCACAGGCCTGGGGCGGCGTTATTTTTTGCCGATTCTAGATCTATTGTTTCCCTATGGTATACATGACGATGCGGAAGGAGCAATCGCGCACCTCCACTCCAGAACCAGAACCTCCGCCAGACCCACAATAGTGCGCGGATACAGGGCTGGAACTGGAACGACAACCATGCAAAAGCTGCGATGGCAACGAAACCAGCGAAATCGCATGGAAAAATCGCCACCAAAGTGACACAAAGTCCGGCGCTGGTGGGTTGTGTGGGAGTGTAGTCTGGAGTTCCATTCCAGTGTCAGGTAGCGCAAGTCAACGTGGGTAGGGAGATCTCTATCATAGGCTTGGAGGTGGATGATCTGGTGAAAAAATAACCACCGTACGCAAACAGGTGCCACGTAATCGTATGTCCTGCACCAACCGTGGCACCGTGCATAATACGTTGGAGATGATTGCACACTAAAACTCTACCGCCGCCAAAAACCCGCCCAATTAGGCCAGGCCGTACGGTTTGGGATTTGTAGCGCCTGCGATGGGTACGCGGTGCATGGGCGCAGCCTCCATGTTCATGCAGTGGTGCACGCACGTTGATGCACTCGGCTGCAGCTACCTGCACTCGGCTGCATCCTCCCTCACCCCGGCTGTATGCAGGCAGGCGCGCGCACCCCACTGGCATGGCAGTTCCTCCGGCGACACTTATCTGCATCTCTTGATTACCGACGTTAAAAAGCTAATCAACAAAGATCTATTGTGGTTTTCGAGCTGGGACAGCTCTCTATTACCAGCTAGTTGGTACCAGGACCTCACCAGGTCTTGCAACACAACAATCCCAGGACCCCGCCCATTGGCCCCAACTCCGTGGCCCTGTCGCTTCCATCCCCGTCATTGCCCCTGCCTCCTACTGACAAGCGCAATTGCAATTGCCCCTAACGGTCCTCTCGCATCCCTTCCCCTGCAACATACGACCATTTCCCCGGAACTGTCTGATGGAACATCCCCCATGCACTCAATCGTCTCTAAAGCTTATTTGCACCATAATACCCTCCTTCCCTGGCCCTAGGCGGGACAATTGTCGCCAAACAAGGTTTAAACCCCCGATTGCATGCCATGTAATGTCATGCCATGCTGTGGACGCTTTGCTTCCCCGAAGCTAATGCCGTCGCTTGTAAGCGACTTAAAAACCCCACATCCCACCACAATTTCAGTTCCCCAGTCAATTGCCGGACATGGAACCCCAGGTGGCGCCAGGTTGGGCCATGTTCTGTCCAGTTCTTCCACGGTGAGTGTAAAGTGTGCAGTGTTGGTGCAGTGTTGGTGCTGTGGTCCCCTGTATCTGTGGTGGGGCTTTTTGTGTACATCACCATCCCACAGCACAATATCGATTTTGCATTCGTCTAAAACAATCGGTGCCTCGCACTAGATAGGGGCCTCTGCCATGCAATGTGCCATAAACCGGTAGCACGGCCCCAGATCCATTATGAGAGTTTGGTTCCTGATGCAATTGGCCCGGTTTGCAATATTGGTACCTCTCCTGGTAGTGCCAATGGTGCTGGTGGTGTCAATAATCATGGTGATGGAGTTTTAGGAGATGGTGGGGAAGTGGTGGATATTTTGCCGGTGGGTGAAGTTCTACCTGGAAAATATCCCATAATCCCAAAATAGCCTATTGACTCCCAGTGGCCACAATAGTTTCAACCAATTCTCTCAATGTCCATTTTAGCTGTCAACCGTCCAACTGCCAATTGTTCCCACTGGTCCACTGTCCAACCACCCCTTCGTGCTTTCCATGGAGGCTTTTCAACAGCCAAATACCCTCCGGTGCTCGATTAGTGGGTATGAACGTTGTTTCGCTAGTAGTTACCGTACAATTAGGTTATAGGCTTAAATATTGCCCACTACGCCAGCGCAGGTTCGGAGGGTGTATCGAAGGTGGGGCGGAAACTAACTTTGGGCAAACGGCACTGGAGGGGCAGCATGGGCATCGGGGCCCGGCATTGGGTACCTGTAAGGTATCTGTAAGGGCACACTAAAAACTACCGGCAAATGTGCCAATGGATACCACAGAATGCCTCACACATCCTTCACCGGAACCGGAGGTGCTGTGGATGTCAATGGGTCAATTGGTACACTGAAAACTGGGCGATGTTCTTGGCAGCGTAAGACCGGGTCCTGGTAAATTTCCTGGTTCCTGCCATGGCTACTGTGCTACCATCAAAGCGTTGCTGCAGCAAATTACTAAATCGGTGCACCAAAAAAGCTTGTGGATTTTGGTGGCTACAATTGTAAAGCCCTCGTAGGACTGTTACTATGGACTCACCCTGGGATTTAAAGACACCAACTGACATCTCTGTACACCTGTTTCGATAGAGAGGGGAACGGGTGATGGATGTTCGGCGTTATTGAGGTGATGGAGATATGAAACACTAAAATCCATCAATTCCATCGATGGCATCGCCGCTGTTTCACGGAATTCGTGGAATGTGTTCCCGGATATGAAAGGTTCCGCGATGGCTAGGAGTCAACTCTCTACACCATGATTCATGGATCATGGGCCGTAATCAATGGTTTGAAATGCGTTTGAGGCCACGGACTGGGTGGGACCTCAGCAAGTCTGAAATTCCGCAACTGATGTTGTTTCCGGGCCATGAAGTTATTTTTCACGCTAAATTCACTGTTGAATCCGTGTAACTCCAGCGCATTTCACTTGGTTCCTGCGGTCGCTTCTTTGCCGTAACCACATCTCCCAGTTATCTGTGCCTCTCACATGGCCACCATCAAATGCCATGGTCCACGGCACTCGCTGCACCACATTATCGATCGTGCAGTATGCATCGTCGTCCACCAGCTGCAGCTTCAGACGATATGTGGTGGTTCACATGTTCACCAGCAATTCATGAGCCTTTGATACCTCGATGTATCTGCGGAACAAGATCTTTGACGCAGGGAACACCGGGTGTGGTTTCACTTGCGGTGTTTGATCCCAAGCTGATCCAGGTGATCCAGGTGATATTATGGAATTTTCATTCCACCTTCAGTTGTGGTACATTGCGTCTTCCACAGGCTTTTTTCTCTCCGAATCTGGTGGTCCGGTGTCGTCTTATTAAGGTTGACGTCATTTTGTCTACGGTTTCCATCGGATACATGTTCTTTGGAGTAGGCTCTGATTCGCCCGGGCTCCCATTTACGCCATAGGCAATGCCCCTTGCCGTGCGTTGCCTGTGCCGAACGCAGCCTTAAATCTCAACCTCGGCAAAACTGACGAGCTGCAATGCAATGTGGTGGCTGTTCAATCATGCGTTGCATTTAATCCATGTAAAAAATACTCCCTATCCTGTACCTTGCTTAACGTGCCGAACGTTTTGGGACGACACGGCATGCATAGTACGAGCACAAGGGGACTAACCTGATTGGTTTAGCTGAGTGCGGTTGAAGGAGGAAGTTCCGATTACGAAGCTACCGAGGTAATGGGATCTTTGGGCCTTTGAAGCGACTTGGAAGGCCGTTTCAAGTGGGTGGCTTTGCTATAGATGGTACCACCACAGTTGGACCAGGGCATTTCACCTATTCTGCAACTTTCGGATCAACCACAGCAAGTGAAGCTTTTGTCAGATGGATTCTCCGCATATGATGGTTTCTCCATCGGGCCTTATGTGCGCATACTGCATTTCATGCAACATGCACTGTAATTACATTTACTATACATGATTCATCGTCGTATTTATTTACAATAATAATGTCATCATCAGCACAAACTAGTGTATTAATGCCATGTGCTCTGTGGGTCCGTTTCGTGCCTACGAGTAAATCTTAGGTGTGTATCGCTACTTTGACTTCCTGCGCCATAAGACATGCCAGCTTGTCATATTTTATAATTTTTCACCTCGTGTCTTTCCTATTTCCTTGAACCACCTATATCAAATGTCCGTCATCCCCCAAATCATCTTGGAGCTATAGTCACATCGATGGCTCTAAATCGCTAAACTCCGGTGCTATTGCTTCGCTGGACCTCGGTACAATTCCTCAATTATGCGTTCGTTCTTTATCGTCTCCTGTACCACTCCCTGCACCAGCTGTGGCATCACTCTTCCATACCATACAGGTTCATCGCCAGAATGCCTTCCAAACCATATCACGTTTCCAGCGTAAACGTGACCCCCCACATGGGATACAAGTCCAACATCTACTTGCAAGTTTTCTTTCTCCAAAACACGTAGAAACTCGTCCTCCAACAAAGGAGCAATCTTGCCACACCTTTCATCTCTTTGAGTATGTCCACAGATCAACACCAACTCCTTGTCAATGTCGTACGCTTCCAAGTCCTGTTGCATGGTATTCTTGCTCGACTCCTTAACTTTGGGCTTGACACTAGAAAATGGATTGTATACAGGCTCCGGAACATAATCTGAAGGAACCAAGTACTGGCGAATGAACTCTTTCGTTTGAGGAAGCTCAAACTTGACCGCCTTATGATCAGGATAGACGTACACCAAATGCTCCGATTTCTTGGGCAGAAACTTCTTCATTACCTCCTGGTGGTTGGATAAAATGATATTTGAAACAAGCACCGGATGTTGTGGGCTGACGATAGATCTCTTTAATGTAGCTATTTCTGCACTCAATGACCCTGGTGTCATCTCGATACGGGAAGGCATGTTGTCGAAGCTATTGTAGCCATGTGAAAGCACCAAAACATGCTTCCATGGTATGCTACCAGTGCCATTTAAATTCGAGGTCAAGTTGAGTTGCTTATCAGAAGGAAACTTAGGAATACCACAATGGGTACATCCAGTATCGTAAGTAGGTGGTGGGCACCGCAGCACCCATTTTCTGGTGTCAGATAATAGTCTCTGACCCACTCTAGTCATGATCATTTTTGATTGATGCTTGACTTGAATGTCGCGATAACTCATCATACGACATTTGACTCACCAAGTCCCCGTCTATACTTGGTATACGACATTTTCATCAACCAAAAATACGATTGTGGTAGAGGATTCTAGACAATGTCCTATAAGTAATCTGGAGCATTGTGATTGAGCTTAACATGCAACCCAATAAGAAATTTTTATGACATACAAAATGATTTACAAAAAATACTATAATTTTTTATGCATCGACGATTAATTGGTTTAACCCAATATACAGTATATTTACACTTTTTGCCTTGCTTGATCTCGTCTTTTGTTGATCACTTTTCTCAGATATGTGCCCAAATTAGGCCTGGATCATGCCTGGCCTTCTCGAAACTCCTCTTTTAATGACCAACCTTTTCTAGTTGCATTCCAATCGCACGTTTCCCTCAACATCGACCGCATCAATACAGTATCGGAATCCTTCACCACCTTGATTCCAACATTTTTCAATATATTATTGGAAGTACTGAAATTTTCGGATTGCAGTTGAAGGAAAGAAATCAACTTTTTCATGATTTTCTCTTTGTCATTATCTCCATTGGATTTTTCTTGACTCGACCCTTTGAATAGAGTGTCTTTCATACCCTTTTTTTGCTTTAAGGAGTCGAGAATCGAACTAGACGCAAGTCCGCTAGATCCTGGTCTTGTCCCACTTCTCTTTGCAGTAACTTTGGGGCCAAATTTACCAGCCAACCCAAATTTTCCGGTCCATGTTGGAGTACCTATTTGGTTTTTACGGGTCAACCTTCTTGATTCACGAAGTGCTTGCGCCGCTTCGTTTGCAACTCTATTTGCTTCCTTTTCAACTAAGGATAACTCTTGGTTTCCAGAATTAATGATATCATCATGCTGTAACGTACTGTGAACACCCCCTTTGGCAAAAATTCCCTCCATAATTCGGTTTTCATCTCTTCCTTCGGAATTTTCTTCTTCTCTGTCTCCTTCAAATTTATCCAATTTTGAAACTCCCATGATATTGGCAACTTGATAGAAATCATCGTCGTTTTTATGACCAGGACGAGATAATCTAGTAGACTTTCTTGAATTATTGCCTTTGCTGACAGTGGTCTCGGCACCGTCAAACATATCTCCTGTTTCTGTACCTTCTTCGTTTTGATCTCCCAAAGTAAATAAATCATGTAGATCATTCACCTTAAAAAATCTTCTTTGCTTAGGGTCTTTTAAAATTTTGTTAGTCAAGAATGTCTTGAAAATTTGACGATGATAGATTTTTTCTTCAATGGCTCCGGTGGTCATTAAACGATAGATGGTAATATCTTTCTTTTGGCCCAATCTCCAAGCTCTTTCTCTTGCCTGTATATCGGTAGAAGGATTCCAATCTGGATCAAATATTATCACTCGGTCTGCCCCTGTGAGATTAACGCCGAGCCCTCCAACCTTCGTTGTTAGAAGGAATATATCTATGGAGGGAGTTTCGTTGAAGTCATCTACTAATTTCTGTCTTCTAGAAATTGGAGTTGAACCATCCATTCTCAAATATGAAAAATACTGTTCCTCGTTCTCAAGACTAGATTGATTATTATCTTCCACCCTCTCAGGATTCAAAACTTTCAAGTTGGCCACAAATTTTTCAAGAATATCCAACATTTGTCTAGTTTGACAAAATAGCAAAATCTTATGTTTTTGACTTTGCCATAATTGAATTAAATCTTTCAAGACTTGCATCTTACCAGACTTTTTCGGATCTCCATAGTTATAATTTGGTTTATGTAATAGGACTTCACGGTGTACCAAATCTGGGTGATTACATATCTTTCTTAACACATCCACACCCATTAAAACATTCCTTTTTCCTCTAAGAATCGAATCAAGATCTTCACTGTGTAAAAATTTTTCGTACATCTCTTGTTGAAGCTTTGTCAATTTCACAAATAAGACCATCTCATTCTTCTTTGGCAAGTCTTTGGCAACATCACTTTTCAACCTCCTCAACAAGTATGGTGAAATCAAGTCCCGAAGAACTACCGCACATTTGTAGCCTGTTTGGATTTGAACGTTTGAAGCATTAGCATAACCACCCATATTTATCGGAATGGAAAACTGCTGTTGAAAAACAGGCAATGTGCCCAATCTTCCTGGAAATATAAAGTCAAAGAGTGACCAAAGCTCTATAAGATTGTTTTGGATTGGTGTACCCGAAAGAATTATTCTGTTATATGATTTGATACGTTTACATGTTAAAGAAATATCCAGATCAGGATTTCTAATCTTATGCCCTTCGTCAAGAACCACGTAACCCCATTGGTTTGGTAAAATATACTTCGAATAAATCCTTAGTCCAACATATGTTGTAATTAATACATGCCCTTTTTGCATTACTCTTTCAACAATTTCTTGGGCGTTGATCTGACTGGAAATTCCGGATAATGAGTTTCGTGAAGATGTTGGATCATGGGTTTCCAAGTATTGCTCTAATTTTTCCTCGGATGCTTTATTACCCATTCCAGACCCAATGCTATGTAAGATGACACATCTCAATGGAGGCCACCAACGATGGAATTCGTTTACCCATTGGTTTAATACTGTGGCAGGAACAACAATTAAAACAGGTTTCTCTAACAAACCTGAATAATGCAATCCTGCTATGAAAGAAATAATCTGAATGGTCTTTCCCAAACCCATTTCATCTCCTATTATACCTCCAGTCTTTTGTGAGTATAATTCCCATAGCCATTGGACACATGTCTTCTGATAATCAAACAAAGATGGATAAATATCTCCAGGGAGTTTGAATTTATCATTTAATACAGCATCAGGTACCGATGGGTGTGCTTTATTCCATTCAGGACGGTCATCAGATACTTCTATAGAACGCAAAGCCGACCTTTTCTCAGTCCAATTTCTAAGTCTCTCTTGATAAACCAATTCATCACCATCATCTATATTTCGGGTTTCATTTTTGGCTGATTTTAGTTGTGAAGGTTTAACTTTTTCCTCTGTACTTCCAAAAGAAAGTTCTAGTTCTCCGTCATCTTGTTCTGATTCATCTGATATTATTGGCTCGTTATCACTACCTTCATAATTGGATACATTGGTATCCAGATAGTCTGAATCTCGTTCTTCAGATTTCTTTTGATCGTCAGCATCCTCAGAATCCAGTATATTCAGATGTTGAGTCTCTACAGGTAAATATCCAGTTTCATTCAACTTCTCTTGCTTTATGGTTAAGGATGGTGACAGTGTCACGTCATCAGTATTAAAGTTAAGTTTACGCTTTTTAGCATCTTGTGTTTCGGAAATATTCTCAAACCCTGGAGCTCTCAAAAATTGATGACTTCTTGCTTCTTGAGCGTGTTCACCTTCCTTGAACACTTGCTTAAATGTATTTTCATTACCAAATGCTGTAATTTTACCTGTCCTTATTAAAAAGTCTCTCTCGGTCTCCCCTGGAAGTCGTTCACTACTGGTGGATTTAGGCTCTCCGTGGGTACTTGCCTCATCAAGTTGTCGTTTGTTCTCATCTAATCTTTGAGTAATCTGATCCACGTCCAATTGTCTCTGCTTCAACTCGTTCTCCTCAAACCAGGTGATTTCATCCTTAATTGACTTCCGTTGACTTAACTTTGTTCGAGGATTGTCCAATTTATCTTGTAGCAACCTGATTCTCTTGAGAGTTGAATTCAAGTCTTTTGTAGCCTTTTCTAGTCGTTTCTGATCTAGTTCTGAATCTTTGGTGAGAAGAGCTTTATTGGCCTGTGAGGTGATAGACAACTCGAGATCATCTTGGTCTACCAACTTCACACCCAATGACTCTATGTCTGCCATAGTGGTAGAGTTTGATATACAAGATGAGATGTGGGGTGTGCAGATAAGCTCATTTTTGATAAGCACATCGATAGTTTACTCAAAGGGATACAAGACAAAAAAATACGGCAAATTAGCAAGGTAATCATTACTCTAAATTTTGGATGTCTTTTACAATACAGGTTTACAAGTTTGACTTTTGCTTTGTTAAATCACATAAAACCTATAATTTATCAATCTTCAAAATCTAAATTTATATAGTCAAATTGACTAAAATCGATGGTTCTACTCTTCCTAATAAACCAAACTATTGTCAAAATATTAATTTTGTTCAAGAGGAGATAATACAAACAAAACTTCCTTTTGTTAACTAAATTAATTTTAAAATTTTGGTTTTCTTTACTTTTCTGTAATTCTTTCAATGTTTTGAAAAATTCTTTAAATTCTCACTACATACAAAAAGTATTGACTGTTCTAATTGTACATTGTGCATTGAACACTTTTTATGTTCTTACTTAGAGAAAACTTCTTTCTCCATAGTTGCTAAACACTCTCTATATATTTCTTCGTCATCTTCTGTGATAATGTCCTTGAGATTGACTTCCATGTCCATCACCTTCTTTTCTCCTCTACCCACTTCCTTTGTAAAGGTCTTCAACCACTTGCTTTCACCTTTACCAATGCAGATATTATAAGCATTACCAGATTGATTAGCTCTGGCTGTACGTCCAACTCTATGAACATATTCCCTGGAAGAGTTTGGCAAGTCATAATTGATAATATCGGTAATACTGAGAATATCAATACCTCTAGCAATCAAGTCTGTAGCCACTAAAATATTGATTTTTTGAGTGGAAAATTCCTTGAGAATTTTTGCTCTAGTACTTGTCTTATTATTAGTTGAATTGATGTAGGCCACTTCATATGATCTGTTGGGGTATATTTTTTTGAATAATAATTCTAATAACTTGGAAAGTCTTAAAGAAGCTTCGTTGGACTTGGTGAATATCAAAACGTTGGCCATCTTTCCATGATGAATTAAAAATTTGGCCAAAATCAATGGTTTTAAAGATGACTTCGCAATACCAAATTGAAGCTTGAACTCATCCAATTTCTCTGGAACATTGAAGATCTCATTAACCAATTGTTTTCTGTCATTGATAATCACTAATCTGGGCTTTTGGAATTTTAATGCTGATAACTTACCTGAGTCTGTGGTTAAGGTGGCAGAGAAGATCAACTTCTTCGTAGGCAAGTTCCACTCTTGAGAAATATCCTTGGAGGTTTCGAGCTTGGACATGACGATTTTGGCCCATCCCTGGAAAGATTGATTCAAAAGTCTGTCTGCTTCATCAATTACCAAGTATTTCAATGCATGTAAATTAATTGTGCCATTCAGGAGATGTTCAACAAGTCTACCTGGGGTTGAAACAAGAATATCTGGCTCATTCTCAGTCAATTTTGATCCTTCATCTTTGATTGAAATATCTGTTTTCAAACTAGTAACTTGGAGATTGGTACCTCTGCAAAGACCTGTCAAAGTGGCCCTGACTTGATTAATCAATGGCTTTGTTGGAACTAATATGATTGCTCTGATTCGTGGGACTATTCTGGTACTCAAGTCTTCAATAATAGGGATCAGATATGCTAAGGTCTTACCGGAACCAGTGCTTGCGTTGACCAATAAGTCACCACGAAGATCGGGTTTTAAGATGTTCTGTTTAATATCCTCAAGGAGCAAAGATAACACTTCTATTTGGACTGAAAAAGCTTCCTTGAACCCCAAAGACTCAAGATTCTTAAGCATGAAAGGAGATAATGGGAATTGATCAAATGGTTTAGTATTCGAAGGAGATGAATAGATTGGCTCGGTTAACCAATCAAGGTTTTTGAGATGTGCAGTAGTTGAAGTCAAACGTTTATCTCTTGGGAGTTCAGGTTGAGGCAAGGGTTTGAGATCTTGAGTTGGTTCAATTTCGGCCTCTGCCTCAGTTTCTGTTCCTTCTCCCGATGCCCTGTTGATAGAACTTTGAAATTTCGAGAAAATCCACTGATGCTTTGAAAGTTCTGGGTTGGTAGACTGATCTTCAGGCACCATTTCTGTGTCTTTAGCTTCCTCCACTTGGGATTCGAGGGTTTCTAGCTTGGTTTGTGGAGCTGGTTGAACTTCAGAGGCATCGGTCATCTCAACGTCTTCGGGCTCCGAGTCGTCATCCAGACTATTGCTATCGGAACTACTCGAAGAATCTGAACTATCAGAGTCACTAGAGCTGGAATCACTGCTTGAATTAGAATTGGTGTTTGCATTGTCCGATTTTTCACTCTCACTATCACTAGAGTCCAGGTCTTCGGATTCGGATCTTTTGATGGATTCTTGGTCGCTTTCGCTGTCGTTTTCACTTTCGCTTTCAGGCTCTTCACGCCTTCTTTTGAGGACCACCTTGGAACGAGGTGCTGCCTTTGCAACACCCTGACTAGGATCGAAACGTGCCCCAAACATCTTATGTACCACCACTACTTTGCACACCTTCTTACATCTCATCACTACCTAAAAATCGCAACACGTGACCTATCCAAAGTAGGCGATTTTTTTCACCGCAGTTTCCTCCACCAACTTCCACTGGCCACCATGAGACCTGCTTTGTCACTCCTAAAGAGATCCGTATGGAAGGGTCCACACGTGGTACCGCTTCCTATTGCCGATGCCATCAAAAACGGCACTCCAATCAGAACAAACGCCAGAAGTTGCACGATTTTACCTCAATTTGTCGGGTTGCACTTCCAAATCCATAACGGAAAGGAATACGTGGAAGTAGAGATCACCGATGATATGGTGGGGACCAAGTTGGGAGAGTATGCTTTGACTAGAAAGAAGTTCATCTATAAGCACACTAAGAACTGATGCATCTTGTATATAAATAAATGATTAAGGGAATTGATGTAGAGTGAAATATGGAGAGAATGAAGAAAAAAGGTGATTGAGTTGAAAATTCAGTTCAAGTGGCTGTGGGATAGTAAGACGAGTGGATAAGATCCAAGACATGAAAAAGTTAATGTAATGGAACTTGAAATATAACGTGAATTATAAGGTGGGTAGAAGAAGGTGAGCATATAAAAATGGAATGCGATAATCAATAATCACAATGGATCCAATCATCTTCCAGGTGATTGGAGACAACAGATTCGATGTAATATGAATGAATTGATAGATCGTGAGCATGATTGAAAAAGAATACTATAACTAACGGAACATGTGGAAGTTACGTTGCTTAGAAATTATCAACAACAAATTCTTGATGCTCTACTACACAGATTGAATCGGTTGCTTTTATTCTAAATATTCTAGCTGATTTTATTCTACATGGTACGAAACATAATGTTGTGGATTCAGTGGCATCCACCTGAATTTAATGTCTCTGGAAAGTCTGCTTTATGATGTAATGACAAAAACATTGATGGATCTGATTCGTGGTTGCGTTCCAATGGAGCGGAACCTTTTATTCATGCTGTATATTACTCGAAATTGAACAATTCGAAGGTTATGATGCAAGTACTTTTAGGATGGTCATTCACAGTATTAAGTTTTTTTGTGCATTTTATTAACCTCTTTGCAGTCTAGGATTGAAATCATCCATTCTGGTTTGTCTCAACTCACCAGTTTTATCTTTCACTGGCCATTTACCCCACCCATTCAATCTAATCACCAAACAAGTAGCATTATCATCGCCTCCGATATACTCCACAAATTTGATTACCTCTTCAGCGCAAACTTGAGGGGTTGCATTTGATCCCTTCATGTTGTAATGAGATGTGACGATATCTGCAATTTCTTGATCGGTAATCACATTGGTAACACCATCGCTGCATAGAATTAACGAGCCTTCATCACCTCCTAACCCTCCAATGGTGAAATTTTTGATTTCTTCTGGAGTTAAATTCTTGTTGATTGTTTCCAGATCTCCTATGACCAATTGAATCACATCGGGTTCAGCGGTGACTCCCATATGCTTATAGTCCACGTCTCCAAAAGCACGAGTATTTGCAAGCGCCACAAACCTTTCTTCTCCAAAAGAATCGGTCATGAAGAAGTTTGCTGCATATTTACGCAACCTGGAGGCTTCCATTGGGTTGGATGGATGGTGCGATTGCGTCAAGCAATGGGCATCACCATTTTTGTCAACTAGGATAGCTCTGGTGTCTCCCACATGGCCAATTGTGAGCTGTGATATAGTTTGTCTGTTGAAATAATGGTCACCCTCTAGACTCTCTGGATCAGTATGAATGGTCTCGATCAACGCCAGCGTACACGTGGACCCGGATTTGTTATCCTCTTGTTCAAAGAATTCATAGTCTGTCTTGAGAAATACCATGGGCAATCTGAGGTTAAGGTCATTCAGACAGTCGACATTGGTCAACTTTAGATTTGAGCTTTGCTTAACCATGGCCTTGAAGTTGTCCTTACGGTGTTTGTACCAACGCTTCCAGTATCCGCCGATGGTCTTCCAGTACTTTGTGGCGAGCTCGTTCTTGCGTTTATCCTTAGGATCCTCGATGAAAACGCCGCCATCTTCGATTCTTTGAGCAAGGTTGGCTTCTAAGAAAGTAGAGCATTGGTCTCCGCCATGTCCGTCAAAAACGTTGAAATTGAACACCGGACGCTTGGAGGCAAGCTCCAACACACCGGCGCTGAACTTGTCTTCATTGTAGAGACGATTGACTCTGGAGGTGAAGTGGCCGAAGTGTGAAGGGCTCTTGAGAAGAGGTACTCGAAGACGTGCTGGTTTTGTGCCGGCCTTTTGGGGGGCTGTGATGGTGATGGTGGTAGATACATTCCTAACAAGACCAACGGCCCGCATCAGAGGAATTGACCTTGCTGGCGCCAACATTAGAGCCATGGTGGGAATAGGCAAACGATGTTGGAGATGTTGGAGATGTTGATGAACTTCTGAGGGGTAGTGCGGTCTGGGGAGCGAGATTCATAGCGAGCCGAAGGGTCCCCGGCGGTAGAATTCCTGGCTACCGCGGAGGTAATGATGCGAAATAGCGAGAAAGGGATGAAGTGCGAGGTAAACATAGCGAGGTAAACATAGCGAGCGCAACTCTTCTACCGAGATAACGCCCGTGTGTTCGCGAGGGGAAAGTGAAGTCTCGGAAAGTCACCGCGATGGAAAATTTTGGGTTGGGAGACATGTCAGAAATCCCACCACAAGTATGCTAGTCATTTGTAAACAGCAGGAGAAAGGAGAAAGGAGGAAGGAGTGAGAAAACGAGAATGAGAGAATGATGAAGAAGGAAGCAAAGAAGGAATGAAGGGACATTAAAAAGAATTAATTATAGCATTTGTTGGAGTTGCTTAATGGAATCGTGTATTCCAAATTGTTCGAAAATGGATGGTTGGATTGAACTAGTGGTTTATTCTAACTCCTAGATTTTCAACTTCCCAGGCCACAAAGTCTAGTGCGTTCGGTAGATCGAAGCCCAAACCCAAAATGTCTCCAATTTGAGTGTAGCTTTGTAAATTCTCGTGAGTTTTGTGTGCATTCAGCAATAAATTTGAGGCAAGTGATGGGTCCAGATGTTTCAGCATATATCGTGGAAGAGCTAAATTTCTCAATTGTACTTCGTAGAAAACCTCTTCTCGTCCATTGATGACTGCAGAAATCTAATCATGGTTTGAAATTAGGGGTGTTCTCCATCACTAAAATTATGAGACGCACCTAGGGCAGAATCTCGAAAAGCAGAACTAATGCATTCATGATGCAGAAGGTGATTGGATAATTGGAAAACATGGCTAAAATAAGCATCGAAAAGCTTTCTCTTATGCACCGGAATTTTACTTGCTGAAAAATAATACAGCAAGTCATCACGTTTGGACCCTGAACCACCATCCATAATTATTTCAAATAAACTATGTAAATATTATGTTATTTTGAGGCCATGACTGTTTCAGCCGTTATAGTGTGAATTAAGAATTTCTAAGGGTTAAGCGCGGTTAGGTAATTCAAGGTATAAACATCTAGTGTTCTTATTATGAAACGCTAGGCATTAATGTAACATGAGAATCAAATTTTGAACAGCTGATGACCCGAATAACCGTTCGTCTAAAATCTAATAATTTTCAGAATTCTCAGGAACCTGAGTTTATCAGATTAAACCTCGACATATATGAAGCAAAAGTTCAAGTTATTTTGTTATTCCTAAAATTTGGTTTCATCAAATCCCATTTATGCATTTTAATATCTAGTCCACAAAGCTAGCATCGGTCAATAGTATTAATATTTATTTCATGTCGATATTACACAGGGATACTTTAAAAATATACATGGTTGCCGAACTTGATGCAACGCGGGAGTTTATATCCAATATAAAATTGCCTTATTTATTCCAAAATTATAAATAGTAAGTCCTTTTTAAATAAAATTTTCATGATCAACATTAGGGAACTCTAATTTCGTTATTTACATTTATGCTTCTAGTTTTTAGATAAAGCACTAATTTTAGCCGAAATTGATTGAGCAACTATTTTCAAATAGAGGAGGTAATTAGTCCAGAGATTTCATAGGGCCCTGGAAATTTCACTACCAATTTTAACGCCAACTGAGACTATCATTAAGCTTGAAGAATCTATAATATACCCCATCTATTTAATATTTCATATTCGATGAAAATTACAATACCAAATTTTCATCCGCATCTTCATCATAGTTAAAATTATCTATCGAAGTATCTTCTTCATCCCTATATCTGGACGAAGAGAATCTTCCAGTGACCGAATTTCTAATTCCGTCCAATGCACCACCGATTCGTCCCCACACAGATGGACTCGAATCAATTTGATTATTTATGAACTCATCTTGATAAGGTTCGTCTAACCGGTTATTTCCGACCAAATTATCATGGAAGCTTCTTCTATTATTATTGTATTGCTCATTTGCAGCGTTCGCGAGATTGAATGGGCGCAAGTCTGTCTCCATCCTACCTAATTGCTGTCTTTTGTTCATCTCCCGGTCAATAATACGTTTAGCCTCCACAATTATCAAATCTTTTCTTTTGTTTTGGAGATTCTCGATATCCTCTTCTTCGTTTTCGTCATCGAATCCTGCCCAGGAGTCATAGAAGTCTGAACTCAAACCCAACTTTTTCTTCAACTTGTCATAAACGTTGAAAGTTGTTAACAAGATAGGAAGCAATACAAACCTAGGCAACCAATTATTCAACAAGTTAAACAAGCCTGTCAAATGGATGGACTGACCGTACCATTTTTCAAATATCGATTCTCTGGAAATGAACAAAGTTATGAAATTGTATGACAATGGGATAGTTAATCTCGCAATGTATGTGGCATAAAAACTTGCTGAAACTGGATCAGATTGCAATGGTACCAAATGGTACATATTGAATACCTTCAAATGGGTCAAGGAATTAAGAGAAGCAAACAACATGTATGACAAACTAATAGAAGAAATTAAAAGTTGGAGGATTTTGTGAGCGTTGACACCTGAGTGGAATAGAATCAAATTCATGACTGATAATTTTGTTGAATGAAGTAATTCGGATTCAATAATGATTATAGATCCGATGAAAAGAACAACGGAGACCACTCTGCTCATGATTGGCCTCACATAGTAGTAGTAAATGAAATTGAGCTTTGGCAGCAAGAGAACCCTATAGTTATTGAGTCTGAAAACTAATTGATTTCTTTGATCCAAATTGGATGTGGTCCTGGCGTTCAATACATCTTCGAGTTTTGTAATGAGCAACAATAATGAATTGAATTCAGATTCATAAGCGACCATTTTGTAAAGATTTTGATTGAATTTCTGCGAGAGTTTTCTCATGAATGAATCATTTAACTGATCTCTAGTAATCACGTTGGATTCATCATGCAAGTATTGTCTTTCCATGGTGTCACGGAGCTCACCTGGAATTTTCCCATACAATTGCAAAATCCAATCTCTGTATCGGAGGTCCAGAGCAGAAGCCGATGTGAAGTTTTTGGCTAAAACGATCACTTTTAAGACGTCTTCTTTAAAGTCGATTTTTGTGTCCTCCAATGAATCCACTAATTTCGGCACCTTCAAGTACAGGGCATTTAAATGTCCCACAATACTTCCTTCAACCCACTTGACTCTTGGAAAATTGACCATTCCATGTGCCATTAACCACAAGGCAATCACCAATGAGTAGATGTGCGATAAGGCAATGATCATCAATTTCAAATGTCCCAAGGTGAGTCCCACCTCGAGGATCAAGTACACCAAACAGCACAACGACACACCGAGGATGATCAATTGAAACTTCATGTTTTGCTTCAAAGCATCACGTAAACGGTTGGCAGACTTGTAGTAGCCAGATCTGTAGAACTCTTGTAATACTGGCAAAATCAACCATGTTAACAAAAAAGTCACCCAATAGTTCGCTTTCCATATGTACAAGATTACCGTATCGGGGATCTGGAAAAGTCCTAATGCTTTGTCCGAATTGTGGGAAATGAAGTCTACTGGAAGGACAAAGATGATGGAAACTGGTATAAACACCGCCAAAGTGAGCGGAACCAGCAAGTATACCGGATACTTGAACAAGTTTATATGGAACTGAGTGAACAATAGTGATAACACCAAGGAAATGATATAGGCCAATGTCACTGGAATCCACATTTTGACGATGTTTGTATGTTAGTGGTAGATAACGATTTGATGAATAGTGCACAGCAACCTCGGATCAGAATGGGGAAAAAGGGATTTTTTTGTACTCAATTGGAATAAGGCGAGTTCTGCAGCAATTGGGCTCACAAATGTCCCGTTTATTGACCCCTGTGCAATGGTAAAAGATGATAGTAATTTGAGGAGTTGCCACGGATTATTATTGAGTGATCTCAACAGGACGCGTCACGTGAAAACATCTAAAAGAAGCCTACGGGTATAACCCCCACAAAGGGTGGAGGAACTACATGGCGCCATCTAAACAGACACCCCGACACACCCGTGAATCTCGGCCCAACTGCAACTTCCCTAAATCCCCGAAATTCTTGCCATTTTCTGCTACTTTGAATTATCACCGAGATCACGTGACCATGCTAAATTCATCCCCACCCGAGCTAAGCGGACTAGTCATTAAAATACCTCCATTTTTACACCAGGATTACGTCCATATACTTTTCTTTACATTGAATAATGTCAGAATCAGGCTTGGAAAAGGAAATCGATCCGCAAATGGAAGAAACTAATCAAAAGCCCAAAAAGGCTGTGGGATTTGCTCCTCCACCTACTGAGGATCTTAAAGCCCATCACAAGCATTTGAACCAAATTCAACAAGAAAAGGCCAAATCACATCCTTTCCATAAGATTCCTGCTGAATTGGCATATTTGGAAAAAAGGGGCAAAGGAATGGGCCCCAAAGCTATCATTACCCCCGAAGCCAAGGTCAATCGTGCTACATATAAAATATCGGAACTCGGAGATTTGAGATTCACTTCGGTCAAGGACATTTCTGTTCAGAATAAGGAAACTGAGCTTAACTTCAATTATCCAAGCATTGACTTATTTCTTCCGGCGCACAAGATTTTGGTGGATACTAAATATGCCTCACTTCAGTCGTTTGATTTGGCGAAGATCAACAAATACTTCCTTAATTTGAGCAACACCAAACTTGGTTTGGGATTCGAGTTTTCCGGGTTGGTATCCCGGATTGGAGACGGAGTAACCGATTTCGCCGTGGGTGACTTTGTCGTTGGTATTGTGGATCCTTTATCACGTAAGGGGTCATTGAGTACCAGCATATTGATAAATCCTTCTAGGGACGTGTTGATCAAGGTTCTGGACGAGCAATTGGACCTTTTGAGCAAAATAGATGTCAAATTTAATTTGAGTGGAACCGATTCCAGTCACTCCAAGAATTTCTCTATCGATGAAGATGACACAAACGAGTCTCTAGTAGTAGAAACTCTTCCAGAAGACGCTGAAGTTGATCCCAAACAACTGGATGCCAATTCAGACTCCAAAACATCAGACGAGGTAGTGAAAGAATCCGTCGAAGAACCAGAAGCGGAAAATGTTGCAGAACTAGCAGCCGGTAATGAAGATGCAGACTCAGACGAGAGTGTCCCAATTGATTCCAAATTCAAGGACTTAAAGATCGATGAGGTTGCCGATAAACCACATACAGACACAAAAAAAGTATCTGATGTGAAAGAAGATGATGGCAACTCTAAGCCGAAATCATTATCCGTTGCCCAAATTAAGTTGGCACTTCTGAAGAAGCATAAACAGAGTGAAACTTACGAATACCAACCAGATTTCACAGCATTAGCCAAGTTGACCATCTTCCCTGCATTATACTGTCGTGCTAAGCAAGTGCTTTGCAATATGAAGGTCACAAATAATAAAGCTAATGTTCTTATTAACGGTGCTGATACTAACCTTGGTTTAACTTTGGTGCAAATTTTGACATCTAATGTGTATCATCTTGATCAATTGAACTTGATATTGGTGATTCAGGAAAAGAGCCTTCCTGAAATGAATGCATTTGTTGAGTTATACAACAAGGGTGAATTTTACGATCCCTCCAAGATAGTCAAATTTAGCTTGGTCACTCACGATATGGCCAATGAAGATTTGGTGTTACCTGGCGAAAAGGTGCCTATTAATTACAAAAAGCTTGACTTTTTTGCTGCGCAAATCATTGAAGGGCTCTTTAAGACGCAATATTATGATGATGACAAGTTGATCGGAATGGACAACATCGAAGACTACAAGCTCGACTTGTTTGTGGATATCGTTGGTAGCAAAAAGTACTTCCAACACTCAATTAAATTTGATAGACTTGATGCCATCAAATTACCTATTCATGATCACACGGGTGCCTCACTACTGGAATTATTCAATAGCAAGGTTAAGGAACCATTTATAGTGAAATTATTGAAGCCCAAGAGAACCGGTTCCTGCTTTGTGTCATGCTGCAGCTTTACTGTATCTTCACCTACATATCAGATTGCAACTTTACTTGAGAAAAATGATGCAACTATGTGGAGTGGCTGGTCTAATGGTCTTCTCAATACCATGACTTACTACAATTATTACGAGGCGATCGATTTCACCATTTCCAAAGCGTGGGTCCAGGAAGCGTTGGAATTATTTTTGGAAGGAAAATTGAAGTTCCGCATCGACCACTTTGTGGACTGGAGAAATAATTACAGGCAATTTATTAAGGAGTTGTGGGACCACGATGAAAAGCTCGTATTCAAGGTGGAGGATTTTTAAACATCCTGCTTTCCCGAGAAGGTGGCGCAACTTGTAATGCACGAAACAACCCCAGAATTTTATACCCATTGGCACTAACGTTATTAGTAATACATCAAGGCATATGGTGACCTTCAAGGTTTGGAATGTAGTACCCGTGGAGTCTCGCTGGTGTAGGTCCATAGGGTTCTCATCAAACACACCGGATATTTCCGGAGCAGATAATTAGTGCAGTGTGCATGATGCATGCAGAAGAACATGTCAGAAAACGTTAAGGGTCTGTCATTTTCAACTTGATCTCTCGGACCCTTCAATAGATAACGTATTATTTACTTCGAGTAGCAAATGACAGCATACACCAAAAATGGGATTATTGTCTCTCCGAAGCTCCCGCAACTCCAGCAATCAACCCCATACCGTAAAATTCGCTGTGTGTTCGTGCGAGCCCACACAAGGTTTCATGCCCTTATTTGCGTTTCTGGGCACCCCGGATTTTTCCTTAGTTCCTAAATTAACCAGAACTATCACCTGATGTTATTACACCAATCATAATTCGGTTAACTGAAATAGGTCAGCGATGATCATGAAACGATGCCGTTGGGAAACTATAAATATCAACCACATAAACAGCTAGATTCTCAATCCAACCATCCACTCTCCATTTGTATTCGATTACACTTTAACAACGTTTCTTTCTAGTGTTTTTTTATCTAGTCAATCTGGTTAATCGATAAATATTCTAATCGCAATGACATACGCAATTCAGGAACTTACCTCATCGCAAGTCCAAATAATTCGCGACACTATTCCTATTTTGGAACTGAGTGGGGAGGCATTGACTGCGAAATTCTATCAAAATATGCTTGCTAATAACCCTGAGGTTCGTCCTTTCTTCAATCCTTCGGACCAAAAAACTCTCAGACAACCTAAGATTCTTGCGTTCTCTTTGTTGCAATATGCCAAAAACATTGAAAATTTGGGTGCTCTCCAAGGCTTCGTGGCCCAAATTGTTTCTAAGCATGTTGGGCTTCAAGTAAAGGCAGAACACTATCCAATTGTGGGTAACAACTTGATTGCCACTATGGGCGAACTTTTGGGCCCAACAATCGCCACCCCCGAATTTGTGGATGCATGGGCAACCGCTTACGGTAACCTCGCTGCCATTTTGATCGGTTTGGAGGCCAAAGAGTACGAACAAAGCCCATGGGATGGATTCCGTAAATTTGTTGTTACCAGATTAGAAGACGAATGTTCTGAAGTCAAGTCTGTATATTTCCGTCCAAAGAACCCACAACACAAGATCGCTTTGCCAAAGAGAGGCCAATACGTGTGTATCCGCTGGAACGTTCCATCGGTTCCATTTGAAACCAGTCGTGAGTACTCGCTCTCTGATTTCCCTTCCAATGGTGAATACCGTATCAGTGTTCGTTTGGTTCCAGGCGGTACTGTTTCTGGCTATATCCACAACACATTAAAGGTCGGAGATGTGTTGAAGGTTGCACCACCATGTGGTAATTTCGTTTATAAGGCAGGAAGCTCCAACGTTGACTTGATTGTTGGAGGTATTGGTATCACTCCCATCATCAGTATCTTAGAACAAGCATTGTTGGACGGAAGAAAAGTGCGTTTGTACTATTCTAACAGGAATAAATCCTCTCGTGCGTTCTCCGAGTATCTCCATGCATTGCAGGCCAAGGGTTTGGAGTTGAAGGAATTTTTATCCGAGGAGGGCATTCGTTTGACTTCCCAGGACTTGAAGACCATTTCTTCCGACCACGACGTTTACGTTCTTGGCCCTAGAGGCTACATGCGCTTCGTTAAGGACACCTTGACCTCAAACGGTGTCACTAACATCTACCTGGAGTTCTTTGGACCCATCGAAGTGTAAATTTCAGACCCTATAGCACAATACCAATAAATAACATAGTTTTGGGAATTTAATCTGGATTAGTGTATTTCGAGAAGCCAACGCCACCGATTCTTGGAATAGACGACAAATCAAGATGTGCTCGATAAATAAAATTGAAGGGCAAGTTGAGTTTTAAAGCACATGCAATTCTGTCTAAAATTAAATAATTCTTTTTGTGTTTGCGTGGCTACTCATTTGATCGCTATCCCCGATTTCAGGTGAATGTCTAGTGCCCAGATATAAACCATTGAATAGTTTAAATCAATTAATAGACGAAGCCCCCTTCCCCCTCCCCTCCATATTTGGAGAATATTTTATCAAAATAAAATAGCTTTATAAGTTGAAGATCTAGAACTTGTATAGTTTCTTTGTCAGAGTGAATGTTTTGGCCATTTACTTCCAAACTCGGGCCGAATCCAAGTATGTAGGAAATGGAGGCTTAAACGGAGCCGTTTGATTCATTCCAAGAACATTCGGCCCGCAAAAAATATCATTTTTTAAATGACAGCAAGAAAGACCAATGAAATAATACGCTTTAAAAAGTCATTCAAAATAGCCAATGGCCGGAATAAATAGGAGGCTTGAAAATATCGGCAGAATTCAATTAATGTAATTACATGGGCTGAGCTGCATATATGGGGTGCTTTGTGACCAAGTTCGCCTCTGATTTTAATGTGATAACCTGTCTTACGTCAATTATGCAGGGCCACAACGCTTTTTGTCATGCATCTCGTTAAAGTTCATATCAGGGCTATGAATTTTTAACCAGTCCAGAGGCATTCAAGAATGTGTAATTACACTTGGTTAATATAATGCATGTAATCTGATATCGTTGCCCATGTGGCCGATAGCTAAGACTTCAGTAAATATGAGCTTTTACTTAGGATAATCTTTTATTTATGGGTAGTACTCAGTACTCGACCCCTCCTTTAATGTAATTAGACTGGCTAATGAGCACATTAGAACCAGTGGATTCTTTTCAATGTAGTCGGTTCTCCTACTAAGTTCGGTTACAATCACCCCTTTTGCCCACTGCAATATTGAGAGGTGGTACCTTTCATTTTGAGTAGGGCACCACTTCGGAGAAGAGCGAAAATGCATTGTCGTGCCAAATATGTAAATTCGAGAATGATTGTTATTTGAACAAGTCATTCGGAAGTTGTTATTATGCAACGTACCAGCAAACCTTGCGTTTCGGATTATACATCAATAGCAGAATGCTATTGTGCACAGTATGCGGGTAAGGTAACAGGGACACCCATACCTCAAGAAAATACGAAGAATAATGCTGTACATGTGAACATACTCACCAGTAGGTTCCAATTATCAAGGTAGACTTCAAAAGTCAGCGAAATACTTCTCGGTTGCGATTATTATTCAGAAAAGCACAGGGCACCGATAATAACACAATCCCTGGTTAATTCGTGATTGTTTCACATGTTCAGATGCGTTCCCTTGTTAAAAGTGTTCCAGAAAGCGCATTCTTCACCCACCAGCTATTCTTTGGGAGTGTACGATTTCAATGTCAAAGCCGACCACATGCCTAAAATTTGCCAGTTTTATAGCAAGAAAAGCCATTAGAAGTCCTCAAAGCCCTCGGATTAGATTTGATTACCTTCCGAAACATGCCAGAACCGGTAGGACATGGCCACGTGACCACAAAGCCGCATCTTTTCGGCGATTGCACAGATTACAGGCTGATGCACTAATCCCGTAGATGTCAAGAACTAACATCGTATAGCCAGGATTTGCAATGTGCGGCGGCAAAAAGCCATAGAAAACTTACAGCACGACTCAATGGAGTTCCGTGTCGAATTACCGGCGAAATCGTTCTTTTTTAGTGATTTTCCGAGCGCACATTGCGTTCATGCATTCGCCTCCAAACAACTATGGCCACAAATACTACAATCGGTAACATGTCCGTTGTTCGCCTTACAATCCTCCATCCTTCAATCATGTAGTATGCCTATACCTGAAGCGTGGGAACGATTCCTACCACAGTTACTACCACGGTAGTGAGCACATTGTGACAGGCCTTTGTTGGTTAAAATTTATTGCCTGCAACCTTAATTGCAACAGGGATTGTCAATGTAAAGGATTGTTGATGGTTTGATTGCAACAGCAGATCCACTATTTACGTTTTAGGGTGCCACTGACCAGTTGCCAGGAGAAGTAATTCTTCACTGGTGTATTTACCCTAGACATTACCCTACGGATAATCTTCTACACTCAAATGGGGACTATTCCCGAAGCATGCATGATTCTGGGGAAATAATTGAGAGGTGCGTCGGAGTTTGAAAATGCCGAAACTGAGAGGAATGATCCGAAGGGTCCAGGCACCCAACACCAACCCCCCGGCAATAGGGGAGGTGGTGAAATCGAGCCGTGGGCAGCACACGGCGCAAAACCCAGAAATCCATGACTGACTTGTTGTTAACGGTGGCAACTGCATGTGAGTTTGGTGGAAGAAAGTTGATATGGTTTCTGGATATTGTCGAGTATTTGCGTTCCCCTCCTGCGCGCAACAATACGACTGTGTACAGGACGGCATCCAAAACTGTCCAGGGATCAGTGGTGGCAAGTGGAACCTTGGAATAATGCCAGGAGCGGTTGGGGTTTTAGGCTGAGGATTTTCAAACGCCGTAGCACCACATGTGTCCCTAAACCCCGTTTTCCATCTATTGTGACTCCCACCAACTTAACCATACGACCTCGAACAGAGACCGCACCCTTAAAATACGAGGGTCCACCTGCAGGAACACGTCACAAAGTCCCCCTCTGTATTTTTCCCCCCCCGCAATAACCTTCCAGGATTTTCAGACACTGATGATAATGCTATTATCGCTAGTTCCAGGCAGCTCTATGCGTGATCTCCCAAATCGGCACTCGAATAGGCGGTTCTCAGCAACCATCAAATGCAATAGGGGTTGTTCCCACCCTCGCTTATGTCAGCACAATCGCCGCTTGGTTCTGCGGTATGGATGTGTTCCACAGTTGGTGCCCTGGCATGGCCTACCACCTGCATTTACGGCCGATATTTCTCAGCACCAAACTGCCGTGGAGGCGTTGGAGTGCTGTAGCCGTTCGTTCGACTCCACAGTGTGGACCAGTGGGGACTTTTCACCAGTTTCCATGACACCATGCAAACAATGCCACTTTCTGTGTAGAGATAGGGTTAGTGGCGGTGTGGTCAACTACATGACTGCGCATCCCAGAACAAGGCGAAATTAGGATCAATAGCTGGATTTGGCGGGATAATAATCGTTAGTGGTTGTGAGTACTGCTGAAAAGGGAAAAATTGGGGTCTAACCCCGAATTACCAAGTCACCTCCCACATAGTATTACAATAGCGGTGGCCATGACTAATTGCTCCGCTTACCTCTAAAAGGACTTAGGTGACTATGGTGTCGTTAACACTTACCCTGGGGTTGGTTGTGGTGGGTAAAAGTGGCTCTTTTCCTTCTAATGATGGGGCTCCTGCGCAGTTGGTTTGCATATGTGGTGCAGGTTGCAGGAAGACTGCAGACCTGTGGTGGAATAATTTCCTTGTAATGCACCAATCATGCACAGTTGTTGCCTAATTTGACGTTAAGCATCGCACTATCGATCAATACGAAGGATATCAATACAACCAAGGGCTATTGATTTTGTACCAGGGCAATGCTACAGAGATCACGTCTAGTCTGGACACATATTGAAAGTGTGGGTTATTTATAGTTTTGGGAGATATTCGATGGAAGATAAATATCATGCAGCAACGGCACCTCGGAGTGTGGCCTGTTTGGCATTTCCATGGTTAGCAGTTAGCACTATAACAGATAATTGCACCAAGGTAACAGTGAGAATGGCAATTTTGCATCCGTTGCACAAGAATACCCGAGAAGGGGCCAATCCCACACCGGATCCAGGGATCGCCCCTGAGACCACAACAAAATACCCTTGTGGAATGGGGTACGCCAATGGCACCGGAAAAAAAGCCACTCACCGGCAATCCAGCGTAGATCTGGATCATCCCAGAAGAAACCATCTGGCACCATGCCCCACCATCTGTAGTTGTGATCCCCAGTATGGTTGTACATATCGTGGCGGGGCGCCCATAAGTGCCCCTATGTGAGGCCGTTTATGACCGTATAACCCGCTTAACCCCTCGGATCCAACCAATAAGAGGTGGACCCATGGCTGGCCATGGTTAAATCCTCTGGCTTTTCTGGTCACACCTCGGTAGATGCGGGTGGACAGATGATCTAGACTGGTCGGCTGCAGCCATCTCCGTAACCATCTTCACAACCCGAGTGACTTGTTTGGTAATTACCTATTGACGTATTTGTTCCGATCCCTTCACCGCATGCCAGGGTGAACCTGGATACATTTCGGATGTCTGTTTTGCTGGGAACGTGTGGAGGAACCGGCAAATTGGTGGGGAAAACCACCAATGTTCACTTGCCTAAGCCATGTCCATTGCTTGTTCCACGGCCTTGAAAATGGTCACCACGTCAGCCTCTCGTCCGTTGTGGTTCACATACACCGGCCGATGGTATTTTGCTTGAAGAAGCCGGCCCAAACTGGTGGGGGAGTCGCCGTGCAACACCGCACGGGCGTCTCCTATGGAGTAGTCGTAGGATCCCATGGTCTGGGGGCCGGACTCCGTTACATACACCGTGAGGGCGCCGATCGGCCGGCCGCTATGGCCGGCGGTATCGGAATGAGTCACCACCACGGTGTAGTCGGATCCGTTGCTTTCCACATTGACGGTCTGATGGTGCATTGTGGCACGATTAATAGTGGAGGAATAGTGAGATGGAGATTCAAATGTCGATTCTAACGTCGATTCAAATATCAATTCTCAGTTTTTCCTGGGATATCTCGTCAGATCACCGAACGCGCGCACTAAAACCTAACCTAAATCTTGCACCTACCGCCGTCTTACCGCCTTCCATTGAAATAATCTTACTATGACACCATACCACCAGTAACAGTAACACTGTGCACCACCTATCTCCCTCCACACACCTCCACATACTCCTCCACACACTCCTCCACACACTCCTCCACACACTCCTCTACACTCCCCCTCTACACTCCCCCTCTACACTCCCCCTCTACACTCTCACTGTACCGTCACAAAACCCTCGATTTACCCTCGCTGCACCCTCGCTGCACTTCCTCCCTGCTGCACCCTCGCTGCACTTCCTCCCTGCTGCACCAAGTACCGAGCCCCGTCCCCACCTCTACACTGCCATGACCAGGGCCTCCACCCTAATGTCCCTAGATGGCCCCTGTGGTTCAAGGCCATGGCTGGACGCTGTCATCAACGCTGTCATGTGGCGTGGGTACCCGGGACCGCTTCCGGATCCAACAAACCATCCTCGGTGGCGACTCCATCCCGGGCCCTGGCCAGTGGTAGCATGGACCCTGACCCCTATCTCGTATACCAGTCTGTTTGTGGCAGCGAAGCTTAATTTTCACCTAGTCTGGTGCGGACCTGGGTCACCCCGAGGGGGCAGACCCGAGTGAGTCAATGGAGCAACCACGGCATTATTCTGGCGTTCCACCTCCAAACAACGGCTGGGTGCCATGGTGCCTGGCCCCAATGTGGAAAACGAACGGCTTATGATGACGCTTGGTGCCAGGGCCTGTTCCGGATCGGGCCTTGACTATAGCCGTTACATACATAATGCGTACATAATATATTATATATAGTATATATAATATGCACCATATGTACAGAATTATACCCTCTACCCACCCCATATATATATAGTGTGTTCCATCCCCGAAATCCGCCTGGTGCATCTGACCCCATCGCCTACCCCATCCCTCCGGACTTCCCTCCCTAGCCCTTGTTACCCCGACCGTCCTCACCTTCCAGTGTTCGATCTCCTGTGCTTTGCTCCACTCCAGGCCTCAGTTGGTGCAATCCCGTTAGTTTCACCTCCACCTTCTGTGCTTTCTCCGTGTGTCATTTTGGTGTGGTTGTGGTCTCTTTGTTGTTCAAAATCGCCACCTCCTGCCCTTCCAGCTCCCTGAACCCCCGTCGTTCGTAGCTGCCGTTAGTGGGCCCAATTCTTTCACCTGGTTGTGTTCTGCTTGTGGTACACACACCGATTGTTCCCACCACCTACTTCCCACCTCTTCTAATTATTCAATTGGCCCTCCCAGCCTTCGTCGGCATCCCCAGCCTTCATCTCGAATTCTACTCCTGGTCTCCGCCTGTCCCCGTGGTATTTCTGCTAATTTCCCGCTAATTTCCTGCTAATTTCCTCCTCAACTGGCGTTCCTCATTACCACTGGCCTCATAAAATCCACCCCTCCTTGTTCTCCACATCTTTTACTGGACCAAACCCTGACGACCCCGTGGATTACACCGTGAATTATCCATCCTTGGACCTTCCCACATCCGTTCCTAATTCATAATTGGAATAGTTACTGTGTTTGTAATTTGCAATTGTCCATCTCCGCTTTTCTTCCTACCTTCGCGTTCCATTTTAGTGATTTTCCACCATTCACTTGGTGACCAAATTAGCTCTACAAAAGCTATTTCCGTATCATTTGAAATCATTTAATCCCCGAAACCTGCCCTCAAACTGCTTTTGACACTTGTCACCCATTCATCACTTCAAGTTCGTCTGCTAAACTCCGCGTTCCTCATCTTTCACTCTTTTGGTCGTAACAACCTCCAATTGTCACCTCCATCAGATTGTTTTCCACCAGCTTTACTGACCGTTTTTGTTCGCTCAATTCATCCCCTTTACCGCCCCTTCGTATCTTACCTCCCCCTAATCTTCGGCGTATAGCCCCTTGATGCCTACCCCCAACTTCCACGAAGGCCTCGGCTCTTCCCCATCAGATACCACTCGGTTGGTTGACCAGATCAACGATGCATTGTTCCATCACTCCTCCTCCGAACCCCCCGCTTCCTCTTTCCCGTTAGTGCTATCGATACCGTGTTCTCTGCCCAAGGACCCAGAAAGAATCACCTCTGTCATCACAGAGGTAGATCCATCCTTGACAGAAGATATTCATCAGTGTACTCCCGATGCAGATTTGCATCCATCGCTCGAGAGGCTGCAAATTGACGTTTCATGCACGGATTCCAATAAGCCCTCGTTAGAACGGCTTATATACCGCCTCCACGACTCTTGTATACCATACTCATTGGATTACTCGAACTTTGTTAGTCATCCCGGTATCCTCTTCATCAAAAAGCTTTCGAGTGATCTCGTCAATCCTTCGGCAATGACCACTTGCGTTTTGGCCAAAGAGGACCCCGAAGCCACTCATCATGAGTTGTTCAAGTTGTTAATGGACACCAGCTATTTCAAGAGTCTAGAAGAAATCAAGATTTTTGCCGACGTTACGTCTCCTGGAACTAGCTCATCTGCATTTGCTATTGTTAAGTTTAATGTACACTTAGATGTGGATATTCTCATTGCGAAGTTGAACAAATTAACTCCCAACCCTTTCAATTTCAACAAAAACGTGCCATTATATTTAAACAAGTACTTGAACAAAAAGGAACGGGTAAACAGTGCTCCTTCTTTGATCTCTTCCAGTACTTCACCTATTTCCTCAACCACCACAAATTCAAACTCGAAATTTGATATGATTGTGTTGGAAAATGTCCAGAATTTCTTGCCTGAAAGCAACACCCTAGACCATATCTCGAGAATCTTGGAAAAGTTCAGGAAATTCTCCAATCTTGTCGACTACATTTATTTCCCATTGGAATCACCAGAATCTGAAGAAGTTTCAGAAAATTTAGCAGTAGCAGAGTATGCCTTCGTAAAATTTAGGACTGGTCCCCAATTGATGGAGAATACGTTAAAGATACTATATTATTTGAACAATTTGACCTGGGATCAATTCATTGAATTTGATTTAGAAAATGTTGATCCCTTGCATCTTGAAACCAGTGAGACATTTCCCAAAGCAAAGAATGGTATCAAATTCACCATTGCTCAGCTTAAGCATAATCATTTCATTTTTAGAGATTCCAATAAGTTTTTTATTACAAACAAGCCATTGAAATCAAACGACTTGGATTATAAGTTATTCATAAGTCCCCCAAATCCAGGGTTTATCTCTTGTATGTCTGTGAAACAGGTTAATTATCAAGAAACAAATATTTATGTCAACAATTTGCCTATTTTATTTGGTAATGATGATGACTTGTGGGAATCCTTTTGGAAACAATTTGGAAACATCAAATCAGCTAAGATCATTAACCCACAATACTACAAGAATGAAGATGGAATGGATTCAGACCCTGAATCCAGAAAAGGCAAATCTGGTTACGGTAAGATCGGATTCGTGTTCTATACTGATTTTAAAATGGCCATCAAGGCTATTTTACTTACGAATAATCGATTGATCAGTTTGAATGGCTCAGCCAACCCAATTCTAATCCAATCCTCGTTTGCGCTTCAAAAATCAAATCTGTCTGCATCATACGGACAAGCGGGACATTATGGTATGCAAAGAACCTGGAAATCAAAAAATAGAGCAATGGTTAGCTATCCCGTTTCAGTTCAACCCATCCCTACCAATGCTCCTCCTTTCAATTCTTTTTACTATCCATATTCGCCTCCAAATACCTATTATCAGACAGGTTCTACTCAACCAATGGGTGCATATCCTCACCCTATTTTCACAATGCCTCAAGCAAATTATAGGAGAAGTCTGGATGATTATGATACCATGAATCCTGCTTATTATAGCAATGTGTCATTTCCATTCACTTATCCCCCTGCTGCGTACTACTACGAAACAAATGAATACGAAGAAATGCAGTGAATGGTACGCAGTTTATTTATTTTGTATATAACAAGTTCCTAGACTGGTATCTAATCGATACAAACCAGTAATTTCTATAATTAGCATAATTTACTCGTACAGCTTGACGGTTGTAATGGACATCACATTGATATCAAATGACACCTACCCGTAGTAATTGTGCGATGTGGTCATCGGATCTAGGAAACAAAAATAAGGTAGTAGCTAAATTAATAAGCCACCAGGCCATAATCATAAGGCATTTGAATGGTGAGTAATTTTTCAGTTTTTTTTTGCCACCAATATTCTATTAATGCATGCAATCTATAATTAGGACATATTATTATAACTTTCCCAATTTAGTACACTGGTTTTACCAAAGAACTTTAATGTTCTTGGCGTATAATCGGCATGATTACTATCGTGGTAATACCCGAAAGAACTACTCCGTAATTATACTCATGCATCACTATTATGATGCGGGAACCTGCTGGGTTAGAATCCCAGAATTCAGGTACCACACCTGAAGTCGCCAGGATAGCTAAAAATAATACCCTTCTATCGAAATGAAGGCGGAGCAGTTAGCTTCCAGATTAATTTGCTATATAGCTAGCAATTGTAGTATGTGATTCTTTTATATACAATAGAAAATAATAAATTTCTTAGTTGAGAAAGGCTTTAGCTTGCAGCGGAATTAGTTCGTAAATGTATGTGTGACAGGCGTCTCACTGCAATATGCGCAGAAGAAATCTGCAGTAGAACCATGAACACCAATCAGTAAAAACAATACGAACTTCTTGGATTTAGAGTATCTAGGTGGGCCTAGTCTAGTGCCGAACCGTTAGATGGCTCAAGTGAGCGATGATATGATTTACAAATTTGGAGGGTCTGATCTGGAGCGAGGGGTCAAATGAACACTGGCTTCAAATACTGCTTCTTCTTCCGACTTTTGGTCCACATTAATTTCATCAATTGCTTCGTCCACAGGCTCCACTGCTTGGACCTCTTCGATGTAGAATTTCAACATACTTTCGATACCGTTTTTTAACGTCACCGACGATGAGTCACACGATCTGCATGCACCCTTGAGTCTCAAGTATACTGTTCCATTGTCTTCTTGGAAGCGGACAAATTCAATATCACCACCATCGTCTTGGATAGCAGGTCTGATTCTGGTGAAAATAAGTTCTTTGATCATCGACACCACCTCGTCGTCGTCTTCGTTGATCTCCATGTCCGAGCTGAGGTTTTCTTCCTCGAGGAGAATGGGGGTTCCGTTGGTCAAATATTCGGTTAAAATCGAGAAGATTTCTGGCTTCAAGATGGACCAGTTGGTTCCTTGATCTGTTTTTTCGATGGTTATAAAGTTGGATCCAAACATGATGGACTTGACTCCATCGATGCTGAAAAGCTTGACTGCCAAAGGAGAGCATGCAGCCTCTCTGCCACTCAAAAACTCTCTGGTTTGGTTCTCTTCCAAAATTTTCATTGATGGTAAGAACTTGAGAGCTTGTTCGTTTGGTGTTTCTGCAGTTTGAATGAATAAGTTTCTGAGAGAAAGGCCTGCGAATGGCCCTCTTGCATAGCTGCTACGCAAAAGAGTTCTTTGAAGACTGTTTCTAGCCAAAAACATTCCGTGTAGTTGTAGTCTTTAATGGTCTATTACTAACTAAGATGGCTATTTTGAATAATGTGAGTATGTCATGTGACCACAGTTTAAAGATTGCTAAGAATGACTAAGAGTCAACTTGTCAACGTTAAGTTCCATAATTCGATCTTGAAAGTAATTCCTTTGCTTCTGTTGTCTATGAATGGATATGATCTTGATTTTTTATTTTTTTAAACTATCGTGGTCAATTTTAGGTGAAATAGTCTTTGGGGAATTCAATTTTATTCCTTGTTTTTATATCCTTGCCTTTTTATATGTGTGATAATAGCCCGGATTTTCTGGAGCATTACAATATGGAAAGAATCTTGTTATAAACAAGTTTATCATTGACTTATGTTAGTTTTTGCTTTTATATCATATATTAACTACACAATTTGCAAGCGCCTTTCTTGTGCTAATAATTCTGCAGTGCTCGACTAGTTCAATCAAAGACTTTTGATTACTAGGAGTCCATAACCTATTGAGGTGATTTTAGGTCAGTATTATCAGCTTTAACATCCAACTTCTGGCTGTAAATATTTCATTGGATCTTGGCCTGCATTTAAGACTAGATGTTGATCCACATTTATCTTTTCCATCAGCGATAATTTTCTCACAGAGACCAAAAATCGAATATTTTCTAAGCATAATGCATACCACGAATGCACCATAATTGACATAATAAAATCAAGACACTTGTTACACCAAATCCATTTATAACAACAGCGTACTTCTATCCCAATCGTTAAGTCATCAATACTTACTAAAGTTAAATTAATTTATTAATATCTAAAATACAGGATTCAATATATTATTCTCATGTATGAATAATACAAAAACATTAACAACGGAATTATTCGAAAAGCAACCTCTCAAATAATCCTGCAGTCTTTTCTTCAAACTTAGAATCACCTCCCTCCGCACTGATACTTTGGTCCAATTGCAACTTATTTTCAGCTAATTGTAGAATGTTCTCTTCAATTGTCTGGTTTACAATCAATTTATATATCGTAACCTCCTTTTTCTGGCCAACTCTGTGTGCTCTATCCTCTGCTTGTTTATCATCGTGGGGATTGAAGGATTGATCAAAAATAATCACATTATTTGCTGCGATCAAATTGATACCGAAACCACCAGCCTTGGTAGAAAGCAAAAACACGGGAATAGTTTCATCGTCATAAAACTGATCAATAATGTCCTGTCTAGTTTCAACGGAGGTGGCACCATCAAGTCTGACAAATTTGTAGTTCAACAAAGTGAGATTTTTCTCCAAAATGTCCAACATTTGGGTAAACAAAGAGAACACCAAAACCTTTTCTTTTCTCTTATGAACAATCTCATCAAGTAATTTGTTCAACTGTTCAACTTTTCCACTATTTAAGAATGCCTCGTCTGGTAAAACAAATGAAGATAAGGTTTTAGGGAACTTTTTGCATAAATTGTTTAGTTCAAAATCAGATAACACTTGCATATCTTCATAAATATATGCCTCGTTGGCTTCCACGTACTCTGGTTCATTCATAATACGTTTGGCCATATCTTTCAACTTCGAGTCTTCGTACTCAGCTCTAAATAACAAAGGGTGCAAAGAAGCTTTTCTTAATGCCATTAAAACATTAGAAGAAGATGGAATTGGATTATTCTTGGCCCATTCAAGATCTTCTTTTTTGGTGAGCAATTTTCTTCTTTCTCTTTCGGCTCTGGTTGCCTTTGCCTCATTCAACTTACTGTCATAAATCTTCTTTTGAGATTCAGAAAGATCACAACGGACGATCTCATGACATTTTGCAGGTAAATGTTGCAATACTTGTTCCTTCTTACGTCTTAAAACAAATGGAGTCATCATCGTCTTGGCTTTACTGATAGCTTGAACAGATAACAATGGATTATAGTCTGGTGCTGGTGTTGAGTTTTTTGTGGAATTAGAAGAGGAGGATGTAATTTTACCAACTTTTTGATTGAATAAACCTTGCAAATCTTCTTTCTTTTCGTTGAATAAGTTTGGTAACATGAATGATAACAATGAAACCAACTCCTTTAAATTATTTTGCAAAGGTGTACCAGTTAAAAGTAATCTAAATCTTGCTTGAAGACGCATAAGCTTGGTGTATCTTTCTGTTCCAGAATTCTTAAGGAAGTGACCTTCATCATAAACGATAATGTCGAAGTTTTGATTTTTCAAGAATTTGAAGTCTGACAGCGAACCTGATGCTAATGTGTAAGTTGTAACAAGGACATCATAATTAATGTCTCTTAATTCGTATCTCAAATCTTCTCTTTCACGAACTGAACCATAATAAGCTTGAACCACAATATCGGGACAAAATTTATTGAATTCTCTCAACCAATTTTCGATTGTGGAAGCAGGTACAATAACTAAATGAGGACCTTTCCTCTCTGCGGTTGCTTTCAAATGAGCAATAAAAGAGATAACTTGACAAGTCTTTCCCAATCCCATCTCATCTGCCAAAATACAGGATAAGTTGTTATGGTATAATAAATTCAACCAATTAATACCCACTTGTTGATAGTTGTTTAAGGTGATGTCATCGGCCAACAATGCTGGTTTATGCTTCACGTATCTCAACCCCTTCTTTCTGCGGTGTGTTATAACAATAGAGTCATCTTCATCTTCGTCATCTACCTCAATTACTTCCGCTTCCTCATTCACAGGATCTATATCGACCATGTCCATCTCACCTTCACCAGTGACTTTAACACCCCACTGCTTCATTTGATTGGAAATCGAGTCACCATATTGAGAACAAGTTTTGATCAATGAGTCAACAGCACGATATCCTTTCAAGCTAAATTCTGTGTTTTCAATAATTCTTAAACCCAAAGTCTTTCTTTTTCTATTACTATTGCTTTGTTCGTTTAATGCAAAATCGTTATCAGCAAGATCATAGATTGTAGCAAATGGTCTTTGAGTAGATACCACTTCAGCAATTGATGGTTCTAACGAGCAAATTTCCACCATGTCCAGAATGGAGGCGTTATTAATAAACTCAAGAATTTGGGCATCGATTGAAGTGATACCTGATGAGAAATGGGCTTCCTCGTCTTCATCAGACATTCCATCACTAATATCTTCATCCTCGAGATCAATGTCATCGTCATCAATTGCCTTCGATTTCTTCTTTCCTTTGGCTAATTTTCTGTTTTGCTTTATTTTCTCTTCCAACATATCTAAATCGTCAGTAATGATTTCTTTATCAAAGTTCTTTGGTTTGCCTAAAGGCATAGTGTACGAGTCATTGATGAGGGGGGATTCTGACAACGGAGAGTCCTCAGTTGGTGTAGACTCATTTGCTGAGTTCGAACCTCTGACCAATTTTCTTCTTTTAGGGGCAACTTGTTCTTGTTGCTGGGTAAGGCGGAAATGGTCCAAACTCAATTGAGCCTTTTGCTTGAATTTATACTTGTCTAGAATGGACACTTTGGGCTTTTTGATCTCCACTTTCGTGGAAATTGGCAGTTCAGGTTCTTTTGTGGGGGACTCAAGGCCCTTGATTCTTGCCTTTCCTCGAGACTTTATAGGTGAAGCATCTTCTTCATCAGGCAAATGGAGCATTTGGGCTTTACTTTCTTCTTCCTGTTTCAATTTTTGCTCCCTCTCAAGACGTTCGTGTTCTTCCATCTCTTGTCTCTGTTGTTCGGATTTTTCGAGCCTGATCCTCATCTTCTCCTCTACCAACTTTTGCCTAGCTGCTGCTTCTTCTTCTCTGATTTTCTTTTGCTTTTGCTCTACTGCTGCTAAAATGGCTGTTTTATCGTGGTTATCGGTCAACCACTGAGTTATATCTCTCAAATTGCCCTTTCCTTTGACAAAACCCTTAAGAATATCACTTTCGTCAAGATAATAGAATCTTCTTCTAACCATACCAAAGTCTTTGTGCTGTCTGATGGCCTGCCTTTTGGCCTCAAGGGCCCTTTGCTTGGCTTCATCTAATGTATTGCCATTTGTAGTGGTAGGCATCGTAGATGTCAGTTCGGGGGTAGGAGATGACTTGATGTGGATGGGAGACGAGGATGCAACCTGAATATACGATTCCTTCTTTGGGGTCTCCTTTTCGGTTGTTATGTTGGGATTCTCTTTCTTGTACCAACTCATCGTAACTCGATGAACTCTATCACCTACCGTTAGATAAGACGCGAAAAATTTTGTGCACGCGTAAGTATTAATTTGGTCAATTGATAAATTTGGTCAATTTGGTGCATGAGAACTGCCAAATGAAAAGCCAGCCAACCCCCATTCTACGATATTTGGGGATGTAACTTTCCAGGATTGGTACATGGTTAATACGCTAGTGACACAATTGGTGTATACATATCTTGCATAAACTACAGGTGTGGTCTATCTGGGAAATCCCACTAATTTCCACTACATTTGAATAGTTAGAAGCGAAAATCAAGTGCGATTGATCTTGAAGTCCAACTTCCAGGACACTTCCAAGCTGAAATCCCCATACAATTGAATGTTGTGTACTTCACTCTATGAAGTGCTACTTTTAAGGTGTGATCCTTCTAGTTGGAAGCAAGAGAATTGTAATTTCATGAGGATGGTGTCTCGTAAGTGTCAGAAATGTCGGAGGAAAAACAGAGAGCGTAATGTCGGGGTCAAAATGTCTGAAAACCTGCCAAAAAGACAGAAAGCTTCGACTGCATGAAAAGTTTCATATGTCTGAAAACGGAACTGTAAGACCACACTTCCATATAAATAGCGACGTGCCCCGTCGATTTCTCGATTCCGTGGAAACTGAGCCATAAATGGTGTGTGAATTTGACTTTAGTGTGGAGTTCCAGGGTTCCTGCACTAAGCCCTGGAAACGGTGCCGTGGCTTGTGAAAACGTTACTATGTAGACCCCGATCAATTGTACCATTGGGCCCCAAAATGTACCCAAACGCACTTGCTGGCTTTTGATCCCTTGCGTGGAATATCCACCCTCCGAAGGCTGTGATTTCCTCGTTGGGAAATCGCCAATGGGCACAAGCAGCTCGACTAATGTGATTTTAGCGAAATTTAAATGGCACATTCATCCGAGCGAAGATTTGAACACGGTGTTTGGATGGATCGCCGTCAAAATTGCAGTGACGAACTTAACACCCCAGAAGCACCTCCTGGGGTGCTTACTGGCCATTTGGGGCATGTTGTACGCTTGTAGGGCCCATTTAAACCCCAAGTCATCACAAGTGGGTTGATCAACCCTCACGTGACCCTAAGCAAAGGCCACATCAAACTTGAGGCAAAATCTTAATCTGAAGATAGTCGATTTAGGGATCCCTTTCATCAACAGACGAACGGCCCGCCAACATTCAGGCCATTTGTGCATTCCACCTCATTATTTATTGCATTTGGGACCTGCCACGCTTCCCATCCCCAGGAACCATCAAATTCTGTGATGTCTGACTGGATATCCACCTTTCCAGGCTACCTCCAGGTGCTTACCACAGCCAAAAAGGTGTTTGGAAAAATCATACAAACGGGCCCCACGCCGGAACATGTGGGCATCATCATGGACGGAAACCGTCGATATGCTCGAAACAAGAAAATGGAGATCAAGGAGGGTCACAATCTAGGATTCGAGAGCATGGCCAATATCTTGGAACTTCTCTACGAGTCGGGAGTCAAGAGTGTCACAGTTTATGCATTTTCCATAGAGAACTTCAACCGGCTGAGCTACGAGGTCAAGGCTCTCATGGACCTTGCCACGCTGAAGCTCCAGCAGATCTGTCAGCATGGCGATATATGTGAACAATACGGCATCAAAATTCGCATCTTGGGTAATATTCAAATGTTGCCTGCCAGTGTCCAGAAGATTGTGGCGGAGACAGTGGCCATGACGGAAAATAATACCCGGGCGGTGTTGAACATCTGCTTTCCTTATACCTCTCGTGAAGAAATGACACGGCTGATAAAGTGCGTGGTGGACCAGGCGGTGGCGAAGGGAGACACCTACGACATCGACGAGGACGCCGTCACTAGAAACCTTTACACCTCTGACGCCCCGCCGTTGGACATTCTCATCAGAACCTCCGGCACCTACCGGTTGTCGGACTTCTTGTTATGGCAGTGCGTTTCTCCCGAGTGTGCCATAGTGTTTGTGGATAAATTATGGCCCGAGTTTCGGCCTTGGGATATGTGCTCCATCTTGCTCAATTGGAGCTTCAACAAATACTGGTACGGCCATGGTAACGGCAATGGCAGCAGTGTTCCTCCAATTGCAAAAACTCCGCAACCAACAGCGATGGAGGCTACCACCGGGGGATCCGGATTCCAAAGATACGCATACGAGGAGGATTTTGATGACGACGACTCGGACTCTGCCAGCAGCCAGGCAGACGAGATCGACACCGTGACCTCTGAAGAGGACGCCGTGGTGTCCAAGTCCTCTACATAGTTGTACCGGCCTCCTGCATGTGGTTAGATGGGATGTCGCGATATCGCGACATCTTGGTGGGTGGGGGAAGCAAAATGTCGCGCGCTTAGCACAATCCCTCACGTGTTCTGACTCATAAGTCAATAAGTCAATTATTGAATAAGCAGACTCGACACTTTCGAATCAACCACTTTCTTTCTAATCACCATGGATTTAGTTAATCACTTACCAGATCGTTTATTATTTGCCGTCCCCAAAAGTACGTTCAGCCACATTGTCCTGAACTAGACAATAAATGCCCCTTTCACCCCATAATACTAACTATTTCAGAGGGTAGACTCTACGAGAAGTGTTGCAACTTGTTGAACGGAGCGGATATTCAGTTCAGAAGATCCAACCGTTTGGACATTGCTCTCTCCACCAACCTTCCTGTGGCGTTGATTTTCCTTCCTGCAGCCGACATCCCGGTGTTCGTAGGTGAAGGTAATTGTGATTTAGGTATAACTGGTTTAGACCAAATCAAAGAAGCAGACATGTTCGACTCCATCGAAGACTTGTTGGACTTAAATTTCGGAAATTGCAAGTTGCAGATTCAGGTCCCGGCCAACGGTCCATACACCAAACCAGAGCAATTGGTGGGTAAGAAGATTGTCAGTTCTTTCACTAAGTTATCCACAGACTACTTCAAGTCCTTGGAAGGCGGTGAAAAATTGGACACTCACATCAGATACGTTGGAGGCTCTGTGGAAGCCTCCTGTGCATTGGGTGTTGCCGACGCTATCGTTGATTTGGTTGAAAGTGGTGAAACCATGAAGGCTGCCGGATTAAAAGCTATCGAGACCATCTTGACCACATCTGCTCACTTGATCTCTTCAAAGAACCCTAAGTTCCCCGACTTGGTGGAGAAAATTCACCAAAGATTCGAAGGTATCATGGCTGCTCAAAACTACGTGTTGTGTAACTACAATGCTCCAAGATCCATCTTGGACAAGGTTTTGTCCATTACTCCAGGTAGAAGAGCTGCTACCGTGTCTGCCTTGGAAACCAAGTCTGAACTGGACGACTGGGTTGCTGTTTCATCCATGGTAGAAAAGAAAAAGATTGGAGATGTTATGGATGAGTTGAAAAAAGTGGGCGCTTCAGACATCTTGGTGTTCAACATTGGAAATTGTAGAGTTTAGTAATAGAGAAAATAGAGTTAATTCTTACATTGTGGCCTTTAATTCGCCAATAAAGTTCTGTAGTCATAGCATGTTCATTAAGCTAATTTAATTCGACCTCTCTAATACCGTCCTTATCCACGGCCTTAAGGTAAACACCCTTGAAATCGATTGGCATTCTGGTTTCCAACTCCTTCAAACACATCTTCATCAACTTCAATCCATCTTCCAATTTCATGTCGGGCCTATAATGTCTATCTAACAACGATGAAGCGTAGAAACCAGCGTAACCATGTGCTCCGTAGGGCAACTCTACGCTGGTGCCCAAGTAGTCTATCCAGTGTAATGAAGGAGTATTAGTCTTGGTGTCAAAACCAGCAATCAACACGTTGACTTGATATGGCTTTCTGGATCTAATCGAGGTGGCCAATTGGTTTCTGACGAAGGAAGCCACAGCCTTAGGTCTTAATTCAATATCATTCTCTCTCATAGTATGCAATTGGATGTTGGCTTGCACATATTCAGCGAATTGGACTGTGTCACCGGATTCACCTGTAAATGCCACCAAGTTATGACTATTCAACTGTCTGGTTTTGTCATCGGAATCTTTCAATATACTGATTCCTCTAGTGGCTGCCTTTGATGTGGCCACGATAGTGCAATCATCTAGCTTGATTCCCAAGATGATATCCATTTTGTATGAAGGTTCTAAGAGCCGGTCCTATAGTTAGGTTGAGGGTGGTGATAGTTTTGCCATCCTACGAGGTAGTGCGATACCAAGTATTTGATAGGTGCAGGTATAGACCAGATACTGATAGATAGGTGGTATTTGGGAAAAAACTACAAAACAATAACCATGTTCCTTTTAATAAAGGTATTTGTATATACCATTAGTTTCTGTGTAAAAGAATTTCGGCGAAATTTTCTTCAATTGCATTAAATACCAGTCAACTTGATAACATTATTCTCACTTCTTTAGGTGAAATTTTTCAAGACTCGCGTGGATTGTGGGGGACCATGTGAAGTGAGCTGGTCTCTTCATATATTCGAAAAGTGCATAGTTATCATTTAAAACGTCTGGAATTTTACGAGATCCAAGCATTCATATTTCGGTTGAAAAGGAAGTTTTACCATCGAGCTTACATACTTATTAATTTGGGCAATGGTCTATAAATATTCGTATCATTCGTCACATAAACAAATTAGTATATACATAATTCCGTAAACGGGGCATAGATTTATGCACTATAATATATGTAAAAGTATCATCACTTCGCTGGATGATCATTTGCCCAAAGCTTTGTTAACTTTCTCTTCCACCAATCTATCGATTAACTTAGTTAAAGCACTGTCGCTGTGACTGATTTGGTGGTTCAAACTGACTTCAATTTGCTTGGCAATTAGCTTACCTGTCAAGTCCACTTCGATGTTGACGGTTCCTCCCACATTTTTCAAAGGCATAACCACCTTTCCTTGGGTGTAACTTACCATCATGATGGAGAACTGAAATTTGTCATAGTCCACAGCCGTCACAGTCAATGAGGTACCATCAATTGCAATGAATCCCTTCTCCACGATATAATTAATGTTTTCTGTGTCCCTCAACTTAAAGGTGAATGTAATGGCATTTCCATCTGCAACTCTATTCACAATAGTGGCAATGGTGTCCACGTGTCCCTGTACAACATGCCCACCCAAACGAACCTCACTGGTGACGGCTCTTTCGAGGTTAACCTTCGAGCCTTGGGTCAAATCACCTAAATCGGTTCTTCTCAATGTTTCTGGTGCCACACCGACCTTAAATTGGGTTCTGGCTTCATCAAACTCCACCACAGTCAAACATACACCATTGGTACAGATAGAATCTCCAAGATGCACATCACCCAAGATACTTGAACAATCGCCAATAGTGATCGAAACTCCATTGCCTCCGGTTTCTGAAGTATCCAAGTTCTTGTACTCAAGAATAGTACCCATAGTCTCGACCAAACCCGTGAACATTTTCGCTAGTAGTAATGAGATTATAAAAGATGTAGTTTTTAAAGTAATTGACTAGTGCCAGTATTTGTAGGGATGATTTAGTAATTTATATTGTAATGACTTATTAATTGGCAAATTCCGATACTCGCATAGAAGATATGATTAAGTAAGCAGGATCATATAATAAATATTTCTGAAACATTGATTGCATCTAACATTGGCTATATATCGGTTTTATCTGTTGAATATTTCCGTTGCATTGTAGTACTTCTTCTTGTGTTTCTGGAATCGTTAATTCCTTCCTGTCCTAAAAGCCAATTTCTCAGTTGAAAGACTTCGGAAATTAGCTGGCGGATGTAAACGACCATAACTTCTATCTAGAGAATATCATGACAAATCCAAAGAGATTTTTATTGAACTATAATTGTCATAATGCCATAAACAGACTTCTGGTGCTAGTTTTCAACTTTACGTACTGCAAAAAGCTCAATCGGACTGAAATATACGCATAAGGCAAGGTATGCGTGTAATCCTCAGAAGATCCAATTTTTCATCGCGAAATCCTACAACTATTATCATTACCTCGTCCAACATCACCAAGAATGCCATTCAGATTCCCGGTCCACTTCGAGATCCCCAAGCATTCGTATGTGAATGCACGTGTTATCAGGGACCAGTTCAAAAGATTGCAGTTTGAGGAACATGAGGTGACCAGAAACGCCTTGAAGTACATTTCCAGAAACACCGAATTGCCTGCTAGAGCCAGATTGGAGGCCCAGTTACAACTCGCTGCCATGCCCAAGTACACCGCCTACAACCAGATCAAGAACAGATGTGTTGCCACCGGATGCGCCAAGTCTGTCATCAGCGATTTCAAGCTCAACAGAGTACGTATTAATTCCTTTCCATTTGTAACGCATTTTCATACTAACATTTAGACTGCCTTTAGAGACAGAGCAAGAGCCGGTGTGATTCCTGGTGTCAAGGTCGCCTCGTGGTGATCGATAGCCCTATCATGTAAATAGTATTCGTTGTATAATAAAGAACCTTCTAGAATCTCGTAGGAACTCATACCAAGTCCATTTCATCTAAGTTATATTTCTTGAACTATACTAGCATTTTTGATTATGGGTAGTCATGTGACGCACTTTTCTAGTTGAAGTGATAAAAATTTCCTTTTCAACCTAACAATGTTTGGCCTTATTCGTACGCCGGTGCTCCGTACTCGTCCTCTTGGCTTGATCCGTCCCCTTTCTCTCAAGCCAGACTTCTCAAAACTCAAGCCCATCCAACAACCCGCAGGAAATATTGTTGGTACCGTCAACGATGCATACAAACCTCCTATAGCAGACTACTATGAAGGTGGATACCACTGGACCTACGAACGTGCCATCACCATCTCACTCTTGCCCTTAGTGATGACTCCATTTGTTGCTGGTGTGGAATTCCCCTTGATCGATGCCACCTGCTCAATTCTTCTCCTTTTCCACTCGCATGTCGGCCTCAAATCATGTATCATAGACTATATTCCCAAGAGAGTCTACGGAGTGTGGCATAAGGTGGCCACCCTGCTTTTGACCACTGGTACATTTGTGGGTATGTACGGTGTTTACGTACTTGAAACTGAGAATAGTGGACTTTTTGCCTTGATCAAGGCCATTTGGGGCTACTAATTCAATATCTGAAAAATTGGCATAACTGGGACAGCTCGAGTTTGAAAGTCATTTCGTTGATACAGTTTCGATTTGTAAAATCATGAATGACTATCCAACTTGCCTTCATTGCATATTTTGATGGGCATCTTCACATATTTCAATAATATCAATATTTATCATTTCATTAGCTCTGGAACTTTTTCAGCACTGCTTGGTATCATGTGGAATTTTTCGAGTGAAATCAACTGGATCTTTATTTAATAATGCACCGAACGATAGGGCAATTATGTTGCCACTCACATTGAAATATCACTATTATTACACACCATTAATTCCCTTGAACACCACATCGGCGCCTAAATCTTTAGCAGATGCAAACCTTGGAACCATTCAACCACTATATCGATGACTCGATTTTGCGGTAGGTTGGTTATCCTACTGTATATACTACCCCAAAAACGTTTTAGACATCCAGGTGTAGCCATGAAATGAGTGGTGGGTACACGACCTCACCAATACATCAACAACACCACCCCCAATACGTATCTAGGTGATGAGTGATAGTGAAGTTCTCGAATACGAACAAAATGAACCTGAAGTGCAGGTCTCTGAACCAAAGAAGGTCATTGACCATCAGGGGCTTCAAGCACCAGATGAATCCGATGGACAAGCAGAAATAGTCTATGATATCATCGATCAGGCGTCATTTCATGTTACCAGAGCCTTATTCATAGCCAACCTCCGGAGACCTATAAATGCAATCAACTTTCAAAATTACCTCAAGGAATTGGCAGCAGAAGCTGGTGGGTTCCATGTTGAAAGAGCATGGTTAAACAGATCAAGAACACATGGTATCGTGTTAATAGACAGAGAAGAGGGTGCAGAGTTCATAAGGGAGAAATTGAATGGATCCATATATCCTACTCCTGAAGAAGATGATGCCTTGAAAGCTGAATATGAAACCCGTGAGCAAGAGCGATTTGAAATCGATTCTGCTAGATACCAACAAGCCATGCAAGAAGAAGATGAGGCCCGCAAAGAAGAGTTAAAGGAACCTGTTGCTCCTCGTGAATTTGCTCCAGAGAGAAAGCCTTTATATGTGGACTTTATCCCTGTCAAAGCCATTAACCAATGGGTATTTGAAGAGGATAGAGGACCTCGCAATGGTGTTTGGAAGATAGATTATGAGAATAGAGGTGAGGAGGTGATTGCCAATCACACTCTTTTGAATGGAGACTTCATTCCACGCTTCAATCCACGTGGAAGAGGAAGAGGTGGCCGCAGAGGTGGGAGAGGTCATAGAAGAGGAAGAGGTGGATTTTATGGTTATGAGAGAGACTCTTATGACGGTCCTAGACCTTATGATGGACATGGCCCAAGGCCTTATGATGGAAATGGTCCTAGACCTTATAATGTTGTTCCCACACATGACGGATTCCAAAGTCGTGATTATTCGAATTCTTATAGAGACTACAAGTACGAAAGGTCTTCTTACGTTCCAGGTCAAAGGGATGAATCATCAAAAACTGATTCCTATGAGCCTTCCTACAGAGATAGGTCACCCAAGAGATCTCCTAGAAGATCTAGATCACCATCAAGAGAAAGACTATCACGTTCCCCATGACCGATACGTTTAGTAGTTCGTTATTCATTATTTCTGCTATTTTAGGTCTATCATTAATAAAAGTCCTTCGAAATGAAATCATTTTTATAAGTTTCTTGAACTAGTTATAATGAGTATTAATTCTAATTGATCTCATTCACTGCTTGTATCCATATCTTCTTCATTGTTGCGAATTGGAGAATTGACTTCATCTTCAGCATTTGGTGGGTCTGGGGACGAAATCGCGGATTCTTCTATAGGCGTAGAAAGGTCAAGGTTATCGTAATCATCTAACAAAGGTTTTGAAGGGGAAATTGGACTCTCGGACGCGTCTGACTTATGTTTCTTTGTTCCTGAACTGGTTGCTGTGCCACTTTCGTCTTGGTCTTCTCCTTCTCCTTCCGAAACCTGTTCCCTTCTCCTTCGGGGAGATTCTGGTAAATCTTCTGCGCTCTTTGTTTCAACTGCCGATGTTTCTGCAACTGTTGAGGCAATAGGTGCTGCCAGCTTCAACCAAGGTATTTCAATCAAAGGGATATTCACTGCAGCTTGAGAGCTCCTAATAGGCTCAATAATCTCTGAAGGCTGGTTTGTGTCCTCAAAAGTGGTTTCTGGAAATTCGTCCAAGCTTGAGGATACAATTATCAATTTGACTAGTGAATTCATATATTTTAGAATTCCAACATTGTTTGACAACGAGTATCCTTCCTTGGTTGGATCCAATAAAACTTCGGCCAACCTGGAAATTGTGAATGGAGGTTTATCGGTAAAATTAGATTTGAGATGGTCTTCTATCCGTTTTTGGGCCTCCTGAATGCTTTTTTTTAGATCCACATCTTCTGGTCTGGCACTAAATTGCTCACCTTGGGAAAGGGCAATGTGTACGATATCAGCAATTCTTGACACAATTTGCTCATATGCTGAATTTTTCCATTCTTCGTTAGCTTTTGAGATGCTTCGAATGCCAATTACCAGGCTGAGACTGCTGTTCAAGTCCTTTTCTAAAGGAGGAATAGGTAATGCCATTGGTGTTGATAAGAGGTCGTGTAAGGGTCAAATGGATAATTCCCTAAAGCGACCATAAATAACAACACTTGTATTGACTATGCAGAACTATTTTAACTTGGAAAATAAAGCATTCTATATATACTGGTTTGGTTCATTTCTAGTCTATTTTCTGTTGTTTTACTAAATATGTTAATATAAATTTGATTGGTTTTGACAATTTTTCTGAATAACAATCAATCTGAAAATTCAGCTCATTCTATAAACGACTCGATGCAATTAAAACGTGTAGTCAAAGAATTAACCTTTCCCAATTTAACACAATTACACCACACGATACAAAGCCAAGCTATAACTTAAACCTTGTAATAATGATTCTGCCTTCTTCACCCCATCACGTGATCTATCACTAAACGATGATATTATCCTGGAATTGGATTGGAAACAACTTTATAGAGGGGCCAATATTTCTAGAATAAATTGCCTCTTGGAATTCAACTGTTATTTTATTGAGAGCTTTTCGCTTGCTTTTAAAATTATAACTTTCACCCATATCATGTCATTTAAGTTGGACACCGCACGTCAGTGACACAAAATGGAAAATTTTCATTGACTATTTTCACTAGTTCAAGAAATTACCACTATCCAATGTCACTTATAAGAGCTTGCACCAGGAGAGTGTTGAACTCGTCCCCCAGAATATGGCAGGCTTCAACAAGACCTGCTGTCTTCACCAGATTCAACTCTTCCAACACTCCTTTAATTGCTCAAGTTTATCCTCCAAACAAGGACACCATCACCGAACAAGATCTTGATGACTGGTTAGGTGCCGTCAAGGCATTGAAGAACGGTAAGACCAACGTTGAAACTGAACAAGAAGTATATCTTTCCACTTTGGTGCAACCAGAACCATTTTTAGAACAGAAATTCGAGCCAACTGAAGCTCAGTTAGCTGAAGTTGAACTGTTTGCCAACAAGGGAATCCCATTGAAATCAGATCCAGTGGTTGACAGTTTAACCAACATGATCATGAGACACGGTAAGAAGTCGAAAGCACAGAAAATCATATCAAAAGCATTCTATATCATCTACCTTAAAACCAGAAAAGACCCTGTCCAAATATTATACGAGACTTTGGACAAGTTGGGTCCAATGATCACCACCAGAACTCAGCTCACAGGTACTGCCAAGAATAAGCTTGTTCCAGTCCCATTAACTAAGAAGCAAAGATACAGATACGCCATCACCTGGATTTTGGACGGAAGCAGCAAGAAGAAGTCTCCAGATTTCTCTGTGCGTTTAGCAGAAGAGATTATTTCTGCCTACGAAGGCAAGTCTGCTGGTTACGACAAGAAGGCACAAATGCATAAGACTGCCATGTCTAACAGAGCCAACCTTCAACTTTAATGTATATAGCAACTTCGGCATGTCCCGGTAAAGAAGAAGGTTTTCATTATAGAATGAATGTACAACATCGATGAAGCACCAAATTAGGTTCTGGATGTGAAATTTCCAGTTTCCCATTATTGTAGATTATATTCCAATAGCCAGGAAGATATTATTTTATTGATCATATTGGTTTCAGAAAAAAACGTACATCGTGGAACTATTGATCATTATAATCGGTATAGTAACAGGTGTTATGCTTAGCTAATTTTCTGGATATTTCCCTTGAAATAATGACTGGGGGCCGCAATTCGAAGAATTTCACAAATACACTATTTGTAATGCTATTGGAACAAGCTATACACCGCCTTAGAAATAGGGTTGATCTTCTAGGGGTGGAATGGAGACAGTATTATTACAGTAACTCCCGCAACCCTCGGATCATCCATGCTAAACTCAACAAAGGACCGTTATTATCGTTACGAACGTGTCCTCAGGATCCTTACGCCGTTCGTCATGGGGAATATTTGATTCTCGAGGAAGAACCACAGGGAGAGTCCATTTATGAGCCCATTACTCCCAACTCTTCCCGATACAGTGAAGAAATCTTTACAGAGTGTCCACCAACCAATGCAATTGGTACGGTTGGCATGCTAAGGTACATCGTCAATTGTAATTGTGATTGTCATAGAGAACTCAAGTTCCGCAACAATTTAAGACAGAGGGTGCTAAGGCTCGGGTTGGCATGGAATAAAGTGTTGCTACCTTCTCCCATCCTAGAGACTGAACCCGAAATTGATCTTGAATTACAGCCACAACCGTTGTCACCCCTGGTAAAAGTGTCACGAATTTCCAGTTCATGCGATGCACAATCCATGTTACAATCACAGCCAATTGGGCCCGAACCGATGAAAAGACCATTATCTGCACCACTGCTAACATTAAAGCATTCAAATTTAATATCAACGGAATCTCCTGTGAAATCTGCCCAATTTGGATTGAGTGAACTTCCCATTAGTCCAGATATAAACCTCAAACTGCAGAGATCTAATGTAGACTCGATTTCGCAGCTAAAAAGTGCCAGTGGAACCACATTAACAACAGAGCCCGCAACATCGGCATACCACGAGTTATCTGTGCTTGCAGCACGGGCATCAGTTTCTATGACCAGTCCGGAAGTTCTGGGGCTGCCATTGAGATGTTTGAGCTCCAATAAAGGTACCAAAGAAGACGTTTTTGCAATCAATCTTCGTAGGGCGAGATCTCTCTATGGACGTCGATTGTCGGTACGAGCAGGTTCTGCTGGGTCCATAGTGTCCACAAAGTCCGCTAGGTCGGCGAGATCTCCCAAGTGCATTACTGCGAAAATCCTCCCTATTCAGGCAGAACCAGCGGGAGCACACTCAACTTCTCGCTAACTAGTGAGTAAAACACTCCTACAATATAGCACCATACAATAGAAAACGTCTCTCCAATTCGCCTCAATCCTGTGTAATTCTTCTCTTAACCCACCTAGTGTCTCCCCCAGTGAGAATAGGGGAACATACCGAGGAATTGGTGTTTTTGATAGCATCCTTCAATTATGCTCACTACATCTGTCACTACCATTTCTACCACCACCTCCCACCACCGTCGCACTAAAGTCGTCTCGCGTCATATACGCACAAACCTGCACACAGACCGGTAATTCCCCAAGTCCTCATTGGCCAATGCAAAGAAAAACCACCATAAATTTTCAAAACCAAATACCCTTCTAAACTACTTCAACTACAATGATTCGTGGATCCGGTGTTCGTTCTGCTGTTAAGCAAATTGCATCTCGTCGTTTCGTCTCCACCGCTAATGCACAAACTAAGTACACCACCTTGTCCAACGGTGTGACTGTGGCCTCCGAGTTCAACCCTAATGCCACTTCCTCCACCGTGGGATTGTACTTTGGTGCCGGTTCCAGAGCCGAACACTCCTACAGCAACGGTATCTCTGCCTTGACCACCAGCATCTTGGGCTCCAGCTTGCAAAACGGTGTCTTGTTGTCCGCCGAAAACACCAAGGAAACCAATGGTGTCATCGCTCAATCCACCAACGAGAACGTCAAGGAAGCTGCCAAATTGATCGCCAAGATCGCATCTGAACCAGCTTCCGTGTTGGAGAAGGCCGACTTCGGTGTTGCCAAGGCTGCTTTGATTGCCCAAGCCAACGCTGTTGAAGCCAACCCAACCTCCAGAATCTTGGAACATTTGAACGCTTCTGCTTTCCAAGGTTACTCTTTGGGCTTGCCAACTTTCGGTACTCCAGAATCTATCTCTGGTTTGCAAGCTGAAGACTCCGTCCGTTTGTTGGAAAAGCACTTGGTCTCCTCCAACACCGTCATCGCTGCCTCTGGTAACTTTGACCACAATGCCTTAGTTGATGCTCTCGAAGGTTCCCTCAACATCACCCAAGGTGTTAAGCCAGAGACCAAGCCAGCTTCCTTCTTGGGTTCTGAAGTCAGAATGAGAGATGACACCATGCCAAAGGCCTACGTCTCCATCGCCGTTCAAGGTGAAGGTATCGCTTCCCCAGCTTACTACGTTGCCAAGGTTGCCTCTGCCATCTTCGGTAACTTCGACCACCACTCCACCATCGCTCCTTACACCAGTGCCAAATTGGCTTCCATTGTCCAAGACTACCACATCGTCGACAAGTACTCCCACTTCTCCACTTCATACTCCGACGCTGGTTTGTGGGGTTTCCACTCTGAGAGTTCCAACTACCAACAACTTGACGACTTCGTTCACTTCATCTTGAAGGAATGGAACAGATTGTCTATCTCCATCACCAATGCCGAAGTTGCCCGTGGTAAGGCTGCTGCCAAGACCGCTTTGTTGAGAGAATTGTCTTCTTCCAACGCTATCGTCTCTGACATCGGTAACAAGGTCTTGTTGGCCGGCTACAGAAACTCCGTTGAACAAGCTTTGGAGAAGATTGACGCCATCACCACCAATGACGTCAAGCAATGGGCTAGAGTCGCTTTGTGGGACAAGGATGTTGTTATCTCTGGTACCGGTCAAATCGAAGCTTTGCTCGACTACAACAGAGTTAGAAACGAGATGGCCATGTTGAGATGGTAAGCTTCCAGCCAACAATTGCATGTATGAATCTAAAACTCCCCCACTGATACACTAGTTGAATCGTATATACATATTTATATTAATATAAATACTTCGAAACGTGAACCTCTGCTATTTTTTCTATATAATTCCGCTATCCTTCAAATTTCTCTGTACTATCATGTCCGTTACAGCAGAAAGGACAAATTTCATTGATTGTGTATCTGTTGCACAAGTTCGGTGAATATAAATGGGTTTATTGGTACGATTAACCTTTAACAAACTGGATTCGAAAAACTTAATTACCTCCTCCACATCATCAAGTTTACCTTTGTACTCGGGAAAATATTTGTTTAGTGGAGACTTTGGCAATTTTTTTTTGAGCAAATCTATTTTATTCAAAAATAATATGAATGGGGTGTTTCTGAATAATTTGAAATTGCATAAACCATTAAAAAGTACTATTGCTTCATACATTTTGTTAACTCTTTCATCTTCGAATAACTTCTGATCATATTCTGAAATAGCCATGACAAAAAGAATAGCAGTTATATTCTCAAAACAATGAATCCATTTCTTTCGTTCTGACCTTTGACCACCAGCGTCAAGAACTTTGAACTTGAAAGAATTTATCTGAAAATCTGTTTCGGTGATGCCAGTAGTTTTGATTCTTCCTTTCAATATATCAAGATCTGAGCAAACATAGTTATCGTTGGAGAACTTCATGCAATTATCAAAATAGTAAGTGGCAGACGATTCTAGCTGGAATTCATGAGATCTCTCAAAACATTCTTTTATACCTTTGTCGTATAGCCAAAGATGATACACTGCCTCAGCAATCGACCTTCGTTTGCATTTTGGATTTGTTTTCGCCTTTGAATAAATGCTCATTAGTTCCAGATCCAAGTTATCATCTTCAATTAGTGAGTTTTCATTAAAATTTTCGTCCAAAAATGAGGAGTTTGATGCTCCAGTGCTGTTAAGCCGCCTTTTCAATCTACTTCGCGTGCCATATTTTGTGACATAATCAGTCAAGAATTCAATTCCACCAGCAACGCCTGTATCAACCGATTGAAGAACATCTGCATTATTTACAATATGTTGATACTGTGCCAACGGACTGTTTGGCAGGTCGCAGTCCAATTGAATATCAAGTCGTTTTGCCTGCTGCAACAAGATTTTCATTGACTGGATAATGTCACACCAAATAACTTGAGCATACTGTATTCTTTCTTGATGGGAAAATCCATCCTTGTGAAGCAATTTCATTTGCTTTAAAACGGTAGATTTTCCACTTTCTCCGGTACCCAAGAGTAATAACTTGAAGTATTTTGAGTCTGCTTTATTTCGCATCCTAATAGTTTGTTCTATTTGGTCATTAATATGCTTATCTTGTATGAATGGATCGTTATCATCAATACTTGGAACACTAGCTGTACACCCCATACTTGACTGTGAAAGGCCAAAAAAATCGTGAGAGGAGTTTTAGTTTCAATAATTGAACCATATAGCGATTCCAAGCATTTGTACTAGCTGAATTGATGTGGTGATTGTAAAGAGTGGTTACATCTCCCACACACTATGAAACATTTCACCCATTTGGGTAAATGAGCCGCATAAAAAACCACATCAAAAAGGTATCACGTGATACATTAATACCCCACAAGATGGAATTAGATTGTTAAGCAAAACCCAAAATAATATATGGCTATCACAACGGTGGTTAAGACAAAGCATTGCTTGAAGAACTGGACGAGATTCCACTTGCGGAAGAAAACCGTTAATGAATTTTTCAAGTCCAAATAGACCGTGACAAGTTTAGACTTGGTCTTTTCCGACAGAATAGAATAGTAATTGGAGGAGTACAAGTAATAAGAAGAACTAGAGCGGGATTCTGAGCCTGCAGGAACATCTAGTTGATCTTGTTCTTTGAGGAAATTGCTGATTTTTCTAGCATTTGATGAAGGTCTATGGTCTTCTGACATTGGAAGTACAGATGAATATGTGTATCTGGGAGATTTTTGTTTAATGGTCCATACAAGAACCAAAAGACCTGACACCACGGCCATGAGCACGTAGCTCATGACATTGATGTAAGGGGTTTGAATGTAGCATAGTTTGGTATCGTAATGGAACACCTCACTGCTATTGAACGAAAGCAATTGAACTGCAGGATACTTAATACCCATGGCCATAGAAATGGACTTGACAGTTATTTCTCTGGGGGAGACATCGCCAACCTTTTCATGGATGATATCACAGTAGTCATGGTCATCGCCGGAGAAAACCAAGTCTGGCTGGATTTTCTTGAGCAACTCTTGCGACAATTGCGGCGTCATGTTGTTCTGGTATTGATAACCACTTCCGGTTGAGTCCATGTATGCACTTTCACGGAGAGGTCCACAATTGGTGGCGCGGTCTCTGAAGAGGGGCACATGGGTCAAAAGCACTCTCGGAGTGGTCTTTTTGGGGCCGAGACTGTCGACAAAAGCCCGGGATTCCAAGTTGATATCGCCGGTGGTCGCTGAGTACGACAACGAGTCGATGCTGATGAACTGCACGTTATTGATGACGTGCTGGAAGTTGGGCTTGCCAAAGGTGGACTCAAACCGGTCTCTGGCGTTGGTGTTGACCCCTTCGCCGAACCCGATATCGTGATTTCCTGGTGTGTTCAAGAAGAGGGTGTCGCCCTGGGTATAGTGATATGGATTCTTGAAGATGCGCAGGAACCGGCGCCATTCATGGGAGTAGTAGGAGTCGCTGGCGTCCCTGGCGTTGTCCAAGTAGTCGCCCAAGAACATCACGTAGTGAGGTTTTAACGTTTTAAGCAACGAGCGATAGTTTCTCTTGAGGTACATGTCAACCGTGTGTTGGGAAAGGGAAAGTAAAGGACCGAAACGGCCAGGATAGGTGTGATCATCGATGAGCTGGGGGTCTGCCACCAAAAGTACGTTGGTGGGGTGTTCTAACGTCTCCGGCCATTGACATGATTTGGCTGCCATCGAAGGGACTAAGCGTTCGTGGTAGATGAAGAGGACGATCCATGAAACCACGAGAAACACCGCCACATGATGGATGCTCCGGAACTTGGGGATGAATGCCCGCATATTAGAGCCAGTGGATGAAGGATAGGACGCTGGAGGTGTGGTAGGAAGGATGGGCTGGAAAGTTGGAAGTAGATGAAAGAAGTTGGAGGACAATCCAAGATACGACACTAGAAAATGACGATTAACTTAGCGTGCATGGATCAGTTGGATAGGTGGAACGAGCATTCTACTGTTTAGAGGTACTACCCACACTATATGCAGCGCCAGGTGTCGCTACTACGACGCGTAAGAAAATGTACCGAGTTGGGCACCGTGGTACGTTAGCGAGAGATCGGTTGATGGGACAGTTTGGGAAAGTTGGTACTACAGTTTAGGATGGATAATGGGATGTCAAAGGTGGTTGTGTAGCAGGGATGGTTCAAGATTTTGCATCGATATCCATGAAACACGGGGGGAAGTTGACGACAAGCTATTTATGGGTATAAGTTGGCTAGGGTTGAGGATGCTAAGCATTGATATGGCACTAGATCCTCACAGTGGCCAGAACTTGGGGACCCTGCAGTCGCATCAAATAGAGGTGGTCGTAAAGTCCAACTCAGGGCTTATGGAGTGAGGTCCGATTACCCAAACGGGAAAGGCGAATTTGGTAGTATTGCAGTATGGGTTTTGAATTTGGTAGTATTGCTAGAGCCAATTGATGGTTTCATGGACTAGAACGCAAGCCAACAATTCATCTGTCAGACTCTAGTCTTGGTTGTGACATTTAGTGATACTCTAGTCTTAGTGACATACTCTAATGTATTCTAATGTCATTCTCTAATATAATACTCTAATATAATACTCTAATATAATACTCTAATGTCATTCTTTAATGTTATTCTTTAGTTCTGTCATTACCTAGCACTGTCATTACCTAGCACTGTAATTCTAAAGCAACTCTACAATCGTTTAATCCTGCAATCCTGCATTTCTTTATTCTTTATTCTTTATTCTGCAAATCTGTATATCTGCACTAGCTAATGCTAATTGTAGTACCGTCTCATGTCAGTCCCAACCACCAACCACCTTAACCAACTCTCCTGAATGTAGATGGATTCCAATAACCTCCACTACTCCTCATCTCTTACTATGCCTCCATTTCTACCAACAAATGCACTCCTGTGCCAATTGTTGAGCCAGTCACCGGGTCTATTGTCTCGTCATCGGATTGTCAATTGTTATCACTAACAATACAAACTGCCAACTCCCCTCGTCCTCCCCCAATGTGTATTGTTGTAATGCATTCGGTGGTCAGTGTGTCTTTGTTGTAGTGTGGATAGTTAGGCCCATCACGTGGTGGTCCAGGCATCCCGATGATACGCGTAAATTGGTGGTGTCACTTCCTTTGTTGGTCCTGGTGCGAGCCTGTTATCGGTGATGGTATCATCACCTATAAATCCCGAGGCACCTGCTGGATGGATCCATTTAATCATTAATTCGTATTTACTCCAAGTGGTTGTTTGTACCTACCTCACTCTTCTAGAACCCTTCATCACACCATAGCGTCAACCCACCACTTTTGTTGCTGGTACTTCTTGTTTCGTGTTCTGTGTTCCGTATTCTGTGTCCCTTGTGTTCATAGATCCTGGTGCTGTTAGTGGTAATCGCAGCGCACTAAATTCGCCTACAGTTTATCCCTCGTCCTTCATAATTCCTATTTTCTCCTTCATCCTCCACTGGCCCTGAAATGTATGCAACGTTGGACACCACCACGGCAGTGGTGACGTTGATTGCCATCGTGGCCATCGACTTCATCTACAAGCAATACATCGAGTCCACCAAAGACGTCAATGAGTTGTATCTTTCGGACCAATCGATCTCCGAGGCCACCAGATTGCCTCATGAGTCGGCCATCTACAAAAGTAACAAATTGGACTACTCTCATGGTTTAAGAATCGGCCTCGATATCCGTTATGACCACTACAAGGTCAGGCATGGCAACCTTTGCGATATCTGGCAACTTGTGATGGACAATTCCTCGGTATGTGCTAACGTTGTCATTGATAACCAACGCCAACAGTTTGCGGTGCTTAACCGCAAGATCGCCAACTTCAGCGAATATTTGATTTCCAATGACTTCAAGTCCCTCAAAATCAACTTGTCGTTCTTCTTGAATTCCCCCGATGTATTTGTGGCTGTTTGGGGTGGTTTCTTGAACCAGATCACTGTGGAGTTCTACGATGATTTCACTAATTTGGTAGACAACTCCGAAGATCTCGAACTGGCGTTAATTGTGGTCGATAACAAAGAACAATTCCATATCCAAAACCTTGCGGTCAATAGCTTCAAATTCTTCAACATCGAAAACGTCTCCATCTACTCCTCGGACCCCGAGCCCCAATCTTCCTACAAAAATGAGTATAATTTCGTTAAAGATAAGGGAATCGCATTGAAAATCACCAGAAAGCTTAACAATAAGGTTCTTTCAACCATTGAGTTCACCCAATTGAACTTGATCAGTGCCGTGGCTTCTAGCATTAAACACCTCCCTTCCACCAAAGAGATGAGCTCGGGTGATAAAATGTTGATTTTGAACAACATCAACGATTCCAATGAACACATTCTCAACAATTTAACCAAGATATTGGCAGGATTTATCAGTTCTTGCGAGGTCAACATCCTCAATAAGGCCAAAGAAGACATTGCTAGCTGGAATGAGATTGAACATGTTAATCCAACAATTTTATCCATCGCCGAGTCCAGATTAAATGAGATCTCAATAGTTTCAGTACTCGAGAATTTCAATTGGTTCAACAAATTTATGTTCAATCAAAAGTTAAAGTTCTTGTCTAAGGGAAAGTTTTCGAATTTTAAGAACAAATACGTGAAGACCGATAATTTACGGTTAATTTACGTTAATAAATCAATGAAGAATCACTTCAAGTTCCCCTTCTCATCATACAACACCTTGAGATGTTTGTTATCGAGCAGAATAATTGTGGAGTCGGGATACTATAATATTCTTGGACCAATTGTTCTCACAGATTTTTATGATTACCGTTTGAATAGTGTTTCAAAATTGAAATCATTTGGTTGCATTTCTCAATCCATGGAAATAAAGCTCACCAATCTCAACAAGAGTAATGAGGGTAACATCATGGTTAGAGGTTACAATATCGGTAAGACAACAACTTGGCTCGTGGGCACATCTGATGGGAATGAGCAAACTGTTGGAAAGGAACCCCTCTTGAGACATGATGAAAATAAATCATTCATGAAGCAAAACAATGGGTTCATGACCTTAAGTGACACCACTGGAATCTGGGGAAATGATGGATGCTTGTATGTAGTATAATGTAAATAGTATTTAAATCAAAGACATATGATTAATTATGTTCCGTACCTGTGTAGCCTAGGGGTAATTGGGAGGGTTGATATAGTATTTGATAATTTAAGCTATATACTACATCAAGATACTAAGCCCGAACTTTCTTAGAAATTTCGAAAGGTTGGGAAATATCTTCACGGCATCTTTTCTTTGAATCAAGTGCTTGATTAGAAAAGAGGGAAGCAACTGGTTTGTCTTTAACTAGAATCTTAGTTCCAAGTTGATTTAAGTAGTAATTGTTGAAATTGATTTTAATCAAGTTCAAGTTAGTCAATTTGAAATTTTGACCAAAAAAAGTAGCCCACTTAATCAACTTCTTAGAAACTTTAGATTGGTTAGATTCCCAAAAGATTTCATTATCCTCAGAATCATCCACTAATTGGCATTTGATAAAATCGTAGCCAAAGATAATGAGAATGTTACACCAGTTTTCGTACTTCAAGTCGTTCAAATAGATGTTGTAGTCCAATAAGGTTAGGCATTGGAATTCAATCTTTTTCAAAATCTTTAAATTAAAGGTGGAACTATTGTCCTCTTCTTTAACGCCACAGATTTTGATCCAAGATTTAAATGAATAATTATAATCTTGGTTGAACTTGGAGGCAATGATGATCAATCCTAGGAAAAGCTTTTTAGCATCCTTGAACAAAGGATCGGTCTTCAAGTTTTGGTTTTGCAATTTGATCAATTTGACCAAGTAGAAGCAAGTCAACTGTAAAGACTGAATCGAGGTCTTTGATCTTCTTAGGATTTCGACAACGAAAAATCTCAATTCATTTTCATCGATGGTAGATTCTTGGTTCTCTTGTACATCTTGATATAAAATTTTGATCAAGTTAATGGTACAATTGAGCAAGATGGAGTTGAATTGGTTTTTATTCAAGTGTTTGGTATAGTACTTGAAATTGTTTGGTAATAAAATCTCCTTAGAATTCAACGGAGATGAAGAGTTGGTTGGTGGAGGGGTCAACAAGTCAGTGTTTTGTTGAGTGGTTGAGTTCAAGAGGGCCACATCTTTAGGTTTGATGTTGAGCTCTGATGCGGCAACCACGCTTGGGGACACGGGAGATTGTAAAGCCATTTCGGATACCTGACAAAATTAATTGGTGGTATTGATTGATCTGATATTAACAGTAAGGATTTAAAGCAGGATTAGCCAATAGAGGGAACAAATAAGAAAAATCAGGATTAAATAAAGGACCTAATCTTTCGACAACGACATCACAATTGGATAAGTTAGATGGAGTAGAACATGATGAATATCAGTAGGAATCAAGCAATGGAATAAAATTAAATCAATAAACGAGTCTCAAAAGTTCAAACTCAATGAGATATGGATGGAGGGTTGTGAAAAACTGCTTCTAACCTGTTAGAAGCTGGGAACTGTTCTAGGAGAACAAAGATAATGCAAAGTTTGAAGTGAAGGGAACCTTTTTAACACCGGGAACACCTAGAAGCCGTAAATAATTGATAGATAAAAGCCTTATTGCTGGTAGCTAAATGAAAAGCTCGACAGTTCTTAAGGGGAAAACACTGGGGTTGGAAAGGAAAACGCACTAGAAGACGGATAAAAGCCGAGTGCGGAGAAGAACAGGGGAATGGGGGAAACTAAGGGTAGCAAATAATAAAACGCAAAGTGAATGGGACAAAAGTTGGGCTGGTTGTTGACAAATTTGACAGAGTTGACAAAAGTCGGTAGGGTTGCTGAATAGAGGGCGTGGTATTATTTATATGGCAACAGTGGAGAATTTCAGAGGGTGCGGGAACCATGATTACTCACCGGTTTTGTGCAGGACGATGCCTTATCTCAGTGAGGCGCCAAAAGCAATAAATGAGTCAGGAGGTTATGGTGACTGAGGAGAACTGGTTATGCGTGGTCACGTGGGGATTCGTTGAGGCCCGGTCGGGATGACGTGGTCGGCATGAGTCGTCACCGGTATCAAGGACTTGATGTTGCCCGGAACTCCCCGTACGATCAGTAGTTTCCGGTCGGTTGTGCAATGCCACCCACCACGGGATTTTGCAAGATAATGCCGGAAGTTGCGGGGCCCTTTGAATCTGTGGCTTCCACCGTTATCTTATGCCAAAGTGGGAGCTCGTCTGTAGATAGGAGAACACCCCGGGGAACATCACGTGAAGGGGAGGAGGCTACTGGGTGAGGCGGATGACCCCATAGTTGCTGGTCCATCACTGGCATCAGCCTGGACCCGGTGCTGCGGGTGACCCATAGCCGGCGCACGACCTGTGACACATTCAAAGAAGAAATGAGTCTTTTGCAACCAGGAGCGGAACCGGAGAAGGTGCAGCCTGAACACAGCCAACCGCCAGAGGGCCTCCTTCCAACAAGACAACAGGACAAGTAAGTAAAGGCAAGAACCGCAGGCAAGCTTAGGCGATTCAAAGGCGGCTTTGAAGAGGGTGGCAAATGAAGCCAAATGAAGCCAAATGAAGCCAAATAGAGGTCCACAAGGCATCAGTAGTAACCTCTTAGTAATTGCCGACAGCGTCACAAAATTGCCAGTTCAGGAGTCCCAATTTGCAACATTGGTCCCCAATAGCGTCTACCAACCAAAATTTGTTGACAACTATAGGAGAACCAGAACACACCATCATGGCGTATTTGGTGGGTAAGAATGGTCTAAAGGTCACAGTATCATGGTGGTGATGGCCGTAATCGGCATCAACTCTCCCGAGAACTTCGGCATTCCAAGTTTGCGGTAATTTGCACCAAATTCAACAGTGAAATTGAACGGTAGAGGTTTTTGGCCATCATCAAGATGGCAATCAACGAAGCCGTAAAATCGGGCGAATTTGGTCTGCAGAACAAATCTGGGCATCACAACAATCTGGGCGTTCTCTAGATATGGTCACAACAGTCAAGAGTGAAGGAATAACGATGTACGGGCTCCATACTCATGAGGAAAGTGGTCAGTTTTTCTTTTGCAACGGTGGATTATTTCCGCGATGTTTATTGCCTTCTCGGGTATTATGCACCGATGGTACCATAAAGTTTTTCCGTGGTTACTGTTGGTTATGGTTACCTTTAGGTGCCTACAAAGTTTTTAGGAACATTTGTTACCGTTATCACCGGGGCCAGCATCGCCACCAGATCCTTGTTGCCACCATGGTCTTTTAGGTACATAATGTTGAAATGAGGTCATTCCTGACGTGCCAGGATATTTACCAGTGACCAGTCTATTTCCGGGGTGACCTGTGGTATTTCCGTGGTGGCCGATATTTTGTGCTGACTTTGGTGTATTTTCTGTGACGCGAACATATTTCCGCAATGACTTCAGCAATTGGGGATGTTATAACGGTTGCAATGCAATGAGGTAAGAAACCACGGAGTTTTGACAAGTAAGGATACCAATGACGGCAGATATTTTCTGGTGACCATCGTAATTTTCCTGCGATGTTGATTGCATTTGCGGTGACGTTGGATATTATCAGTGACGTGAACGTACTTCCGTCACGATGCTACAGTATGATTGGTGACGCCGTAGTTAAGAACTATCCATAGGATTGCTTCAACGGAGGATCAACCCTGTCCAGCTATTTAAACACGAATTTTTGCCGTCTGATTGCAGTGCCAATGTCTGCTTTGTTCATTGAACAATAACGCATTGGACATCATGGTGCATCCGACACTGAAGTCAATCTCTACAACAGCTGAAGTCTTTTTGTATCGATCACTCAATCGTGCAATCGTTTTATCTTTCGACTATCGTTAAAACATGCATTTTGCTCGTTATTACTAGTTGGTATTTGGGGTGGAACTGTGCCAACAGCTTTATAGTTTGGTTGATTTATCTTTAGAAACTTTATAAGTTCATGAATCTTATAAGTGATTTTCTGAATCAAATAGCCCATACTACAAGCTCATGCCATACATTACACACCAAGTAGGTTGCGCTCAAATACTTAATTCGATGTTTTAAAGTGCGGAGAAAGTTATTTTACTCGCTTATTTTGCAGCTGCATGCCAAACGTAAGCGAAGGTGCGACATCTTATGCTCCAGCTCATTAGTACGAAAGCTAATGGATACCGTCCACCCATCATTATTGGAAACTTTAGACTCCTTAGTGCATGGAAATGGAAGTGTTATTTTGATTGAATTCGGTTATTGCTTTATATCCTTCGTCCTTTTCGTTTCGTTACATTGTTTCGGTCTGCAGAATTTGTCTCTAGCAGTTATATTTTGATGGCAATTCTTGATTCAAGGAATCCTTAAACAATCAATATGGTATTGCAATATGGGTTTTGTCAATTTCAATTGTATTATACTATTTGTGTGATTATATTATCACAACATTGTTGTTAAACATTCGGTCTTTCCTTACATCCTCATTTCGGTCTTCATACTCATTTCGATCCATCTCCTTTTAAAAATCCTTACAACATTCGGTACTTTGATCACTTTTTGATCTGCCACATTTCTACATCACCCTCAAACTCCTTTTCAATTTTCGGTCCTATTACTACACTTTCAGAATTATAAATTCCAGTTCATGATACATCATACTTTATCCATTACTTTCGGTCCATCACTATGATTTTCATAACTCTCCTTAAATTTCACTTATTTGCTTTCTTCAGATATTCTCATCTATCAATTTCGGTTTTCGAATTCTTATCCCTTAAAAATTTCCCATCATACTCGGTTTATGACAGCAAAATTCTCCGTCAGATATTAAGTTCCCCTTCTTTCGTTAATGTTCAACTACATTTTTGAATTTCCATATCAATTACCTATTACATGCATCATTTATTTTCTTATTCCTATTACAGGCAAAATCATCACCAAGAAGCGATACTTTTCAATACTGTATTATTATATACTTCTCAAAACCAATACTATTCAGAAGGGTATCTTGTTCATTCCTGGATCACATTACCATAAACAGATTTACTCGAATCTATCCATTCTGAAACGCTGAAATTGTTCAAAAATTGACTACAAATAGCTTTCAATTTGTATATTATCTGTCCCTTGTAAGAGTTCTAAATATAGAATCAACCATATCTCGAATCTCCTTGTAACTTACTATAATACAACTCTTCTCATCCCTGCTCACCAACAAGATTTTCTCATCAATACCAACATCTAATTTGTTTAAAGTAACCAATACTCTTGATAAATCTGTTATTGGTTTACCATATTCATCATACTGGAAAAAGACATAGTCTCGGAACAATTTTAGGAGGTATTTATTTCCATTATCATTCCAATCTTTACCTTCAGGTCTATCAACGATAAAGTTGAGCTTGGCCAACAATCTGAATAATCTAGCATTTTCAAGTTCACTACTAAGTTGTGATTCGATGTAATCGTTAGAATCTTGTAAATCGTTCAATAATTTGAAGGCCTTACTTCCCAAGTATATGTCCCTAAATTTGATCAAGTCAAAGCTTTCTGATTCTTCATTCAACTTAGTCAAAACCTCGATGAATTGAGAGCTGAAATTGATTGATGATGCAGTCTTCAATAATGCAATAAGACCCAGCTTTTCTGTATTTCTTAATGTGTGGGAGATAGTCATGGCACTTAAATCCAACAAAACACGTCCCAAGTTGAGAATATCTTGTCTTTGAATTCTGTCAATAAATGCTTGGCCTCCATTACGACCTATTTCTTCTTCGTCTTTCTCAAAATCAATGATATCACTAATACCACAACTAGATAACCTTATCCGGTTCTTATTGGTGACAATAATCTTTGTCAATGACATTGAAGATCTGGCTGCTAAACCCTTTTCGTGTATAAGAATCAAGGCATTGACCAATTGAATGCAGTATGTCCATAAAATATCTTCGGTTATTGGCTCAGTACGTGTTCCGATCCTTCTGTGATGTTCTAACAAGGTATTAGCGTTAGGATAGTAGTCGTACACCACAACAAGACCGGACTTCCCGAATGCCATACTGGTAAATGCTTCATGTACGTGTACCACGTTGGAACATTTGACGAGTTTCCATTTCTTTATGCTTCTGAAGGGCAATTCATTAGTTATATTAAAAGTAGGCTCGATCTTTCTCAATGCGTAAGGATTTCCATCCACATTTGAAAACACCTTATAGATGGAGGTTGGAATACCCCAAACTTCCGAATTGGGTTCGTAAGTCTTATCTATTGGGACTAATGAGTGATATGTGTTGATGTGATCAGGCAAATTTGATCTCGGTAACGTTTGCAAGGTTGCTTCATTCTTCTTCTGTAAGCTTTCACGCAAGTCATTAGGGATAAACATTAAGTTGGCATTTGTTTCGTGAGGTGGTAAGGGAATGGTCAATCTTGGAGGAGGGGCGGGAGCATACAAGTGATACTGCAATGGGTAAGATGCCGTTTGTTGTTGGAAATACACATCCGAAGCGTTGGGAGTCATGGCAGAGCCAGGTACAATGGAATTGCCAGCAAAGTAAGAGTTGTTGGAGTTCCCAGTGTTGGAGGAAGGAAGACTATGGTTGGGTTCGCTCCCTGCTGGATAATCCGAACCATAGATATTTGAAGGCATGAAGATGGGATTGGCCATGTTGAACTTCTTAGAAGGCGTGTCCGAAGACTCGGTGGATTCCACTCCTCTAGAGCTGGGAGCACTCATTGCTCCCGAACCATGGGCACTGGAGGGGGTGGTGGATCCACCTGCTCCACTTGGAACGAACATGGGGATATCGTTGACGCGTGGTGATAATGCAGCAAATTTGTTGGTGACCGATTGCACGTTGGCAGGCTGGAATGATGGAGTGTTGAAGTTAAACTTGCGTTTGGTGTCGAGTCCAGGAGTAGCTGTGGTGGAGGATGGATTGCCATTGATGGTCTTGGTATTGGCAACAGCAGCGGTTGAGGTGCCTCCTTGCAGCAATGAAGTTCCAGGTGCAGATGCTCCAATGGCATTTCCAGGTCCATTCAGCCCGTTGGCTCCATTAGAACCAGGACCAGCCGTGGCCGTTTTCGTGTTGTGGTTAAAGACGCATCCCTTGTTCTCATACTTGCAGTATCCGTAGATAAACATGTTCTTGCAAAGGGTATCCTTTGCTGTTTCAAGGTTGATGTTCATCGCAGGAGGGCAAGTTGGTGGTCTTTTGGTGTGGATAATTCGCCATGTCACGGAATCTTCCTTGAAGTCCATGTTATCGGAGACCCGTCGCGGTGGTGGGTAAGTCGTGTGCCTACCGGGTATCTTCATATATAGGTAGAGAATATCGCTACAGGGTGTATTACAAGCTATTCATGGGAGATCTCGGCATTTAGAGTCGATGAATAAAAAGTGGTATAGTTTTTGGTATATGTGTAATTTTAATTAGCCAAAATTGGAATCTTGGGTGATTTGGTTGATTTAATGATGGTGTAATGATCTCTTAATATGTGGGTGAAGAAAATCCTGAACTTTGTTATCAATGCCTTCAAAGTGTATTAAGAGCTTCCGTCGTTTAATTATCTATCGCTCGAAATAATCTGCTACATAATCTCTGCCGATTCTAAACCATCCTATTCTTGACCAGGCCTCCTTATCTGATCGAACTTTCTTCCAACTATATATAGACTGCAATTCGTAAACTGTAAACTATTATTGTTTTGCTTATGTAATCATGCGTCAAACCACTGTGCATACACTGCCTACAACCAGAATGTTACGATAGAAACTACTTCATTATACAACATGGGCAATGCTTCCTCCCAATTACTAGACAGTCTCACCGAAGGCACAAATTTCGACAGAGATGAAATCGATCGTTTAAGAAAGCGGTTCATGAAGCTTGACAAAGACGGAAGCGGAACAATTGACAAGACGGAGTTTTTAGCTATTCCTGGTATATCATCCAACCCCTTGGCCACACGTCTTATGGACGTGTTCGACGAAGATGGCAGTGGTACCATCGACTTCCAGGAATTTATCACCGGTCTTTCTGCTTTCAGTGGAAAGACTTCCAAGTTGGATAAGTTGAAGTTTGCATTCAAGATCTACGACATTGACAGAGATGGTTACATCGGCAATGGAGAGCTCTTCATAGTAATGAAAATGATGGTGGGGAAGAACTTGCAAGATGAGGAGTTACAACAGATTGTGGATAAAACCATCATGGAGGCCGATCAAGATGGAGATGGACGATTAAACTTCGAAGAGTTCAAGAATGCAGTGGACTCCAAGTCTGTGGCCAGTGCCTTGACTCTCAACATGTTTTAAATCATGCTTAAATGGCATGTTCAAATGGCATCAGCATACCCAATGAGTATCAAACATCAAACTTTCACCTGTCGAAATGCACATTATGGTTAAGATTATACTTACGTTTATAGTTCTCTCTATCGTATTGATATAGCCACCAGGGCCTAATATTTGAAATAGGCATTAGATCGATACTTTTCAATATATTTATGATTTGCCTCAATGTATACTACTGAAGAAATCCGAAACTTATTTTCCAACATTTTCTGGTTAAATCAGACCAATCAATTTTAACTTCTCACACTAGATTATATCTCACCAAATATGGTCTTTTCAGAGAATCTTACCAATCTTCTTCAATGGATCAAAAACACATCTGATGAAGGGGCGAATCCTTCTTCCCATTCTTACATCTCTCCCAAGATCAATGTCCGCGATGTGGAAGGCTTTGGTAGATCCATTTACTCATCGGATTCCATCAATCGATCTGAACTTCTCTTAAGAATACCACCGTCGTTTCTCCTTAATACCACAACCGTCATCCGCCATATCACCAGATATAACACTTCTATCCAATTGACACATCCATGCTACAGCAATATCTTCATTCCTTATCAGACATTCCTCGATAAGTATACTGATGTATACTCATCGCTCACCATGGATCAACTTTTAGACTTGACGTCGTTTCAGATGTTATCACTCTACATAACATTCGAGACTCAGCGTGGGAAAGACTCATTCTGGAAACCTTTCTGGAGTATGCTACCAGGAATCGAAGATTTCAACCTTACTCCACTAGTATGGAAGGCAAAAAAGGTACCCCAATGGGAGGAACTCTACACATTATTACCTAGGGCGACCCATACACATGCAGAGAAAGTTTACGTACGCTTTCAGGGAGATTATGAAAAAGTATGTGAATTACTTGTCGAAGTGGGAATCGACTCAGATCAGCTAGAGGAATACTTACCATATGAAAGATTTCTATGGGCTTGGATGTGTATTAATTCCCGTTGTTTGTATATGGAATTACCCCAGAGCAAAAATAATCATGATAACTTCACTATGGCACCCTATGTGGATTTTCTTAACCACTCTTGTGAAGATCAATGTACTTTGAAAATTAACAATATCGGTTTCCAGGTATTTACCACAATGAAGTATCAAGAGAATGACCAATTGTTTTTGAGTTATGGGCCGCATTCCAATACTTTCTTGTTATGTGAGTATGGCTTCGCTCTTTCTTCTGATAATATCTGGAATGATTTAGATATCACCCATATAATAACTCCGTTATTAAAACCAAAACAAATCGACTATTTAAAAGAACAAAATTATTGGGGAGAATATACTATCACGAGCAACTCTGGGGTTTCCTTCCGTACTGAAGTTGTTCTAGCAGTTTTGCAGGAACAAAATCCTTCGGAGTCAAGAAGATTAAATGGACTACTTAATGGAAACACCGATGGATCTGCTTACCAAAAGAATAGCAATATTCTCTTGAGAAAGATACTCGAGAAAGTCATATATGATTGCGACTCCAAGATGTCTTTAGAATACAATGATGATACCGAAAAACTCACAAATGATAGAAAAAGAGTCATTGGGCTTCTTTACAATGATATGAAAAATATTGCTACGAAAACCATTTCTGAATTAGAATAGATTAAACCAGAATTACAAACGATAGATACTATAAATGACCCATTCTTATGTATAAGTGTAATTCTCTATTTATCGTATATGTACATTAATTCATCAACACCTTGGCAGCACTTCTCTCTATTCCACGGCCAATAGTCAATTTATTCTTTACCAAATCAGATATTAATTGGTTTGTTGGACAAAATATGTCATGCTTTTTACCCAATGTGTAAATATAACCATTCATCCAGTCAATCTCTGTTTGATTTAGAGATCTTACATCTTCTCTCATGGAAGAACTATTTTCAGCAGTATCTTTACAAATCTGTAACACACGATGAAGGAGTCTCTCTTCCAGCAAGAAACTTTTTGCTTCTGGAATATCTTGCAAGGTTTTAAATTCGGCATAGAAAACTTGGACCATTTCGTGAATAATTTTCTTCATTAATGGTACTAACTTAGAACCATATAGTAAGTCACCATTAAAACAATCCATTACCGCACTCAATGGGTTGATACAGCTGTTGACAACTAGTTTTTCCATCTGTATCAAGATGAAGGATTGAGGGTCCAAGTAGCATGCGTTCAACGCCTTAGTATTAAGTAACTGGGAGATGAGTTCAGGAAATGGTGGGCTGTAATTGGGCTCTTCAGAATCCTTCGGGACATATGAAATCGAAAGCTTGCCAGGTGAAGCATGATGAACATTATATGGAGAGGTTTTGTATGCTCCATGGGTGCTAATGGCCTGAAAAATATTGGGTCTAGAAGCATTTGTGGGCCAAAACTTCTCCGTAAGGTACTGGGCCATTCCCATTCCATTCTGTAGAATCAATATATTAGATGTGGGCTTTATATGGGGAATGTAAGCTTCAAGCGCTGGTTCAGTCTGATATGTCTTCGTCGAAATAATCAAATTTTCTATAGTATCAGCTGGTGGTTTATGCATGGCTGAAAATGTAGAAGAAGATGTATTCACGTTCATATCTTGTTTTCTTACCACAGAAATTTGATTTCCTGCCCTTTGAAAATCATCCATCCGACTTTTATTTCTGAAAAGTAAAATGGGCTGGATCTGATTGAACGATTGATGAAGCTCATGTGCTACCAAGCACCCCATGGAACCTGCACCAAGTACAAATGGCTTCATAATTTAGCTTTTGAAACTTCTTATTGGGGGCTTACCAAGTGACTTTCGTACAGGTAGATTTTGATGTGAGCGATTGATGATTCAGTAATTAGAAAAAATCTCAATATCACCACATCAAATATTTCCATAGGTGCACTCCCACTATCCTAAATATGCTTATAGTCGGGCTTACAGGAGGTATTGCGACTGGAAAGTCCACCGTTTCGAAACTCCTTCACGAGAAACATGGATACACTATAATTGATGCCGATCTTATAGCTAAGGAAGTGGTCTACCCGGGTAAGAAAGCATATGACGAAATCGTCAAAGCATTTAAGGATGACGTTGAAAATTTGATTAATCCCAACGATTACTCGTTGAATAGAGGTGCTTTGGGTGCAGCCGTTTTTGGTAATAGAGAAAGATTAAACAAGTTGAATTCTATTGTTCATCCAGCGGTCAAAAAGGAAATTGTTTGGCAAATTTTCCATGCGTATGTCTCTTGTCAAAGTTTGGTGATCTTAGATGTTCCATTACTTTTTGAGAGTGGTTTGGATAAGATCTGTGGATTGACAGTTACAGTAAGTTGCTCGGATTCGATTCAAAAAGAGCGATTGAAATCCAGGAATCCTGAGCTCAGCAATGAAGATGTTGATAAGCGAATCGCCAGTCAGATGCACAATTCAACTAGGAATCATAGAGCTGATTTGGTGATAGACAACAGCAAAGATATGAAGAAATTGAGAGATTCAGTGGCTAGCGTTGCTAAGGACATTCATCCGGGAATAATATATACAGTATTGGATTTGTTCCCTCCTTTTGGTATATTTTCTGCTGTATTCACTTTCACTGTTAGAGCTATTAGGGACAAGCTTAAAGGACCTGAGCCACCAAAAACCAGCTAAACTACTTGAAAAGTGATTTGTTATTTATTATTATGGCGTGGCTATCGTTGCTTTCTAGAGAGATATTATTCATGCTCTCCAATATTGTGCTAAACTATGCAATCTATCTATGACCACTGGTAAGAATGCGTTTACACTATCATTAATTAAGTTTTGGAAATGTAAAATTGCTTCTTCTTCCGTCATATCCAAGCAGAACTTTTCTTGAACTTTTTCCACAGCACGTTTTGGATCCACCTTAATATCTGGAATATTTGCATCCAACATCAACTGAAACAAGTTTAGAATCAAATTGCTATTTTTCCTCAATGTTGTATAGGTAATGAAACAATAACTTTTGAAAATATTGAAGTTTTCGTGTGTAAGCCCACCCATTCCATCGATCACCTGGATTGGAAGTTTCATCAACGGCGGAAAAGGTTTAGGATCCCGTCCTAATATGTAGCCAAAATCGGCATGCCAAAACTTTCCATTTGGCGATAATAATAAATTATCAAGATGTCGATCTCCAACTCCTAATAGGTATGTAATCACACAGTAACCAGCACAGGATTTAACATAATTATCCATTAGAATATTGGAAACGCCAAGATCTGACGTGATGATTGGTTGGTAACTTCGACTGGTATTGTTCAAGTTCAGATTTACATCATTATCTCCCAATCCACGGATGACACTTATAGATTGGTTTTCAGAAGAGTCTAAACTATCGTCATCGTTTATCTCAACATCTGCTTCATGAACCTTCATGTAGTTCAAAATACCATTGGCCTGGGAGCTTGACTCGCCTATTTCAGGGTAGCTACTACTAAGAATTGTATCCAAAGTTTCATTTGGTACAAACTGAATCAAACCAGCGACTGGGCTTGTGGCCAAAATTTTGTATGGTGTCAACCGCAAGTCCAAATTCTCGTTTTTCAATAATTGATCCATCAAATTTATGATTTGGATGACTAGTTGATCTTGCCTCAAGTCATCGCCGATTTTGAACATCAAAGGATATTTACCATACTTCCGGTGCTTCTTTCCGAACAATTGTGATGATGATGAATGTTTTGAAACAATTGTCTTTAAAGTAATCTTCAAGGGTGATAAACTAGACTTGAAAACTGAGGACTCTTCTGGATAACAACCGCAAACTATCACAGAAGGATCTAAAGGTAAAGGGAATGGTTCTGGAAACTTCAACAATTCGTTAGAAGAGTTTGCAAGATATTCTTTGAGGAACTCCTTCTTCTTCGATGTGGCCTCGTTTTTCTTGAAAGAAGTTCTAATTAATTCAACCAAATTGGTTAATTTCTTGATGAACCAAATTTGACGCTTCAAATTTTTATAATATGGTAGCTTTTTGCTATTTGAATACTTCTTCAAACTCTCGATGAATCGATTAAGAATTAAGGTATAGGTTTGTTGTTTTTCTGGAGTTGTCAATCCAGATCTGTTTTCCATACTTAGTTGATCTTCGTTTTCGACTTTAACATACCAATAGAAATAATTACCAAGTTTTTCATTTTGAACGGACTTTTCAATCAAAAACTTTGCTAATGGTGATTTCAAAACATCCATATCCTGGTTTAGTTCGTTAACTATTTGAAATGTGTCAGCTGATTCAATATTCGAGAACTTCTGGTCATAAATGATAGACTCATACTTTAAGGCTTGAACTAATTGAAGAAGATAAAGTAGCAACTCGTCATTGCTAGCTAGTTTGAGCCTGTCTACCGCCAACTTTCTTAAGTAGGTAACATACTTGAATACTTTGAACGATTTTGTTTCCTCGATTTTATGGTTCTTCCTTGTGGAGCCTGAACCGTTTGCATGTACGCTTTCAGGATTTTGAGTTTCAAGTTGCAATGGGCATAAAGTATATGGGTTAAAATAGCTTCCAAGAAGTTCTAAAGCATCACCAACTTGTAATTTATCCACCGTCCAATAATTGGGAATGATCTCCTCAAAAACATGTCTTAATTCATAATCATTATTCCAATTCATCGATTTTAAAAACTTTGGAAAGAATGACTTGGTTGTTGTTACGTTCCCCTTGGCTGTGTCGCCACTTGAAGTGCCGATACCTGTCCCAACTGAGTTATTTTTACTGAAAAAGTATCTGAACTTCCAGATAAGGTTTTTCTCCAAATCATTCAATTCTATATTTGAAGGTTTAGTCAATATTCTCAATAACTCGTCACGTAATTGCGGTGAAGGTTTCAATTCTTTGTCTAGAATTGAATTGTTATTGATGTTTCTTTCTAGTTTGTGATATTTGAGCTCAATTGGGTCTAAAACAGCTGCAGAATTTTGAGGGTTATTAATGAATGCAAATTCAAAGTCAGGATCAAACACTTTGAGGGGATGATTTTTCTTATGATCAAACTGATTATTGTATAAATCTTGTGATCTTGTGATAGACGAACCATAACTTGATTCTATTAAACTCGATTGAGTCATTGGTATATCAATGGAGTTAATAATCACGCTAGAAGCTAAAGGATCCAAGACAGTGTCATTGTGTTCAATTTTTGGGTCCTTTACGTGATAAATCAATTCCGAATACACGATTGGCAAATCAAATTTGGGAAGTTCCACATACAAATAGTAATCATGATCGTTATTTATCTCATTTTGTTTTTTGATTGTTGATAACGAAAGCTTATCTAGCCACAGAACATGAGGGTAATCCCCGTTTTCGTAATTGATAAGAAGCATTTCTAGCTCTGTGAGTCCAGCTATATCACCATATTCAACCATTTCCTCTTTATTCTCTTGATAGATAGGGATTTTTTGGGCACCTTTCCTCAATGATGATGATTTCTTATTGAAAAGAGATAAGTATCCCACCCCAAATACCACACGTTTGGTGTCAACCATTTCATAAACATCAAAACGAATATATGAGTCAATTGATACTTCATTGTAAAGGTACGACATCTGGAGGTGTGTGTTCCAGGTTCTCTTGTTGCTCACTAAGGATTTATAAGGAGTCTGAACAGCGTTTGATATTCTATTATTATTCACTCCATCATATACTGCCACAGTGACGAAAAGGTCCGAGCTCTTGTGGATCTTAGATAGACATTTGAAAACTTCAGGATTTTGAAACTTCTCTGATAATGAAGCCAACTGTAAGTTCACATCCGCTGTGGATTGAAGATATCCAACTTTCAATTGTATTGGTACATTGAGATCTTTTGATAGGGCAAAAGTCTCTGTGTTAGTTTTAGAGAACTCGGTGGCCTCCGACATTGATGCTTTTGTTTCAAGAGTCCTTACCAGTTCGTATTATGATATAAAGATTACAAGATAAGTGCGAAGTTCAAGATAATCGAAATTCCATCAAGCATTCTATTTCTTTTTTAAAAATAAGACGACTACGAGCGCTCAATAGGAGTGAAAAAAGTAATAAAGACTAGTCAATGAGGAACCGAATTGTGATAATTCCAAAAAGTATTACAATGAAGAATATCTCTTTAACACACAGTAGGTGTGCTTGGATTCGTATTATATTCTAAATAACTTACCCCATTAGAGGAGCAAATTTCTACTTGTTTCTAATTTATGTGCACCTTCAGCCACTTCTATAAATTTCCATCCTATAAAGTCTCGTCCAGTAGACTTGCAAAAGGGAATGACAAGCGAAGGGTTCTATATAGAGTAACTATGAACATTCCATACGGAATGGTTAGTTTCTATTTTGTCCAAACCATATATATTGCTCCTTTTTCTTGGAAACTGAACTTGATTCAGATTCATCTTCTGAGCTATCTGAGCCAGAATTGCTGTCGTCTGAATTGAGGTGATAGAATATACTCTTCTTTTTCTTCTCGATGCTTGCAAGAGGAGCGGGTGAAGGCTTTCCATCGTGAGACATGGATGGTATGAATTTGATGGAATTCTTTCTGGACCTATTACGATTAGGTGGAGGGGAAGCTGGACTAGAAATCCTTTTAGTATCATCTGCAGGCCTTCCTCCTAAAGAGAACAATCTGAATTGCAAGTTATCGTCACTTTCATCACTATCGAGATTCTGTTGCGACTTTTGGTACTTGGCTAGCAAAGACTTGCTATTAGTTCTATGATAATTCAAAGAACGAGATCTGTTCAAGTCATTTACTAATGGAGCATGAGCCGGTGGAGGTGGGGAATTAGTCTTAGTATGATCTTGTTCCGAATTTAAGAACAGATTCAATTGCAATGGTTCATTGTGATGTTCCTTAATTATATGCAAATCTTCATTCTCACCAAAGGTGTTAGAATCCAAAGAATAGTCCGATCCCAAAGACCTGACCTTGCTTACACCCAGAGGGAAATAAGAATCCTTTGCATTATGCAACACCTGTACCGCGATCGGATTGGAGGTTGAACGCTTTCTGTTAGCAAGATGTGAAGCATACTTTGGCAAATCGACCGAAGATCCTTCATTAGAAGATGCAGAAGATCTGAGAACTTGGGCCAAATTGACTTGAGAATTGACTTTTGAGTTCAATTTGTGAATTGGCACCTCTGATGCAGAAGAATACTTCAACTTCATTGGCTTATAAATATCGTCATTGTCCGCCAACTTGGAAAGATCAATGACTGAGTTAGAACGGGTTGGTTCTGAATTTGGAGATACTTCCGGGCTCACCGGCTTCGAGGGCTTGTTTGAAAGACTGAAAGTCTTCTTAAATGATTCGTCATTCATCACCTTAAGCTTGAAGTCGGATTTAATTTTAAAATGCATAATTTTTTGAGCACTCCAATCTTTAGCTGCTGTGCATAAAGGGTTATAATTTCGAATCACCTCAGGATTCAGATGGTTGTCCTTTGTCAGCTCGACCTTAAACGAGGGTCTGGGTTTCTCCTCCAGCGGCAATTGAAGTTGGAAGTTTTCTTTGTTCATTTCATCACGTTTGATGAAATTTGTCTTGTAGTAAACAATATCGCTTTCTAGGTTCAATGTGGTATCCATGTCATCGCTGGTAAAAAGGTTAAGGGAATCCTTGAGGAGTTTCCATTTGTAATTAGTGGGTTCAAACTCGTCACCTTCAGGATGTTCCACGGGGATTCTGCGGGCATAATTGATGGTTGCTTCGGGTATTTCATCGAAAATAGGATGGTTTATGAAATAGGTGATGAAATTATTGATGACATATCCGTGGGAAATGATTATTATGATGTCTTGGTTCTTGATGTAGGTGGGTTTGTCGTAAGTGGCTAACAACTTTTGGAAATAGCTTTTGCACCGAGCCTGGTAGTCCTTGTAGCTCAAGTTAGGACCGTTGAACGGTCCCAAGGTGGTTGTGGGACGGAAGTTGGAGCATGCGTTTTTATTCTTCAACACCTTTAAATTCGGTGTATACATGTTATAGGCGTCGTTGGAGTCGACAAATGGGGGTTTTTCACGCATCCGATCATGGATCCATTCACTGAGAGCAAAATCACCTAGCAATTGGAACCGCACCTTGTAGTGGGGGTACTTTTCCAGGAGCAATGCTTTAAGGTCGGTGATGAGGAGGTCGGCGGATTGGCAACATCTGAGGTACGGACTGAAATGGATAAACACATTCTTTCTGCTTGGCCCGGCCTCGGGACTAGCACTAAATGCGGTGGTGTTGTCGGTGATCTCCTGGGCTACCTGGCGGATCTGGCCAACCGCAGATGATGCTAACGACGGATCATATGACTGGAAGTCAGGAATCAACGGTGTGGCACTGGGATCTTCCGCCAATGCGTGATCTATTCGTTGACCGTGTCTCAAGAAGTAGAGCTCAGACATGGCAACGTGGATAGTGAGATTTCTGGCCAGGGATACGCCAGAAGGTGAAGTTTGAGTGGATGGCGATTCAGAGGTGGATTAAGTGGATTCGAATGTGATGTGGATGTGGATTTGGATCTTGGTTTGGATGTTTTATCGCTATTGTCCCTGGTAGTTGAAGGTATACAGGGTAATGGATACTAAGGGAGTGGCCGCTTACGTAAGAAGCCAGACACACGACGGGAGCAGACAATTGGAAGATTCACGGGATCCGGGGATTGGTCGGCCTATCAGAGGAAGCTTGACAAGTAACAAACAGCGATAACGGCCACGACCAGTGGAAGAAGTGCTGGTGTAGTTGACATGGACGAGAAAGTCCAATATGATGTAATGGGACAGGTCACATGACACAGCCGGGTCGGTATTGTATTTTTTCGCGGGACCGGCGGACCGGTATGTAATGGATGGTACCACCGGTGTGTCCACCGGTAAAGGGTGAACCGGGGGTGGTTTGTCACACCAACAGTGTTCAAGGGGGCTGTTTGCGCCCGCTTTTGCTGGATCCAGCTCCTGGTCCAGCACTGTCAAGTGTGGGGACCCCGCCGGCCAGCTTGTGCCGACGCCGGCACTCTTATGGAGACGATTTGACTGTTATTGTCGAGGCTTCCATGCGTCGAGCTCAGCCCCCGGAACTCGTATCTACACGTGAAACGTACCGGGAAGGTTCCTCAGGTTTGCGCCACCAGTTCCTCTCACCAGCATGTGAACAGACCCTGGGAGGGTCCAAAACCACCCGAAAAACCCTCTCGGAGCTTCCAAAGTTCACCGGCGACGTCATGGTGGTCCACCATCAAGTCTAATTCCCGGAACATTTAATGCACCAGTTCCGGAGTTGACGAAAACGATGAAATTCTCAAGTGGCCTATTTCTCGAACTCTCAAGTTTTCAGCACCATTTCGTCCCTAGACTTTTGCTGTCAATGGTTGGCAAGTTTCACTTCCATATTGGGACAGATCTCTGTGCTAGATCCTGTATCTTTGCCCCTCCTATGCCAGAGTCCATGTGCGATCGCACCATTCCATACCCTTTTCATAACCTGTAGGAACCTATTGCACGAACACAAAGCAAACTCTTCGGGTACACACCACCTTGGCTCCACAGACATGTTCCTTATTTTTGGCTATTTATGATACGTCATCTTGGGTGTATTTTTAGATGCGGAACACTTTGATCCAGGTTTTCATCGATACACTACAAATTGGAAGTTGATAACCGGAATACCTAGAACCGAAGTCAAGCTGAAAGACCCAGTGTGGCCCCAGGAATTTCACAAATGTGGATGCCGCCTGTTCTTCTCTATCCCGATAATTAACCGGCTTGATCTGCAAATGCATAGCAATTGACCCGCATATTCATCTTGTTTCCACTCCTGTATAGAGGCCACAATAAAAAATCAATTATAACTACAAAGTAGATCCTGGAACTAGGGTCAAAACCGGAATAGTTTGATCTTTAGACTCCCACAATGTCACAATAGTACAAATATGGTTTAGCCATCCCAATCTCTACCACATTTCTCAAAGCCCATTTCAAACGTGGAAATAGGGCAAAGAAGCTAAAAATTGCCTTTCTTGCACCTTCTCTATTTCTTTTGATCTTATGAATTAAGGCAATTACTAATGCCGGCTTAATTGTTAGTTTGTAGGAAGATACTCTATTTCAGGGGTAGGGGAGAATAGCTGCATTTGGAACTTCTAAACCTACTCGCTAATATTATAGTGCACAAGGATCCTTCGATACCTATTGACGTCAGATTCCCGTTTCTCAGCCTATTGAAACAATTGATAAATAGATTGAGATATTTATTCAGATGAGTTACATCAATATACCATACATTCAAAAGGCAGTTCTCGTGTGATCAAATAACCATTGGATTGAGATCTTATGACTCCTTGTCTGTGGGGTTTCAGTATTACATGGACTTTGTTTAAAAAGGAATTATTTCGAGCAGAAAGAACAGGATTACTTGATATATGCTTACAGATGTAAATTAAACCATCAAATATGTATTTGCAAAGGAATTGGGTGCTCAATGGAATACATCTATTTACTAAACAATTGTGGGGTGGTTGTAACGTCCTCAAATGCACGACCCCAGACTTTTCAAGAGGGTCACCAAATACTCGAATGGTTCAACAAATTTCAACACAAGACACAAAATTATGACCTCAATTCTGGTAAAAAGTATACTTTTCGACTTGGATGGAACTCTTGTTAAGTCTGGGGAAGTAGGCAGTTTGTTCTGGAAAAGACAGGTGGAATTGCATAACAAGGCACACCCTGAATCATTCATTGATATCAACGAGTTCTTGAAGGTTTCCCACGGAACAAGAACCTCCGAGGTTTTAAAAACCTTCTTTCCTTATAAAGATAACTCTCCTGAAAAAGTAAGTGAATATGAAGCCAGCATTGTTCGGGACTTTGGACACTTAAGTTCGGAGGTCGAAGGTGCTTCGGAGTTGTTAAGGACTTTAAATCAAGGATCCATGAGCACAAGTTGGGCAGTAGTGACATCAGGAACTGCTGGTCTTGCTGACTCATGGTTTGATACCCTCTTCCCAAAGATCCAAAAACCTGTGGTGTTCATCACCGCCAATGACGTCAGCAAAGGAAAACCTGATCCAGAAGGTTACATGGCAGCGGCACGGAAGGTAAATTCAAAAGAGGGAGATGTTACGGTAGTCTTCGAAGATGCACCCACAGGAATCCGTGCAGGCGTGCAAGGTGGTTTCATGGTAATTGGAGTGGCTTCTCACATTCCTAAGGAAACATTGTTGGAAGCTGGTGCCTCATACGTCATACAAGACTTCACACAAGTCCAACTCAATTGTGAGAAGAGTATCTTGACGATTGTTCCATTATAATTTCACTCAAACAAATTATAATACAAATTACTTAAACATTAATATATCCTATAAATTATAAAATATATTATACTTCATCTTCTTGCTGAATATCCAAATCATTAAGATGCTTTGACAACTTATTGATTCTGTCCCTTTTGATCTTCCTCGATCTTGCTTTGTCATCAGCTATGTGTTTATTGTCTAGTAACTCGCTTGCATAATCAGCATATCCTTGTTCGCTGTCTAACTTAGATTCGTCAAAATCATATTGGTTGTAAGTTTTGAATTCTGATTCTGGTTCTTTCAAAATATCACGGATGCTTTCATTGGCAACAAGTTGATTGTGAAGACCGAAACTAAAAGCCCATCTCAAATGTCTAAGTCTAGAATAAAGGAACCAACTATTTATGGATAATGACTTGAATTTAGAGAGCTTAATGTAGGTTGAATCCATAATAGAATTAAGTAATTCAACACCTTCTTGAGTACGCTTATAAATAGATTCTCTTTGTTCTCTATCCACATAAGCTTTCAAAGTGTTCAAAATGTTTCTGAAAACTGAGTTGAACTCTTTTTTATCTTTTTTAGAGACCTTTTTAGACGAAAGGTTTGTCAATCTGACGAAAATTGAAAATAATGCTTCTTGCTCATAATATGGAGCATTTGCGTTATACTCTTCTTCGAAATTGTCATCGTCGTCCTCATCCTCTCCATATACGTAGCTCTCGTAAATTACTGCAATCACTCTGCCAGCAGCTTTTGCAATTTCACGAATCTCATCATTATCCACCAACACAATTAATTTCAACATTAAATCTTCACAGATTTCGTTAAGGTAATCGCCATGTTCTAATAATGTTAAAAGACATGCGATACCATGCAATGCAGACACAGCCACGTTAATCTCGGCAGAAACTCTGCCCCATGCTTCCATGACTAAATTTTTATCTTCATTAGAGTCAAAAAGAGTAGAATGATCTCTATCACCAGTTTCGACATTTTTACGCATGGTAAGGGCACTAGCACTGTATCCTTCAGCCAATTCGACCAACCAATTGATTTTATCGTCAATTCCAAAACTAGAAGAACCATGGTGGAGTACAAGCAACAATGTCACATAGCCAGAAATCAAGTTTGCCTTGTTCTCGTTGGTGATAACACTTGTGGTAGGTTCGGTGATCAACTTTTCAATATATTCCATGAAGTCAGGACTCAAAAACTCACCAAAATCGTCGATGTTACTGACTATCAACGTGGCCAATGACCTGAACAAATACAAAAACTCGGTTTCGGAACGGTAGTTTGCGTTCGTGAAAGTATTGACCAACATCTGGACCTTTTCCTCGTCGACATAATCAGGAGTACCGGCGTGTTCCTCATTGTAGACCACCAATGGCTTGGACACAACCAACTTATACAATTGAGCCAAAAGCAACTCTCTAGACATTGTAGAAACCTCAGTTCTGGGCAAACTCAAGGAAACAATAATATCGTTCATGGTGGTGGATTCTGATTGAATAAAGTTCTTGTTAGAGGCCAATGCAGCATGCTGTCTCTTATCTCCAGCTGTATGTGTTTTTCCAAGTGGAGCATCGTTTTCTGCTTGTAACAGCTCCAACTTACGGCTCAAAAGCTCCTGGATTCTTTGGAAGTCGGACTCGGCATCTTCTTCGTAATCACTATCATCTTCGGCCAATGGGGTTCTAGACTCTGCACGTGAGCTGGCTCCACTAGGGGTGCCATCTTCACGGGTCCAACGTTTAAGTAGAATGTTACGAGGCATGTTGTAGTTGAAAGTCCGTGGTACTGGTGACCTTTTAAATCTAATGACCATCTGTCCTGCAGGTAGTGCCCTCACCATTTGGGTTGCTTCAGGGTGAGTCAATAGTACCAAGGACGTTAACACCGAGCTGACTCATTAGTGGGAAAAAAGCTGGATAAGAATAGGAACAGAATTACGCCCGAGATTCTTGGAATGCTTCGGTATCTCTGCCTATTAGTGGAATATCTGGTTGTAGTGCTTGAAAATTGTATGAGTACAAGACCCCACATCTAGAAGTTTTGACTCGGAGCTTCCATGCATATGCATAATATGAATAGGTGCGCAATTATTGGCCACGTCTGCTTATGTAACCCTATACTTGGTTGACGTGATGGCCTGTTGAAGCAGCTCTTCCATGCTAATGAATCGATGAAATAATTCTAACATATACTAATCGGTGTAAAAGGTGGAAGAAGGAGACAAATGCAAATTTCAAGACATTAACGCAGTTCAATGGTGCACAAATGGGATAGTACATAAAACATACTACATATTCCTCATAGTATTCATACCTTCTGCGTATATTTCGTATTTATGGATTGATATTATTTGTGTTTCTTTTCTACTATAAAATTGATTCATCCTTTCCAGTCCTTACTTGAAATTCCGCATCCAGAAGATTTGGTCAAGTTAGAGAAAATTTGCAACCATCGTCAAATGATACTTCATGCACAAATTTGCTACCAGATGTCTGTTTGGAGGAAATATCAATACTCCTCGTCAGTTTCACTCAATTTTTGTCCGCATTAAAGGGATTCTCTTTCTCTAAGAGAAATAAAAGGGAAAAGAGATGTAAAATTATTGACTACACAATTCCAAACATTTTCTGATTCCAAATTATAGACTATTGATCATCTATCATGTAGTATGCTTAATTGACTCTTTTACGGTTCACATTCTGATATTATTTATTTTGAGTATTTATCATTAAATTTCGTAGTAATGTTCAAAACACCACTTCCAGAGGCAAGACGTACACTTTTTCACCATCATCTCTCACTGTTTCGTTCTTGACGTCTCTAGGTAGCGATTTCCGCATATCGAATGCGTCTATCTCATCCATAATAGCGTTCCTGTCCGTGGGCATCTCCAGTCCGTAGTACCCTACAACCCTTCTATAAACACTGTATCCCAACTTCCGATAAAGATTACAAGCGAGAACGTTGGTCACTTTGACAAAAAGATCAACAAAAAGAGTGTTGTATGGTTCAATGCTGGTCAACTTTTCAAGCTGATCACATAATTTGGATGCTAATCCAAGTCGACGGTATGTATCCTGAACAGTCACCGCTGTAATGTGTGTGTGCCATTCCTTCTTTGAGAGATTTCCTTCAGTCTTTCCCATCATATATCCGCTCAACTCCTGTCCGTTTTGATGAGTCTCGACGGATTTGAAGAATAAGTCGGGCCATTCTGTGAGATATTGCTGATAAAATGATAAATTGAAATTTTCAGTGAGCGAGTCCAAGTTTACTGCATTAGCATCCAATAGATCTTCGATCTGGAATGGTTTGATGGATGTCATCTTTCTGCTTATGATCCCAAGCACCTCAACTTTTCAAAACTCTTCAAATCATAATCGGTCGTGTCCATGATCGAAAATATAGACTAAAATTTTCAGACTCGATATTTCAGCAATAATAACCTAGATCACAATGTACGGAGGTCCAAGCAACGAAGAAGCCAAAAGGCTCCAAGAAAAGTACGCCTTAGAAACCATCAAGTACTCCGGTCTTATTGCTGGTGCCTTGTGGCTTGCACCTGCTATCTACCATGTTATCAGAAAGCAATTTTGAATATAGACTTGATGACTCCAACGCTTTCAGAATTCAGACTATTTGATTAAAACTGTGCCCAGAGTGGTTATACATTTCTGATTCAATCCGGTTTCTGTTAGAATGATTATTTGTACATACTAAATGAACATTTATTATTAAATTATATGGATTGTAGGTGGCAACATCATTCTTCATCGCTTAAATTCACCAACTCTTCTCTCAACTTGCTGATCTTGGTAGCCAAAGTCATGAATTGCATTCTCTCGGAAATCTTTGCTGCTGCTGCCAATGCCTTGTCTGTCTTGATCATTTTTGCAATGCTAAGTGCCTTGTTGAGACGTGATTCTTTACATGATTCACCAAACAACTTGAGAAGAGACCTGTCGAACATCAAACTATATTGAGTCAATCTATCCATAATATCATCGTGTTCCTCGTCGTGGTTTTCATCATTCATCGCCTCGCTAACCAATTTACCCATGGTCAAAGATCTCAAAAACGCTTCCTCGGGATTTTCTTGTTCCATTACACCCTCTTCTTCCTGATCATCATCATCATCATCTAAAATATCATCGGTCTTCTTTTTCTTGGGTTTTTCAGGAATATGAATTGGCAACCTGACTTCCATCTCTATTGGCAAGGGTAATGGAAAAGCGGGATATTGGGTGTTATTTTTCAAGATCAAACAACTAAGTTGATCTTTGTATAATCCCAATGGCCAGCATTTCCAGTTTTTTTTATTGGCATTTTGTCCGTACTCGGTGACTATAGAGTGACAATTCAAAATTGGAATCCATTTGGAATTTCCAGTTTCTCTCCATGATTGAAGAATGAGTAAGGTATCATCTGCTCCTCCAACCAAACATGGATCATTGAATTCATTGAAAAAAGTTCCTTTGATGAGAGGAATTCCATTAGCTGGTTTTTTCAATGGTAGCAAAACGTTCTGTTGAACGTACTTGTAATCTTGGTTCACATCAATAACACTGTAAGAGTAGACGTCATGTGTGATTTGGTTGATCATAAATAAAACAGATGCAGCGGAAGAAATTAATGATACTACTGGTGTAGTTTTGATAATACTAATGCAAACACCATAGAGATTGAAGAACCTGACGTATCCAATGCTTGTTCCCACAACAATTATGGCATCTTCTGTGGTTTCTGTTGTGCTTGTTATGGAAATGGAGGTGATATATTCGTCTCTTAACAAGGGAATCTTTTTTTCCCATGACTCAACTTCGGAATCATGGTTTCTGTAAAAGATTTTACCATTATCGATAGATTTCTTGTCTTTATATCCTGAATACCCCAATAAAGTTCCTTTATTATTAATTGAACAAAGATCAAAAGAGAAGAAATCCACGAAATGATAATCTTTGTGTACAGATCTGTCAAAGAAAGATACCGTGATACTTTGCTGACTGTTGGATTCATTCTCGTTTAAATTCTTTACTGCCCAAACATAACCGATGGAATTCATGAATAAGTATCTTCTATCAGCTGTGGCATTTTGAAAGTATTCCGAACTCCAAGGTGTAGATCCAGGAGAAAATGGTTTAATGTCTTCTGCAACAATTGTTGAAACTTGTTGCTTTGGAACAAAGCCGTTGGGCTTGTGACGTTTTCTACGCTCATTCAAACCGTAATCATCTTCATCTATCACCATTGAATCTTCTTGATGTATTTTGTATCCACGACCGTATTGAGCCTTATCTTCGGGTTCATTGTCAGACTCCCGTAATAACGCATCTGTATCATCACCTTCGTCATCTGAACCTTCTTCCGCTTCATCTAGAAAAAGGCTTGAAATGGCATCCGATTTTTTGGTCTCTGTTGGTTTTTCAATTGAATTCTTGAAAGTTATAATTTCACCGCCGGAAGTTCCGATATAAATATCGCGTTCATTGATAGCCAAATTTATAGCTAAACCTTCTTCGATCTCGAATGGATATTCGTGGAGTAGTTTTTTGCTGTTGAAGTCATACACTTGCACTATCTTATCTTTGAGAACCACAAGATGGGGCTCAACGAGAACAAAATCCACTGTGTTACCCTCAATGCTGAATTCCTTGATTTCTGACCAATTTGAACGATCATACACTTTAATGGTGTTTGTTGAAGTTGGCAGGATTAAGTGGTTTCCATTAGAAGACCACTGGGTTTTGGTGCTAACAAGCTCTTCCCTGTGTTCATCTAAGTAATCGATTTTTTCCAAAGATGTGTGAATTTTTGTGGGCAACGCATCTTGTATGGTATGAAGCAAACTTGGTTCTTCGTTAATCACCGAGTACAACTGGATGCATCCATTCGCAAGACTCAATGCCAAAAGCTCGCCTGTGTAATTGTAAGAGAGGTTCAACAATTGGTCCGGCAACTCGATCAAGCTGGGACTATTCATGTGTTCCACGTCTAAAATCACCAACTTATTGTCATCACCACCGGTCAAGATCCGTTTACCTTCATTAATGAAAAGTGCATCTCTTAAGGGAAGTTCGGAGCGGAAAATCGAGCCTTTCGACTCATTTTTCGTCAATGATACTTGCTCAATGTTTCCACTGGTACTGGTCAATACAAGAGTGTGGCCATGGCCTGCCAACGCGGTGATGTTCTCATTGACATCGATGGACACAGGCTCGAGATCCGGCTCGTTTGGGTTGAAAATTTTGATTAAACCCTCAGAATTGGCAACCACAATATGGTCGGAGTCCTCATTGTACCAAACCAACGAGTTTCCGTCGATAAACGCGCTGATTTTGTCCTGGTTCATGGTGTGGTAAACGCGTCTTTACTGTTCTTTGAACTGGTATGATAGAGAGTATAGCATCACGTGGTGCGATTATCTAAGTTAGAATCAAAATATACCATATGATCTCACGTGTCTGGCCATCACATGAGAACAGTTAAGGACGTACCAAGAGCCCTCCCTAGATTAGTATGGATACTATGGACATTGAGGGGCGGCAGAACAGTTTCGGCATTTGGAAGTGACATTTACTGCAGAGAAGCTGAGGATTGAATGCAATAGAATGCAACTTTGTTTCTATTGCATGACCACGCAAACGCCCTCAGGTCCCCTCTTTCGAGTTTTACTCCAATGACTATTTTCTGGAAAGAGACCAGGAACTAATTTCCTGACCATTCCTGTATATTGAAATCGAACCTCAGTGTATTCTAAGATCCACATGGCATTTCACACTCCATGTCATCCACTTGCGTCATTTTTGGGATCGTGTAAGTGAATATCCCGCATTGAACAAGGCACTTCCATTTTGGGGTAGTGCCATGTTTTCTTTACTGGTTGAAATAAGGAGCTGGAGCACATAATCTTCTGATTTTCTCCCCTAAGTTCCATGAAATACATCCCATTTTAAATGATTTATTGTCGATACCAATCTCAAGTTTGAATTTGATGTGATAATCGTCATACTAGGTTTTTGGTGGTTTGCTACAGTTGTCACTTCTTCCATGGTTGCTGACTCTAGTACATCCTTTTTCCACAATGTTTGCTACGTTCTTCTCATTTATTCCATCCTTCACGTATTCTGGTATTCTCTCATGGGGTTCACCTTATACCATATGCTCATTCCGGAATTGCATTCTGTAGTGCTATTGACAGATACTTTCTCTTTCATGCGTGAGGGATTTTGATTTTTTGCGGCCATTTGGAGATTGTGAGGGATTTCACTGGGGCTGAGTTGAGGGAAATGTTCCTCAACTGGTATAAATACAGACCATTCGGGCTGTGTAGCTAACGCCAGATCCACTGAAATCCCCTTCATCACCCCTGAGTTTTCTGCTCCAAAGGGCCCTGTTTCCTGTTTTCCCGGCTCTCCCAGCTACTTTCCCTGCCAAATAGTGGTGTCTATGTCACTGCCAAATTTGACGTCCTCGGCATGCATATACGCAATTTCTGCCGTGCGGGTTCCTTATGCAGCACCGTCGTATTTTTGCAGCTTTTTGAGGGATTAATCTCCATACTATTCTAATGCCCCCAAGGCTTACCATTGGTCTAGCAGAACGTCAGCCCTTCCAGCCCCATTACATCATCGTACCTATCTCCTATTATCGTTTTATCCCACCAAACAGATTTAGCGGCCACGGATAGATGCAGGTCCCACTGTACGCACATGCGGGTCCTTCGTATGTCAAACCCTAAATTGCTGCGGGTCTTCACTGTTTAACCATGCTACAATTAACCGAACAATTGCATCGATCTGGATCATCGACAGCATTTCAGCCCCCATAGAATCCTATAAATACTCTGGGTTCCCCGTCGGTTCTATCATATTCATGACCTCCCTCAAAAACGAACTCCGTGATCTCGAGAACGACTACACAGAATCCACCGCCAACGGCGAAATCGGGTCCTATACAGAATCCATCAGCATGGCAGGTTCTGAAGCATACCGAAATGCCGGTGAAGCAGATGAGGAGGCCTCCATCAAGTCGGAAGACTCGCATCCTGCGCCTTCTTCCAAGCAAAGTTGGAGAGAAGTGTTGATGCTCTCATTTACCTCGTTGGGGGCCATCTACGGTGACCTTGGAACCTCTCCGTTGTACGTGTTGAATTCCATTAAATACACAGAGTATCCCCCCAACAAAGATGACATCTATGGAGGAGTGTCGGTGATTTTTTACCTCTTCACTATTATTGTCATCTTCAAGTATGTGATGATCGTTTTGGTGCTTGGGCCAAACAATGGAGAAGGTGGACAGGTTGCCATCTATGCCAAAATCGCCCGCTACTTGAAAATCGGCCCCAAAGGTGTGGTCATTCCAGGGTCCCCAGAAGTGTCTGATTTGGAGTTGCTTCTGAGACAGGATACCACCTCCTCGTTCAAATCCACCCGTACTACAAAATCGTTTGTGGACGATTTCAAAAACAACTCGACAGTGATCAAATTCGTTCAATTCTCTATCTTGTGTTCATGCTTCCTTGGCTGTTCTTTGGTGTTTTCCGATGGGTTGTTGACCCCAACAACCTCTGTGTTGAGTGCTGTGGCTGGTATCCAGATCGCCCAACCATCGTTCAATAGTGTTCTCGCAGTATCAGAGGCCATTCTCATCTGCCTCTTCATTATCCAGCAGTTTGGCTCCCACAAGATCTCTTTCTCGTTTGCTCCCATCATTTTGATTTGGTTGATTGGCTTGATCATTTGTGGTATCTACAATATTGCAAAGTTTCACCCAGGTATATTTAGAGCATTATCCCCATACTATGCCATCAATATTCTCAGACATGGAGGTATTGACGTCTTCTCTGGTGCTATGTTGTCTATTACCGGAACAGAAGCAATGTTTGCTGATATCGGACACTTTGGAAAATTACCAATTCAGCTCACTTTAACCTGTTTGGTGTATCCTGCCTTGATGCTTTGCTATTTGGGTCAAGGTGCATATGTCGTTGCCCACCCTGAAGCATATACCTCACCATTCTTCCTTTCTCTTCCTGGTGGAACTGGCAGTGGTCCATACTGGGTGATGTTCATTTTGGCTACCCTTGCTACCATTATTGCAAGTCAGGCATTGATTCTTTCAGTCTTCAGTATCGTATCCCAATTAATCAATTTGGATTGTTTTCCAAATATAAGAATTGTCCATACTTCGAAAAGTTACGCGGGAAAGGTTTACATTCCAGTGGTGAACTGGTTGTTGATGATTGGAGTCTGCTGTACTACTGCAGGGTTCAAAAATTCTAACAATGTGACAGCTGCATACGGTTTAGGTATCACTTTGGATTTCTTGGTGACCTCATTCTTGATATTTCTTTGCATCATTTATGTTTACAACTGGCATATATTATGGGCTGTGGGTTTTGTACTCATTTTTGTCCCTCTTGAAATCATTATGGTCGTATCCAATTTAAAGAAGGTAGTACATGGTGCTTGGTTCCCAATCATGATGACAGCCATTTCTTTTATTTTCCTCAGTTTTTGGAGATGGGCTAGTTCCAGAAAGGTTCATTATGAGTATAAGAAGCGAGTTAGGATTGGTGATTTATATCCAAAATTCAAAAAGACCCCTCACACTGTGGATTTAAATCTTAGTGGCAATGTTTCCAAAGCAATAATTGATGAAGAAAATCAGGAAGGAGAAAATGAAGCTCCTAGTGACACCTTGAAAGTCAATTCTAAGTATGGGGTTACTAAATTGAATATTCATGATGGTATTGGGATTTTCTACAATGATTCGTCAGTTCAAAACTTCAACTCCTCAAACACCTTACCCCAAGTTTACCTGAAAATGGTAAGCTCTTTCTTATCTATCCCCAAAATTTTTATTTTCTGTTCCACAAGAACTTTATCCATTCCTTATGTGCCCCAGGACGAAAGGGTTTTAGTCGGAAGCACAAAGATTCCTGGGCATTTCAAATGCATTGTGAGGTTCGGTTTTATGGAAGATATCAAAATCGATTCAGAATTGAGTTTGTACATACTCAGATCCATTCCTGAAATCGAACAAACCCTTCTGATTAGTTTCCTCAATGATTCCTTGGAAAATATTCCTATTACTCACATTTTTGAAAATAACCTTATTAGGTCTCATGACTATTCTGGCGAAGAATATAAGACTAGAAACCCTTTTATTATTTTTAGAAGACTAGTAAGGCAGGTCATTATCAACCTGTTCTACGTCCCACTTTTATCTGTGACAAGAGAACACGGACAATACCTCAAATTGGAAAGTGAGGAAGAAGAAACTGATAAGAAATTATTTATTGGAGGAGTAGCTAGAATTTAGTTCTTTTATCATCTGCGATATAATAGAGTATTTCATTTCAAATATAGAAAGACGAAATCTAGCTTGATTGACTACAGTAAGACATTTTATAATATATATATATATATATTGCAAAATATTATGGGAACTCTTGAATGCTACAAGGGGCATAGATCAACTTCTTTACTAAAGCTAAGTCTTTATATTATGACTGGAAATATTTCCTCTAATATATGTTTTTTCTCCTTAAGTATTCATCATAGTTTATTTAAGTTACTAAATCAACGCTGAATATAAATACAAAAATAGGCATCTCAGTACCTATTGTTAGTTTACCAGTAGTTTTTGGTGTTAGTTCATGGACGAGCAATCGATACTAAGCCCATTCTGGTTTATTATTGTAATCATCATTTCTACCTCTACCTCTGCCTCTGCCTCTGAAGTTTCCATTGCCTCTTCCTCCGAAATTTCCTCTTCCTCTGCCTCTACCTCTACCTCTTCCTCTTCCTCTGCCACGGTTACCTTGGATAGAAGCCTCTCCGAAAGTATCGATGTTGAGATCCTTTTCTTCGGCCCATCTCATACTGTTTCTCTCTTCAGTTGAAGAAGAGATAGTATCAAAGAATGAAGAACTCTTGTTGTAGGAAGATTTTTCTTGTTCTCTTTCATTTTCAATATCCTTGGAAAATTTTGCATTTGCAGACTCGAAATCAAAAGCATCAGTTGGAATTACCACCTTGTTGGCATTAGGGCGATGTTGAGGTCTTGGTTGAGCTGGTTCAGAAACGTCTGACTTTTTTCTTTGAGCATCAGGTCTAGAACCTGGAGTTGGTTGATGTTGTTCCTGTGTGGAGGTGGCAGAGTCTCCTGATTGAGATGGAGTTGGTCTCACACCAGAGTCCTGGGTAGAATTGGTTGAGGTTGGGGCTGGAACAGAAGGTGCCTGGGATGGGGCTGGTGCTTGTGCTGGCTTTTTTGTCTGTGTTGGTTGTTGTGGAGCTTGAGTGGTGGAAGCTGGAGAGTTCTGGGATTGAGTAGGTTGAGCTGTTTGAGGTTGACCTTGCGACTGAGTTGGAGCTTGATAATAGTTGGATTGTGAGATGTAAGGTTGAGGTTTAACCTGATCGATAGGAATGTCCAACACCGACAAGTCCTTGACATCAGAACCTCTAAAAACAACATAATCATAAACGTCAGTGCCAGGCATAACCTCCATGTTTGGGTTGCCACTTTGGGCCATACGGCCCTCAGTTCCCAACAATCTGACTGATTTCAAGGCAACAGTTGCATCATCTGCATTGATGTTGTCTAAAAGACCAACGTAACGGAGTCCCTTGTTAGAGATCAACGAAATTGTTTTCCCAATGTATTGAGACATGCTGTAGTAGTTGAATCTCCACTGTGTTGAATATTCAAACTGAATGGAAAAATAATTGTTGTGTGCACGACACTTTCTTAGTGGCTTTCTAGAATCACTATCCTAAAAATTGATAATCAAATGCTAGTGAATTCTAGAAAAGTGGATGGAATTGCTGAAGTATTTAATTTGTTGATATTTCTTGATATCTATTATATGAAACATGCTATCATTGACGTTATTAAAATTGTTATATTCGATATGTTTTAACAATAAAATTGGAGTTTTTCGCAGTAATTTGATATAACCATTTAAGCAGAACGAACGACCAATGAGTCAAAAAGATACCATAGAATAGCCTAAGAAGACCTATTGGATGGTTTCAATAAGAAAATAAGCAAGTTGATCAAAATGATAGAAACATGCAAGCTGACTTTAGGCTGGGCCATAAATCTGGAAACCAAACTTATGAATAAAAATGTTTAGCAAAAATTTCAAACTCAATTGAAATCCAGACACGATAAACCATTAATTTCTAGCTGCTACCAAGTGACGAAAACTTGCCACCCAATCTGCAAAAATTGGCATTGTTGGGATGATGAATTTCTTCAACTAATTATGTGTAGCGGCGACATTAATGTCGCGCACGACATCCCTCACCAATACAAATGAATTGTAACTTCGCTCATCCACTTTATCAACATGTCGGACACCGAAGCTAAGGAAGGTGACGCCTTTCAAGAGCAGACCGACTATTCAGCTGCCACACCTTCCTTAAATGAAGGTGCTGTTGAGCCATCAAACCAGGAGAACGGTGATTCTGAGGATTATGATGAGAACCTCTATTCCATCAAAGCACATAAACTCAATGATGAAGGTAAAGAAGTGACTCACAAGAAGAATGTGCGTAGAAGTAAGAGAGATGCTGAGCCAGAAAAGGATATCTTTGGAACCAATGAGGTTGTACTTGATGAACAAGAACCATATGGAGCCGATGAACAGGACTACAGTAATGAAGACCCACAAGCTAGAAGAAGAAGACTTTTGGAAGAAAAGATGGATAGTGCCATCAAAACCAAATCAACCAGAAGGAGGAAGGCTGACGAAGATGACCTTGAAAGAATGCAGGATGATAAAATCGATTATTTGAAGGACCAAATGATCAAGGCTGCCAATTTGGACGTGGAAAAGAATTCCCAGGGCCAAATTGCAACTGAGAAATTAAAGTTGTTGAACCAAGTTGTTGATGTGTTATCTAGAGCAGATTTGGCTATTTCCATTTTGGACAACAATTTGTTGGAGGCAGTCCGTTTGTGGTTAGAGCCTTTACCAGATGCATCCATGCCAGCGTACCAAATTCAAAAGGAATTGATCTACAGGTTAGATACTTTGCCGATTAAAACAGACCATTTGATTGCATCGGGTATAGGAAAGGTATTGGTGTTTTACCAAAGATCCAAGAGAACAGAACCTTCCTTAAAGAAGATCGTGGATAGACTTATTGGTGACTGGACTAGACCTATTTTGAACAAGTCCGATTCGTATAAGGACCGTACCATCCAATTTAATGAATACAACAAGCACAAGTTTACCAACCAACTTGCATCTGCCAGAGGTTCCAAGCCTAAGGAAGCAAAGACATTATACGAAGAGAATGCTGCAAGAAGAAAGAGAGCAGCTATTCCTAGTGCTAGAACTACTGCTTATAAGATTGCTCCAAGAGTCAATGCTGACATATTGAGAAGACAACAAACCAGAAACAGTGGATTCACTGATGAGAGATTCAAGAGAATCAACCAAAAGTTGACCCTGATGTCGATCAAAAAGAAGACATCCAAGAAGGGAGGACCTTCTATTGAGGGTAGAAATTTAGGTATGTAAATGTAATAGTAATAAAATAAACCTACCCGACCATGGAAGAAACATGCAAGAAACTACCGACAGTTCAATGTTACGATAGTATGTGTAGTGATTAGATATGAATCGCCGGCGGACTTTATAATAAAAGGAAAAGTGCACTCCGACCAACACTTCATCCAGCATTCGGATTTTTCACCATGGTTACAAACATCTCCCATTCCACTTTGTTCAGTCAACTTCGACAAGTTAGTTCCTCTACGGCGCATGATAAATGTATGCATTACCCCTCGGGATTTTCAATATACACATAAATTAACCATAAACACTTTTATAAACTTATCTAGCAAGACATGATGATTATGATGACGATATAACGTTGCTGACAGTCTGATATAATTTATGATCTTGGCTTTTCCTTCTTCTCCTTCCACAAAGCCAACAAGGAGACACCGGAAACCTTGACGACCTTGAATCTGACACCTGGGATATCACCCTTAGCCTTACCTCTTCTACCGAAACCAGCCAACAAGACTTCGTCGTTTTCGTCAACAAAGTTAAGACAACCGTCATTTGGAACGAAAGCAGTAACCTTCTTACCGTTCTTGATCAATTGAACTCTGACACACTTTCTGATAGCGGAGTTTGGTTGCTTGGATTCAACACCAATCTTTTCCAAAACGATACCCTTGGCGTGAGAAGAACCACCGAATGGAGAAGACTTGAAGGCAGTACCTAACAATCTGGCCTTGTAAGATTGGTCAGCCCATCTGTTGTTACGACGGTGAACTCTCAACTTTCTAGCGGAGTTAAGCCCTCTTGGTTTACCTTTACCCATTTTGTTAGATTCTTATTGAGTGTAAGAAGTAATAAACTTTTTCGAAAGAAGTATCAGTGAAAATTGGTAGTAATTCGCAGAGGCAGGTGCGGCAGACAGGAAAATTTTGCGGTGTGCACATAGGAAGAGGGGACTGCGAAGGGACACGGACGGGGTGTTTTTGAGCTACGATCACGTGGCCCAGGGCCAGAGCCCTAATGTACATTTTACAATTTACTGGTAGAGGGTAATTCCAACGGGCGGTACCGGGGGTGTCAACTATATAGCGCGGGGGTTATCGGAAGGAATGAGATATACGTCTAATTGTCTATACAGCACTTATACACCAACAATGTGAGGAATTAGATCTTAAGACCACGTCTCTTTTTGACGAGTTTTAAGAGGAATAAAAAGAGAATATCAAGCTGATCCTTGAACATAAATAATAACCCTTGGACAAATACACCCTTAAGAAGCTGAGGAGCGATACCCTTGTACAATCCTCTGAACTTCTCTGTTTGCCACAAATGGGCCAATGCTTCGGTAAAGTGCTCAAATCTAACGTCGTGCTCATCATCGTCCTCTCCTTCTGGTTTCTTCTCGCCGTCTCTGCGAGACTTCTTCTGGAGCATGGCCTTGGAAACAATCAAAGGCTGTGTGGCGATAGTGGCCATGGACTTGGCCAACACTCCGATGGAGAAAGACTCCAAAGGACCCAAGAATTCCTTGGTGCCAAACATGATCTGTCTCAATCTTTCGTAGGACCCGTAGGTGATGGAGGGGTTGATGCACAACACCAATGACACTCTCAACCCCTTCCACAAGCCGGTGATACCCTCGTGGGCAATGATGTCTTCCACCAATTGGAACCAGCTCTTTTGCGACTTGTCTGTCTGCTGCTGTGTGGTGATCACACCGATGGGCATGGTGAACATCTGTGAAATGGCAGCCGCAAGGGCACCGAGGAACAACTCGGTCAAGGTGGTGGGTTTGTAGTTGGGGATGTGACGGTTCAAGTTGGCATGAACACGCTTGACAATAGTGTACCAGTAGAAGTAGGAGAAGTTCTGGGTAGCGGTTCCCACGATCGACGACAACAAGCCATGGTACCAGCCCAATATCCCCTTTTTGGCGTAGATCTTCTTCAACACATCGGCGGTGTTTTTGTACTTGAGTTTCTGCTTGGGAAGCTCTTCGCTAGAAGAGCTTGCAGACACATCCGCCGATTCAGGCTTCTTGTGGACTTGTGTTTGGATCACTGTCTTGGAGAGGTCGAGTGGATATACCAAGGTGTTGGCGATAACGGAGGCCAACGCCCCACTGGCAGCCTTTTCAAGAGGAGACAACGACATTGGAATGGGTGGAGATGCTGGAGATGGTGTCAACGGCCTGAATGCTCAAAAAAACCCGATTACAGATCTGAACACGGATGGCAGGATTTCCAGATGTATATATGATTGAGGCTCCGTTACCGAGGTCCATCGGAATGACATTTTGTGCACACATGCTTTTTCCCCACATTCGATTAGGGTCCCGGCTGTGTGCAGGAGGGCAGCTTTTCGGTTCGGAGGAATTGGAACAGGAACGGGGTGAAAATCGCCATGGAGGCGATAACAAGATGGAGGGTATGCACGGGGTTAGAGGATGGAAACAGTGGGTACGGCGTTTGGTCACAGTGGAGGGTGGTTCTTATGGATGTTGTAGTTGGTGAATAAGCCCTATAGCTAAGCTGTAGAATTGACGCGATGCCAGGTTGCGTATACGGGTTACAGATTGACATTACGGGTTATACCAATTTGGTTGCGGGTGGTACATTGCAGCGAAATGTCCCCTTCCACTGTACCCAATTATAGATAGCGATAACCAAGTAATCAGGTAGTGAATGGAGCACGTTGTGCCACGGGAGAAGCACGAGAAAAGCACGGAAGTCAGCCGTAAGTAGACGATTGATGCACGAGAAAACACCGGGCCGTCGGTAGTTGTATGATTTCCAATTTTCAGCAATTGTCACGGGCAGTTGTTAAACATGAAATTTCTCCAGCCACCCAACAATTCACGCCTGTCGTTCCACGGCGAATCAGAATGTTGGAAGCTTTTGCTAGCAATTGCTAGCAAAAGTAGCCCCAAACACTTCCCAAGGTGTGGTGTTGGAAAACCCCCGCCATATTATTGGAAGGAAATGGGTTCCACAACCGACCTCGGCTACATTCCCAAGTTGGACTACCCGAAAGTGAGAGTTTATCGCACACTCTCGCATGCCCTAGATTGGACTACCGCGTACCCCTTACATGTAACTACATGTGACACAATCAGTGTACGGTAGAATGGAAACTCACAAATAGGGAAGGTTTTTGTGGATTTGCAATTTTGGTATAACTCAAAATTGTTGATTTGGCTATTAAGGTGATTAGAGGCGCAGAAAATCCTGATGACATCGCGATGAGTTATATCTACTATATCTTGGTTAGATTGGTACATCATTGGTTTGTCTTGTCAGACATGCAGAAATTCAATAATTCGATATGATTGTGGGTACAATTATGGCATGAAAATTGAATTTCGGGTTTCTGCAATATAATGGAATGGGTGCAAACATTTTGGGAATTTTACTTCATTTCTGCAACTTTTACGTAGTTTAATAGTCGTAACCTGTCATAATTACTTCTTAGAAATCGATGACTCCTTCATTTAATTCTTTTATAATCTATTGCAATGAAGTAATAAATTTTGGGGCATCTAGAGACCTGCATTAGAGTTTTTTTTGTCATATACCTGAACTCTAGATAGTCGTCCACTAGATGCATACTTCAAAGAAATTTTAATACCTTCAGAACCAGTAACTCTATATCATTCATTACCAATCCAATAATAAATTTCCTTAACTATCTCCACATAAGCACACGCTTATCGATTCCTGCAGTCAATAATCCCAGCTCCATCACCTGTACATGCTTGATTTTTCCATCGTGTCCATCTACCTCTGTGGCAATTGTTCCTCGAAGAAGATCCACTCCTCTCAACTTTCCATCATCACCCGCGATCCATACTCCTCCATCGCCAAAACCGATCGAGGCTTGACTGTATTTGTCTTGAGGTGACATTGTGTTGATATTCTTGAGGATCTGGTTTCTGGCAATGCCACTTGCATCATCAAAGTCCACAAGGGTCACCAAGATTAACCTCATAAACGGTTCATGTGATGTAGCAACCGCAATCAAAGGGACATCCATCAAAGTAGTGTCTATCTTGATACACATGGGAGAGAATCCATGCTGAGTAAACTCGGCATCATTCAAAGAAATCCTGTAGTGTACCTCGAGCTCATCTTTATTCAAGGTGATCACCTCCAAAAGAGTGCTTTCTAAGCGACCCAAAACCACCACCAATTTTTCCTGATGTTCGATGACATCAAAGCACGTTCCTTGGGTGGTAAGCTTCATTTCTGTCACAGGTACAATAGCATTATCGGAGACTTCGAATACTTTAATCATAAAATCCCATCCTAAAGACACCACGTACTCCCTGGAACCTATCACCAAGCTCTTTGCGTCCACAACGAGTCTCTTGTTTGCTTGGATTGAAGTAATTGACTTGAACATCTTATCCTCCATGGTGTATGTAAAGAGATGGAACTTTCCATCCATGCCAACAAAGATCACTCTGTTGTTGTTCAAGGGGATGATCTGTTTCACCACCACTGGCCCTGCCACACGGTCCAAGCACAGAACCAATTCACCGCTCTTCACATCTACTACCGCCACCGTTTGCTTGTTTGTAGATAAGTAGGAGAAGTTTGAGTCAGATGCTCCAGATATCACGAGCCCATCGATTCCAGAAACCTCAATTGGCTTTGGCAATGCTCCACCTTTCCAACAAGTCAACTTTTCAGCCAATGGATGCTCTGTCCACTTGCTCAACTTCAAATCTTCCGTCATGATCTGGATAGTCTTGAACTGTGTGCGATCTGCCACTATATCTTCCAACAGCTCATCGAGTCCATCCACTGGAATGATCAGCCCATGCTCTTTCTGAAACTGGGCCAAGGTGTCCTTGTACCCATTCTTGTGCAAGAATTGAGCCACCAACTCGTGTGTACTCATCATGATGTTTTGGTGGAGAAGGTCAGATCGGTTTTAGTAACAAAAATTTTAGATGTGATCGCGGATCAAAAATTAGGTCGTACCCGGATTCGAACCGGGGTTGTTCGGATCAAAACCGAAAGTGATAACCACTACACTATACAACCAGTAGCTATTAAGATGTGCATGAGATATGTACATGGCTTCCAGATTTATTCAAGGTGAGGAAGTTAATGTGTAAGATAATGTGTAAGATAATGCGTAAAGAAGTCTGAGGGTCAAATGCTGGAATTATGATTATATTTGATTCTTTTTTAGAATAACAATAGCTTCATTTTGCTGAGTATTAATAGTTCTACTCAATCTGTAATGTGTTTTAATTATTGGTTTCCTTATGTTTCTATAATTCTCAATATTTGGTAAAAATGCCAAAGTTGCCTATTGTTGAACAAAAATTGGGGCAATCTCCGTATCGTCTTCTGAAATGCACATTTCATAGGTAAAATTGACCCTAATTGAATAGTAGCAATTTTACCGGGGACCATGTTTCCTTCATATCAACGGGCTTTGAAGTTTGGGATCATCTAAATTATCCTTAAAAAATGAGTGTCACAAGGATTTCTGCATAGTCAGACCTATCAACTAGTCTTCTGTTACGTCTGTTGCGGCAAAGTAATTTGTCTATGCCTTGCATGTAAGAGAATACTTTTTTTTCAGTCAAAGATGCCAATGGACCAGAAATCTTACTAAAAAACGGGGCAGGGGTCAGAAAGAATTGGTGAAACACAAGAAATAGGGAGACGTAGCTACTACCACCAGGGGTCCCTGGTGTCCACTACAGTTTCAGAAACACCCTGGACCCCTTGCATAGGTACAGGAGCAGCAGCTCCTTCGGATTGACAGTTGAAAGCTTTCTCAGCCACCTTGTTAATGATATTGGCTGGATAGGAGTTTCATATCCAACCAACAGTGAACCCTATTCGGTGGCCAGTATAGCTTCTAAAAATGCCTTTAAACACCATGATCATATTGGGTAACCCACCACCACAATCCCAAGTTGGCTGTTGAGGTTTTCGCTCTAATTGTAACTGAAAAGCCACCACTTGGTGAGGCTGTAGTTTTGCACCCAATCGCCCCATATGTGATATTCACCAATCTGCGCCAGCTCATCGCCCTGCGCCCTTCTGGAGCCCCAACTACGTTAAACTCCATTTCCCCATAGCTTACTATTTCCAATGGGATGTCATACCGGCATCTTCGAGCACCACGGGGGTTCTATTTGAACATTGGAAAGTGCAAGTTTGGCACCTTCATCATCGGATGTGCCCCTCATATGCCCCGTTCTATTCTTAGAACGAAGACATTTTCCGCCCTCTTAATGACCTAACATAGCCCGGTGCGACTCAGCCAGTTTCTCCACAAAATAAGTGGTGGTTTCTCCAACGTTTATTGAGGTAGATGATTGGCGAAGCATCGACGGGGTCAATACAATTAACCCCATTAGGCCAGTGCTAATTATAGACTGGGACGCAGAAGCCTTGGAATCCACCACAACGGCGAAGTTGCATGCATGGACTTTTCTGTATTATCTTCCTGCACCTCATACAGGACATGGCATGGCAGTGTCAACATCTCCAATAGTACCACTATTGTACCACATGGAAACACTACACAATTAAGCAAGGCAAAATAAGATTGCGGTCTAGGCACTGCAACAGCCAATACACCTCCGCCAATTACTGCTGTTCCAATGTGTGTGACTATTTGGTACCCCATGTTCTCCAGGTGTGAGGAAATGTGTGCAGTATCAATAGTGATTTTTCACCACTATTCAGTGAGATGCACTTTTCACCAAGTCTGGGGTCTCCCCCAATACAGAAACAGACGTTTTCCTCCGTTTTCAGCCCGTATGGAGTCCTTTGGCACAGCTCATGGTAAAATGTCTGCATGTACGGCAAAATCCATCACACTAGCGTCGATCACTGTGATCCCCAGCCTCATGCTGCAGATTAGTAGTGTCGGCGTATTTTCATTTACCCTACCCCTGAAGGTGAGGCCCGGGCTTGGAACTCCCAAAATAGAACTGGGCGCGCGTCTGAAACCTTATAAATATAACCGGCATTTCGTGGATATTTACCACAACATTTTTGATCCAGTCAACTGATTCAATCGTTCAGTTCTTTAGTTTCGAACTTCCGTCTTCCAGCTTCACCAAACCCCTCACCAAGTCACATCGCCATCCACAATGTATTTGCATCAGTTTATTCCTCGAGACTTGAAGAACGACGTCACCACCACCGCCAGCTCGTTCAAATCCTGGGACACTTGCATGAACAATACTGCTTGTAAGATCATCGCCATCGTGGGAATAGTGCTAGCAGCTTTGTTGTGCCTTTGGCTCGTTTCCACCGTGATCAGATGCTGCTGCCTCGGAATCAACTGTTTGGAAGCCCTTTGCTGTTGTTGTTGTACTTCTGCAAACAGCCGTAAGTACAACGACACCCCTTCTGCCTACCACAATCCAAACATGTACGCGCCCGTTCCTCCTCCTATGTACCAACACAGGGGCATGCCGCCAACCAGCCAGCCTCAGCAGGCATACTTCGTGGCAGACCTGGGTTACCACCCAGTCCAAAACTCGGAGTATGCCACTGACGAAAACCCCTTCACCGACCATAAACCATACAGAAACAACCATTGAGAACACGACAAAGGAGTCGCCCTGCATTTTTCTGCATCACGAACCTCACTTTCATGATACACCATGCCTCATGGCACCACGTTTTATGTTTTATGTTTCCATTTGACTTTCCTTCAGTTCTCTGCCCCATTCACCATTTACGTGTCTTCATGTGCCCATTACTATCCAAGTTGCTTACATGGTTACTATTATTATGGTATTTATATAGATACCCATGAAATCATATTTCTTCGTCATTCGTGTATTAGTAGGATTAACTATGCAAAACAGGAACATGACCCATGCTTTGGACATTGATGCCTGCATTTCCATCGAGGATCATGTTCATGGAATTAAGGCCGAACTTGGGAGGTGGACCTTGTTGCTTACGAGGCGATTGCGATTTCTTGGGACTGGCCTTTCTTGGTGATCCTTTTCTCGAAAATCCTCCTCCACGGACTGGACTATTAAGAACTTGATTGGTGATTGATGCCAATGCCCCTTTAACCGGCAGCATTGGCTCTCCACTAACGTATTCAAGTAATGGATCATACTCATACTCTTTCTTTTCAAAAATCATGAAACCCTTTTCTCTCAAAAATGTAGTTAAATCGTGGATGGCAGCAAATAATTTGCTCTCATCAAAATAACTTAACATGATCTGATGATAGTCTCCTCTGGTGCCTTGAACAACAGGGAACTCATTGACGATCATTTCTATGCCCAACAACACTTTGAAAGGAATGACGATTCTATTGAAAAACTCAGTTTGTCCCAACTTACCAAAGTGCTCTTCAAATTTTCCAGGCATGAAAGTTATCTTGAACTCAAAGTTCTTTGGTAAAATTCCACATAATTGCTTGAACAATTGTTTTGATTTCAACTCTGAACCTTTGATTTCCACAGAAAGTTCATTACTGTTACCGAAATTTTCAATAGAGGTAGGGAAGTTAATAAACGAATTGTAAGCAGACTCAAGGGATGTAATGCTCTTAAATTTGTTGTTGTTAATCAACAATAAGTAATGACTTCTCAACAATTGGAATTTTACTGTGTGATAAATGGTAGAATTCGAACACATCAAAGCTCCAGTACCTGCACCATTATTCCAGCATTGATATACTAATTGATCGATTTCATACTTGACCAAATTGATGTTCTTGGAGTTCTTTCGAGGACATCTGATCAAAACGTTGTTGCTTCTCTTGAAAGAATAGCCATCTCCACAACTTTCATTGTTGCTTGAAAACTTGATGAAAACATTATACTTCTTCATAATAGATTGGATAATGGATCCTCCATTTCCAATGATCGATTTATGGAACACTTCTGGAATGTTGAATTGTAACTCGGATGGCAATTCTAATTCTATCAAATCGATTGCCTTTTGAAGAATTTTCAAATCAGAACCTTCTGGAATTTCGATGTCAATGTAGAAGTTATACTCATTGTAGGGCTTGAATTTAATCATTGGTACTTGGTTTAATTGATTCAATATTTTTATAAGCTTACCATTCTTTTTACCACTGATGAAATCTCTTTGACTGACATCGAGTTCCAATCTCAAGGTTGCTCCGTATAATTCGGTGGTGTTTGAAGATGCTAGCTGTGACAAAATCTGTTTGACCTCAGTACCTTGGCCAGTGATTTCCACACCATTGCGGTTGGAAGTCAAGACACAAGTCTTTTTCAATTGTACTAAACGGTACAAAAAGGATTCATTAATTTTACTGGCACTGGTCAAGCTGAGGGTATAATAGGAAGTGATCAACAAGTTGATCTCATTAATTGCATCCATAATTCCATCTTTGGACGAACCCTGGACGATAATGTTGTAGTTGTTTTGCTCACCCAAACTTGGGATTTGTACGAACACTCCGTGTTTGAACATGATATTCAAAATGTCTGCTTGATTGAACAAGATAAGCGAGTCAATGCGATCTTTGGTAGCAGTGATTTCTTTGGCTATAATTGGGCGACTGGTTTGGTCCTTGAGCAACTTGTTGATGATATGCTTAGTTAATAAAATTTGAGGGATGGTTTTTGAAGTGACCCATAAGTGCAAGTTGGCATTGCTAGGAAACACGAAGGAATTGAAAAGATTGGGCATTAAATCGGGAATGTAAAGGTTGGAATTGGTTTGTTTTGCGATCTGGTTGAAGTTAAACAACTCAATGCCTCCAAGCAATGGTACCATGGACAAATGGATGTCGATGGAGTCCAAAAACTCGCCATTGAGCACAGTACTCACAAGAATGCGCATCGAAGGTTCTGCTATGGTGATACTGTCTTGGTCTCCGTAAATATGGATAAAATAGCCCTGAACACTGGAATCGATGCTGTGGTCGTTGATGATCATCTCCACATGGTATTGCCTGCAAACATCCATGAGGTGGTGTGTGAATTTTTCGTTGATGCTCATGAACTCTTCTTTGGAGATTTGGATACTCTTATAATGCATCTGAGTGTAGGAGCGCAATACCTGGGCTCTGGCTGAACCGACAAACGCCTCGCTACCATGTAAAGATACACTGATCAATTGATTGCTCACTTGAGGCTTGGTGACGCTAACAAAATGGGTGGCATCGATTTGGGTAGAGTTGAGGTCGTTGGCCACTTTTTGTACTGCGGAGAAATTGTCCATCACTCGGTAAGTGGCTTGTTCACTGACGTATTCGCACCAATGTCCGGCATTGGACAGGAAGTAGGACATACCCAAGGGCTCATTGACGAAGCTATACTCCAAGTTGAGTATAGTCAAGTTTTCCGACATGTTGATGGGTGGATGGAGAACAGGAACAGTGAACAGGAAGGGAACACAGCACTTTTATATGTAGGCGCCGGAACCTGCCTAAAAGATCAATGCATTAAATGAAATGCATGAACCGCATGGTGTGTGCTTCTGTTTATTTACGGTTGAGCAGGATCAGGAAGGTGGAAGGAACCGGGGTGCCCAAAGGGGAATACAAACCATCTCGGTAGTGTGATTAATTTGCTGAATCGGGAAGGAGGGCGATCACGTGACCACCGTTTTGTTAACAGCAAGGGAGGTTGATGTTGAGCCCCCAAAATCGGGGCTGATATCGCTTTTGCGGGCAGGAAAGTGGGAAACGGTTCAGGAACAGGATATGAGGAGCATCGGGTGCAGTCTGGCCAAAGTTGGGTTGTTTTCGGGGCAGCAATCGGCCACTTTTGCTCCACAAATTTGTCATAATTAGCCTTCGATTTTCACTCATCGTAAGTCGCACTGCATTATATGCAGGACACACAAACAGAAACCTACTATCTACAATAGTTAGATATAATGGAAGGGAACAGAAGAAATACAATCATATCTCGATCCAGTAATAAACATTGGCAGTGGAGTTAATTATTTGCAGGGGTTCAATAGGGACGACAAACAACGCAGTGTTTAACGAGGGTTACTATCCGTTTTGGGACAAAATCCCAATTTTGTAGACATTGGCACAAATAATTGATAGGTCTAGTATGACAATTGTGTTACCGATAGAGTAATTTTCACCTAGACGTGAATTGTCACAAGGAGGCTCAACGCTAATGAAAGGTTTGTGCACCATCTATTATGACAATAACATTGGCCGCCAATTATGAACACGAGCTACTTACATGGCACTTATATGGTTGCACCCATATTGTACAAGTTGTTGCACCATTTATTACACAACAATTTAAAGCCAGCAGACAGGCACCATTTGCCAGTATTAGCATAAAGAATAATAATGATAATAATACAAATACATTAATTGGCTACATTTATGTCGTTCTTCCTTGAATTCTGTGGTTTTGAACAATATTATTCACTTTCTGAATACCAGTACTAGACTACACTTATATTGATTCTAGTACCACCAATATCATCATAATGCTGGTGTCTTCACCATTCGGGCATTTGAATATTAGCAATGAAATAGACAAAGAATGAGTATCTATTAATTTATTCATGATGTCAAGTCTATTAAGAAGTCAATCGTCCTACAATCTCTTCGTGTCCCATACATGAACCATTTCGTCCCAACCAGTGGTGGCAGCCCATCCAGGTTCCCCCCACAAGCTGTAATCGCAGCCAATGACAAATTCTTTGTGGGCTCCCATGACACCCTTGCATCCTCCATTTTGCATGTTCAAGAAACGTGCACGATCATGGGATTCATCTCTCCATACTCTAGCTGTCATGTCGTAGGAGGTGCTTAGAAGCTCTTGAGAGTCGTGAGGAGACCATTGGACCTTTCTCACAGCAAAGTCATGGCCCAAAAGTTGGTTCATCGGGGTTGGACCTCGGATATGGTATGCGGGCATGGGGGCCTGAGACAGAGGTTGATCAATCTTGGTCAACATTCTCAAATCCCATACCCTGACGGATTTATCTGTTCCAGCCGAGGCAATGATGGTAGAACGGTATTTGTTCCAATCACATGATAATGCTTCCATTCCTCCATGAGCAACGAAGTCAATCTGAAGCATATGAGGTTGACGGATATCCCACACCTGAACATGCAGTGAGCCGTTACAACTCACCAAAGTAGAGGGGGAATGAGGCGAAAATGTTGCGTTGTAGATACATTGGGCAGTATTGACCGATTGATGCTGTTGTTGATGTGACATGGGAGGTTTTGCTGTATCAGCGATGGGCGATGTTCTGGTGGTGAAGTCTGTTGTGCCTGGGTTGAGAGTCAACACCGACTGTTGCCGTTGCGGAGACCATATCTTCATGGTCCCATCCCAACTGGCACTTATGAAGCTGCTCTTGTCCACCAAGTTCCAATTGATTGAAAATACCTCTCTTGTGTGTTCTTTCCAGTTCATGACGGGGAATTGGCCCACAGTCAAGTCAAAGAGCTTGATAGAACCATCACCACTGGCTACGGTGACTTGATTCTCGTGGATTTCACTCCAGGCAACGTCGAAAAGTCCATCTTGAGTTTCCCATGAGATTGGATTGGTGATATTACCACTAGGGTCAATGTCGAGAATGAAGAGCCGACCGTTTCCAACTAGACCATAGTTGGCAGCAGTTGCCACAGCTAGCTTGTTGTCGAAATATGGCGAGTACTGGACGCCGTACCCGTTGTATCCTTTGGTTCTAAAAGAAAGCATGTAGTGACTGGGGAACTTTTTCTATTCCTGCAGAAAGAGCAATTTGCTTGATAGAGAAAGTGGAGACCAATCAGTGACACCAGTGATGACTTGTGTTAGAATTGTTCTTCAGAAAGTTGTGAATTCGGTTTTGAACATTGCTTAGTTTCGGGACAATCTAGGAACTGCATAATCTTCACAAAAGACCTTCGCCTATAAATGTATAGTGAACTGATAATTTGGCAGGTACGATCTTTAAATGCCTTACATAAGCTAAATACAGACGCATAATTTAAGTCATTTTCACATGGGGGTGAACTTTGTGAGGAAATGTTGAATTACTTTTGTGGTTATAATTACATGCAATGGTTTTGCAATTTTTTTTATTGTTTTTAATTAATTAACGGCTAATCGTATACTATTAGTGAATTATAACTTTGGATCTCTGATCTTTAATAAAATTTAATATGTCTAACTTTGAATTTGTGAAGAGAATTATAATTCGTAATCTTTTGCGTCCAAGTATTTGACCACACTCAAGTACTTGTCTTCCACCTCCAGCTTGTCAATGATTCCCAAGCTGATCAAGTCACCCATAATAAGGGCAGCCTTCTGTTGTGAATACTTCAAGTAGTCGAAGTCGTCATCAGTAGAAGTAATAACTTCCTCCACGACAACCCCATCATCCAAGGTGGTTGATTCCAAACTGGTAGTAATGTTAAATGTACTGTCAACCCCAATCTCTGACTTATTTGGAGTAATATGAGGTGGAGAAGTTGGATTAGACTTGAGAGGACCATTTTGGATTAAGCCCCAAAGACACCAGTAGATTTGTACTGTGGCACGCCAGTAGATACACTCATTATACAACTTTTTGATCTCGAATTGGATCAAGTCTGCTGCATCCGAAGTATCGGTGAGACGTTGTTCTGGTGTCTGCTTTGTTTTCAATCCGGTGGAAGGGAAGCGAAATTCGTACTCCACGTATGCCTTGATTAAATTCAACTGTTGGAGTTGATTGGGGTATTGCTCGTCATGAATAAAGTAAGATTTCTCGGTGTTGTGGTAATCTGACATCCACTCGGAAAAGTGGTTAGCTAAGTCGTATGCGGGAAAATTAGGGCCCGAGTACTCAAAATCGATCACAACCAAATGATTGTCCTTTTTGGTGGAGGTGGTTTTGATGGTGGTTTTTTCTTGAGATGCAGCCTCTTGGGTGTCCAACAAAACCTCTTTTGCGTCGAAAGACTCGTGCAATAATAAATTTCCGTACTGGGTGTCGTTGTGACAGAACTTAAAGTTGGAGCTGAAAGCATCGGAGTCGTACTTGGAGTAGAGCCATGAACGGTATTTTTCGATGAGGGCTTTAAATTTCAGAAATTCTACAAGGAAGACTTCTCTGGTGTCAAAATCCTTCTCGTTATAGTTCGGCAAGTATTCTGTTTCGAAGATGTCCAACCACTTGTAGATGAGCTTCCATGCCATGGGCAAGTCGGAGATGGTGTCCTTCTTATCCAATTCTATCTTGTAATGCAAATCTTTCATTCTTCTGCCCAAGATCTGCGAGATAACCTCGTCTCTGATGTGGGACTTAGTCAAGGTATTGTAGCCCTCCAAGAACTGTTCGAACCTACCGTTACCAAAGATCCCGAGCAAACGTGGGCCAATGCGTTTCTGAGACAATTTGATCAAGATCTTCAACTCCAGGTCTCTATCGATGATGGAGTCGACGTTCTTACCGTATACTCGGAGAAGCAACATAGGAAGCTTCAAGTGCTGCTGTACGTCGTTGTACTCAAGCCTGTAGATGGAGTTGGTTAACGCTCCCGAGATTCTAGATACGCTCATGTTGGAGATGGTGAGCTGACGTTTATGCCACTTGGAGATCTTGAGTGCCTTGATCAACGCAATCAACTCCTGCTTGAAAAAGTCCAACGGCAACGAGTTGTCCAACGACGCGGTGACGGTTGGAATGGTCTTTTCAGCGTCGATGTTGGTGGGGGTAATGGTAAGTTTGGTAAGAGATGAAGAAGAGAGAGACCGTTTGGAGTTACTCAATGACGGCCTACGAGAAGAACTGTTGGATCTGGAGCCACCCGTTGGCTTTCTGGAGCGGGATCTGGAACGGGATCTGGAACGAGTTCCTCCCAGACTGCCTTGGGTATGGGGCCCATGGCGATCTCCTATTGAATAAGCTGGGGTAAATTCCATGATAAAAAGTAGTGTACTTTTTATCAAAGGCGATAGCAGATACTCTCCTTTTAAAGAAGGGGAAATTAGCTGTCTCGTGACCATAAATGTTGGCGAGGCGTTCACGTGCAGAAAGCGGGGCGCACGCGGGGCCTAAAGCGGGAGGGTAGCGGAACGGAGAGGTTCCGAATCCTGCAGCTAGCTCCGATGCAACCCGATGAGCATTCAGATCAAAATCATCACTTAACCACTTACGACGGGAAAAACCACAAAAACGACACCACCCATAAAACGTCCCACCTTTTTGACAAATCGCATCAGGTGAGCAGTCATGTGACATGGATATTCTCGTCTGCTAAGCGAAGAGTTTGCCCTAAGCTTACGTGTTAACTCCCAATGGCCATTGCTAACTATATTGCTGCTGCCGGCTGTCTTTCCTCGGCTGTCACCTACCAGTTGTACTACACCAAGAATGCGGAACTCGAAAAGCTCTCCAAAGAGTTGAACGACCTGATCACCGATTTGACTAAGGCCCTCAACTCCAAATCTTCGGCATTGGAAAAGCTTTCCCAGGAGTCCGACAACTACAAAAATACCAACGAGAAGGCCTATGCTTCCCAGATCAAGAAATTGAACGCAAAGGTGGCCGAATTGGAGAAGTTGCGCAGCGAATTGACCACGTCGAAGAATGGCTTGGAAAAGCAGTTGCAAACTTTGAATCTGGACCTTTCCAGCTCTAAAAAACTCGTGGACTCATTGAATACCGATTTGACCGCTTCCAAGGATACCGTCGCCTCTACCATCAAGGAATGGGAACTCAAGCTGAACTCCATGGTGGAAAAGGTGTTGGCTGAAAAAGGAGGTGAAGTAGACACCTTAGTGGCCAAAGTGAAAACTTTGCAAAAAGAAATCGATGCATTGAATCAAGTGTACAGTGATCTCGACACAAAGTCCAACACCGACCGTTTGCAATACGAGAAGTCTCTTGAAGATGCTAAACAAAAATTGGTTCCATTGGAGAAAAAATTGGCTGCAAGCGAATCCAAAGCTACTGAGAGTAGTGAAAAATTGAACAAATACATTGCTGAGTTAGAAATCGCAAAAAAGGACTTGGAAACTACAAAGTCAGCTTTGGAAAAGGCAAATGCCGAATTGGAATCAACTCAAAACAAGCTTAATGAGGCTGTCAAGAACGGATCTGATAAGCAGATTGCATTGAAATCTCAGAATGAGTCATTGGCAGCTTCCTTGGAATCAACCAAAAACGATTTACAAGCCAAGTTGGATGAATCTTCTAAAAAAGTGGGTGATTTGTTGTCTACGGTTTCTTCTAAAGATGACTTGATCTCTTCCTTGGAATCAAAGATCGCCCAATTAAAAGAAGAAAATAAACAACAAGCATCCAGATTTGAAGATTATGAAGCTAAAGAAGCCGAGCATAAGTCAAAGTTTGAAACTCAACAAGCAAAGCTTGACGATGCTTTGAAGACCATTGAAGATCAAGAAAAATCATTAGAGAATTTAAAAGAAGTCGAAAAAACACAAGAAGAACTTGAAGCAACCAACAAACAATTTGAAGCTAAGTTAGAGAACTTATCAAAGACCGAAGAACAACTCAATCAAGCTGAAAAGAAGATTATTGAACAAGCTCAGTCCATTGAAAATTTTGAAAAGGATTCATCTGCAAAAGAAATACAATTGAACGAACAAAACGCTGAGATCTCCTCTAAATCAAAGGAGTGTACCGAATTGAGAAGTACCATTGAAGAACATAAGTTGAAATTAAAGGAGCTTGATGATCTCAAGAAGTCCCTCGCATCCCAAGAATCTCAATTGGAAGAACTTTCTGTGCTCAAGAATACTGTTGAAACTCAAAAGAACCAATTAAAGGAGATCGATGAGCTCAAGAATACTATCGAGGAACAAGTTTCTAAGTTAAAGGAGCTTGATGTTCTTCAAAAGAAAGTGGAAGCCCAAGAAAACCAATTGAAGGAACTTGCATCACTTAAGAAGAGTTTCGGCGAACAAGAAGGCCAATTGAAGGATATTGAAATGCTCAAAAAGAGTATTGTTGATAAAGATACCCAAATTGAAGAACTAGGTAAGCTCAACAAGGTTGTTGCTGAACAAGAATCTAAGTTGAAGGAGCTTGATTCTTTGAAGCAAATTACTTCAGAGCAAGAATCCAAATTGAAGGAGCTTGAGAAGGTATCATCAGACAAAGATGCAAAATTGGAGGATCTCGAGACTTTGAAGAAATCTTTGGCTGAGAAAGAGACTCAATTAAAAGAGGTTGAGAAAACTACTGCTGATCGCGAAAAAGAGGTTTTAGCACTTAAGGAGAAAACAACTTCTCAAGAATCACAAATCAAGGAACTTGAGGAGCTCAAGCAAAAGAGTGCTGCTCAAGAGTCAGAATTGGAAGAGCTTTCTAAAAAGGCCAAGTCCTTGGAACAAGCCCAAAAGGACTTGAATATTAAATCTGCTGAAATTGAACAACTTAAGGCTCAAAAGTCTACAGGATCCCCTGAAGAAATTGAGGAATTGAAAAAGAAGTTGACAAAGGCAGAACAAGAAGTCAAGATCACTCGTATGGTGCTTGAGAAAACTCAAAAGAACAAGGACGAGTTACTTGCTAAACTTCAAGAAACAGAGCTGAAATAATGAATTGCATCCTCCGAAATCGGCTCCAAACCCATGCATTAGTGAATATTTGTGAATAGTCCCACTCACAGACATATAAATGTTTTCTGTGAATTTAATCGAAGAATTTAAACTACTACGCATACTGCAATTGTAAGATATAGGTATAACTTGATTTTTGTACAATAGTAAAAGAGTACCGCTTGTAGTTCCCCTAAACTCTCTTCGAATGCAATGGGTATGAACCCCTGAACAGAAGTCGAGCTCCCGAACCACATTTCCCAGATTATGTGGGTACAAGTTCCCAAGGAAGATTTGCAAGTTCCTGCACGCTATTATTAGATGGAATGAATAGGTGCATCATGTAGTCAATTATCTAACCCTTTACATCTGCTGATGCAAAAATATCAAAAGCCAACAAGAGGCAGGAGATCAGTATCTTGTAAAGTGGTACCACCGGGAATCAGGTTCCGTTCACAGGTTTATTTAAAAGATTACTGGGAATACCTGAAATAGTGCCAGTAGTGCACATAGTAAATTGCGTATTAAATTTCACTTCAAGGCAGAAGGAGACCTATAACACTTCAATTGGCTGGGCACAATTGGGTTTAATAGGCTAACTCCAATGCGAGCAAGCAAACCTTAAGAAGGTAGAAAAATGGGGGAAATCTTTATGCAAGATTGTTAAAATTACCCGTGGTGGCGTAGAAGGTATTTCGGTGATAATTGATTATGCACAGCGCTCTTATTCCCACCGTCTATAGAGAAAGAATTCAGTGAAGATAGCCGGGACGGTGCTAAAAAAGGCCAATATTTAGTGCTATTATCCTCGTAAACGTGCGGACTTCGCTCCAAAACCTCCTCTGTAATCTTCGGTTGTTCCTGATGGAATTTGTTACCATAAATGGCGAGGAGTAGGCTTTGCACTATTTACTAGTGACCCCACCGTTTCTACCACCACTTCCATCATTACAGTGTGGCTTACCGTTGCCATTGCTTCCCCAATTCCATATTTACTACCACCCCTCCACTTCCCCCCACTTCCATCGTCACGGCATAGCGTAAGTATTGAAGGTAGTGTTTGGTATTTCCGAAATATGCTCCATTAATGACTTCTTTCTCGATCTCCCTCTTGCCTTATACACTTGCTATGGTTTCAAATTACCTCCGGTGCCCACAGTGGTAAATTGCTCGGATACCACGGTTATTGTATGATTGCTGGTAGCCCAAGTACGTTGTATTGTACCGCAATATCGCCATTTCGACATTTCGCCATTCTTACCAAAGGCTTGATGTTCTCGCCAGAAATCATCAAGCCAACAATAGCCACAAAGAGGCTCGATGTCTTGGAGTAATCCATCATCTCCACCGTCCCTTGCCAGGGCTGGCGTCCCCTGACATCTCTTCCCGGTTACATGCACTGTCCCTAGATCCATGCCGATTATGACATAATCCAACTTCTCCCGCATAGCAATGGTTAGACGAATAAGGCTGCGTAGCACGATGAAACAACTCACTAGTGGATTGTTCCCGAATAAGCCTAGGCACTTCGGTGCTGGTAACATCATCGCCAGAAGTCTGACATCGTAGTCAATGCAAATTTGCTGAAGTTCGTTTGTAAAAGAACAATCGTACTGTGGGAATTTGTCGCAATTGTTTACCACTTGTTCTTTCTGGGCTATTTTTACCCTTCACACCACGGTGGCTCGCTAACTTTCCTGTGCTGCATCGTACCTTCGCGTGGTCGTCTCCCTGTGTTACTACGTCTTCCCACTGATATTGCTGCCGGCCTATTGCGCTTCGCCCAGTTGGAAATCCCTTGTTGTGTGGTTGTTCTATTGGAAAATCTGACTATTAGCTTCTCCGTGCTTCTGCCTACTGTCCTTCCCCTTCAGCTCCTTGGCTCCTGTTCCCCTAGGTGGCCCATTCCTAGTTAACGGTTAGTGTTAGAATTCCCCTCGACTCCCCAGCCTTCCCGTTCTCGCACACCCCGAACTTCCGTGATAGCGCAGTTGATCGTTCCACTGTGCCAATTACCACTTCAATACTCCTCCCGTTCCCCAGGCCCTGATCCCTGTCGGACCCGACTCATGTGTGTGTGTCATCCACCAGCCTTGTCCATCTAAACTTACCTGGCTATCCGCTCGCTAATCCACGGCCCTCGTGTGCTGTTTTGGGGGTAAATAATCATCTGCTTGCACCCATCTCCTTGTTGTGGGTGTCTCTTGACTCCAGCTTTCGTGCTCCTTAAGACTTCTATTGGGCCCCTCCATACACCTCGACGTTTCCCTCGTGTTCCGGCACTGTGCCATCGTATCTACCATTGGTTTCTAGTCCTCCATAATTCATCTGATTTGGTACTTGTTCACCAGTTGTCTGCTTCGTTTGTGTTTTGACCCTTCGCCTTCTATCAACCAGTTTCAATCAGTTTCAACGAACAGAACTAACCCCTTTCCATCGCATTCTTGAATCTCACAAATCCCCTTGTTTTCAGCAATATCACTTCACTTTCAAACTTCCACTTCAATACACCCTAAACAACCGTTAGAAACCCATCTACCATGTCGAAAGTCCTCCGTGTTGGGACCATCCTAAGAAAATCCCAACCAGAAACACCCACTAGTCCTACTGCCACCATAACCCCTTCCCTTGCCATCCCTCCTGTGGAAAGAACACCTTCCCCATTGGACCCAATCCATAATCCAGAAAATGACCGTCTTATCCAGTCTCTTTTAAAACAATATAAGCATTTGGAGTTGGAACTCAACCGTTTCAATTCAAAAAAATACAATTCTACGAAAAATGCAGGAGTTTTCAAAAGTAATCTCCTTCGTACATCTTTATTGCCTTTCCTTCGGTCTGGACATAAGTTGGCTCGCTATTTCCCTCGTGATTCCAAGGTTTACCGAAGTTTGGCAAGTGTTGTGGCAGCTATTTTGCTAAAATGGTGGAGTTCACTCTTGTCAAGCTTAAAGTCTCCTTGCTCTCAGTCACCTACTAAGGCACCAACTTCAACCCCAAATCAAGAATCATCTTGTGCCATCCCCACCAGCGATAGAAATGCATACCTTGAATGTATTTCCAGAATTGTTGCCCTCGATGACTGGGAAGTAGTGGATGAAGATTTCTACTCCCAATATTCAATCTTACTCACTTCAACCCTCGAGTACTGTATTGACAAAATGACTAACATGAAAACATTTCCTCTCTCTATATCTGCATTTGTGGGTAAAATATTTGCCTACTCTTTTTTTGTTCTTCCAAATGTCAGCAATGCTTTGCTTTTCCTTCTTAATGTGAAGCAATCATTGTTTGTTTCTATGAACAAAGTTATTCCCATCACAAACAAAGAATGCATTCCTTCATTAAAGGCCGCATTTCCTACACATTTGCATTATTTAATCGACTTTCAAGGAGTTAAAGTCACCTCAAAAAAACAAGCCAGCTTTTTGAATTGTGTACCACCACCAGCACATCCAGTCAATGGTATTAGAGATCCTAATGGAGGTTGGGTTCGTCGTTGGTGCAACTGTGACAGTAATGTGTTCAACTCATTTTTCAGGCACTATATTGAAATACTTACCAGAAGAATCTCAAGTAGCATTGATTCTTTCAATTCTGGATTCAATACTACAAGTTTAATGACTTGTCCTGGGTTTAATGTTATTTTGAGTCATGTTTTACAGATATTTCAAATATCAATTACGAGAATTGCAAACAATCCAATAACCAAGGCACCAAGTCAACTGTTCAAACCAAACACACCAGCACCTTCCTCCTCTCCATCACAATCTGCAAACTCATCAGCTCCACCTCCGTTTATTTCTGGTTTGAATACCAAACATTGTGGAGTCTACTACAGTTCCATCATTAAGATATTCAAAACATTAAGGGACATTCTTCATGCTAGTACTTATGATTCAGATCAACCACCTTCGTCAGCATCCACTAATCCGGATGATGATATCATTGGCTACTCACTTGTTCTGGTAGTTGACAAATTGCTCATCTCTATTTCTAAAGAAACAAGTGTTTATGATACGAACAAAAATGGCTTGATTTTGAATATCATGTACGAATTCATCAACCATATTTTCAACAACTTGAATGTGTCTACTACTTGTATCGATTGGGAATTCTGGTTGAGTTGTAACTATATGATGCTTTCTCATACAGACCATATTCAATGTATTTTGAAGAATATTTCGTTTTTGTTCAATATCTGGGATATGGTTCCTGAATCATTGTCTAGTTTGAGACTCCTGATGGAATCTGAGACTTTCCTGGAGGTTCCAAAATACTTGGCATGGATATCAAATTTAGATGAAAGCTACAAAGAAAACTTTATTAATTGGTTCATTTCGAATTCTACGTTTCAGAGGTTTATTATTCATTGGAATCCTATAGTAAGATCATATTATGCTAGATTCTTGGTATGGAGAATTATTGGAGTTAATAATTGCCAATCCTCTACCATGATCCAAATTTCTAATAAAGTTCAAAGGAAATTAGATAAAGCTTTTGATGTTCTTTACATGTTTGCTTTGGAGGACCATGAAAGGGGTACCCTTTTCCTCAACTTCAGCCCAGATAATCCTCTTGTTAACCGAAAATTTGGAATCCTCCCCATTAATCTGAAAGAAGATGGGTTTAACATGGGTGACGAAAATAACACAGATTGCATAACCTCGACATCTTTGAAATCAAGTGAACTCAGGAAAACCCATCCTTTTGAAATTTTGGACGAAGCAATCTACACTTGTTCCACTTTAGCAGAATCCACAATATCATCTGAATCAACTGATCTTAAGAAAAGGCCTTCCTCAAAATCTTTGGTCAACTCTATTGGAAAGTTATTCAAATATTTATCTACTGAAGATTCAAATATCCCAGCAGCAACTGAAAATGCGTCTCAGCTGAATAATAGTTCATTGAAGTACAAGAGAAATTCAGTTTCCTTGACATCTTTGTCTACTGCTTACTCTTCTATCAAGTCTAGATCTTCTAGCCCAAGCTTGATGTCTTTCAAATCAACGCCAACTTCCATCAGTGATTCTACCTCTTCATCCTTTTCCGATGAAGATTCACTTGCCAATGACACAATGAAGTTCACTCAACCCCCTGAATTTTTGAAGCTTCCTCCAGAAATTTCCCGTCCTGTTTATAAATTTGACATAATTATTGATCATGAAGCAATGAATGAGAAATTCAATATGATTCAACAAAAGAATGCTCAGATTCAAAGAGATATAAAACAGATCGAAAGTGAAGATTTCTTTAGTGCGTCCCTGTGTGATTTTGCAAACAGGCCTAAGGTCGCTTGTATGCCAAGCCGCCCCAAAGTTCCTCAGATTTCAATTATCATTAATAATGATACATATAATAGATTTTACATCAATGATGAAGATGGAATATTTATGGAGAATTTGAATCAAGACGAGAAAGAAGAGTTGCGCACCATCAACACTGATGATATTGAAGGCTTGTTTTCAGGTTATGATTTCAATACCGTCTCCTCCAGACAAATCATTGACATGATTAATTTGGGTAGAAGTTTGAACGAAATTAATATTATGATTGATGAGTTCAAATCTTTTTTGAATCGCAGAATTGATATTGATCAATTTAACGAAGAATTAAATGGGGTTGGATTCAATGAATTTGACTATTTCAAAAAGATTATTCCATATATGTCCGTTGATGGATCCAATGAGCTCAAACTCTTGAATGCAAGTTGAATCCGTTAACGATCACATGTGAGGCATATTATTATTATTATTATACACTTACTTTATTTCTACTGGACCTTAGGTTTGACTTTTTTTCCATTGTTAGAAGGGGACTGTCCCGACCCCATCCATAGCATTGTATAGCTCACAAGTAAGCACATGCACGAGCTAACAACCCAAAATAAACTGACTCCTATCATCAAGCTACTGTAGTAGTATTTCACCAAATAGTACCGGAATCCAGTGTATTTAATGTGAAATTGTACAAAACTGTTATCGTCATTGGTGATGAGACTAACGGAATTTAATCCACCTTGTTCGATTCCCACTTGTAGCTTCGAGATGTTGTTTTTGAGCTTTTTGCCAGGTATCACCAATTTATTCAATTTCAATTGAACGAATTGATTGGAACTCAATAAAAAGGGAGGCACCCAATCCTTGAGATTGTAGGGAACAAGCCAGTTGTTCTTATTGTGAATATATACCGATCCACAGTCTAAAATGAATGAGTCGGTAAATACTTCTGCTTTTGCTGGTTGGTGGGGACCAGAGTGTGTTTCGAGGTATATACGATATGGCACTTTCATGAACTGCACCTCGCCTGATTTGCAGATGATGTCCAAGTTCACGTCCAATTGGTAGTCGAGAAGTGGATCGAAGTGGTAGAATTTGGATTTGGTGAGTTGGTTGAGATCAATGACGTTGCTGTTAAGGTTGTGGATGAAATTAAGCTGTATTGGAGAAGTGGGTTGGGGGATCAATCCGGTGAAAAATTGGTGGTAGGTGATGAACGAGAGCGGGAGAAGCACGAAAACGAGCGTGGCCACGGACGACGTTAGGTACACCCCATTTCGGGTGATTATCAACGGAAGAGTAAGGTTTATCTTCATGTTGTTGTTGTGATGGTGGAGTGTGTGTGATTTTGTCCTATCTGCATGCAGTCCAGATCACAAGAAGAGGTGTGGTACCCCACGTGATGGGGTAACAGGGTTCGATAAGAAGTTTAGAAGGAGGTGGCTGTTGCATGATGAATCTGGGGTACCAAGCCATTGAAATAAGAAAGGACAAGTAGGTATACCCCGGAGGTAATCAACCACCGGAACTCACTGAAAATACCGGATATTGCTGTCAATCCGACATGCTGTCAAATGGAATCGGGCCGAAGTTTCTCACCCCGCCAACTTTTTCAGTGTGTATTCAACTAGACCGAAACACCACGCCAATTCTCCCATCTTGCGTTCCATCAAGTTTGTAAATCCCGTGTTCCCGTATTCCCGTATTCCCGTATCTCCCTTTTGCCGAAGTGCCGTTTCCCGTTCTGTTTCCCTTTTGCCGTTTTAGATGCCATTGCCAGCATATTTGCGTTTCCAGTGCATTTGCGTTTCCAGCATTTGCGTCTATATTGACTGGATCCATGGCCTTGTACCGGAGATAACCGCACTTAGGTCCCCCGTCTAGGGAAATTCCCAGATAACGTCAATGGTACCCGCCCCATCTGTGTACAGAAGGTGTAGCCTAACAGAAAACGTTACGGGATTCACCAAATGCTGGTGGACTCCAGTAAAAAATACCGATATTCTCGCCCCACCGTCGATTCCAGTGAAATTGTCCACGGTTGCAACTACAATCTTGTACGTATCACCCAATTGGGTCCATTGGGCCAATTGAAAGGGCAGAAATTGCGTCAAATTGCGACCAGTCGCCTGGTGGGGGATTCTCGTGGCCAAATCAAAAAAAAAAAGAGCTGGTGTTTGGCGTATTCCACATTGCAAGTGACACTTTGTGGGGAATCAGACAGGGGAACGAAAAACATCCAACGTGGTGGAAGCGAAGGGCGATTATTTCGTAGTGGTGCGTCCATTTCACAATATTACTCGGCTAAAGTTTCCCCTGGCGCGAAGTACATGGCCCAAAACGGCCACAAAAGGTGACATGGTGACACTAAACACCAAGGAGAATGTGCTGTATCAGATTGGCCAAGGAAGGACTGAAAACAAGCTGTTGCATCTGTACCAGATGGAACCGCGGGTGTATGCAGTCTGGGGCCTCGGATTCGCAAATGGGCTCGGAAGGTTGCGGTTGGGCGAAAGTAGACGGTGTACCAGAACCGGGGGCTATTGGAGTGTGTCCGGTCACAGGGCTCGCAACCGCCGATCCACCGGTGTCTGCATGGACGTCACCCCATCGGTGGCCCCACCGGATTCCAGCATGCGCAGACACTCATGCAGACACCACCGAGGTGCTGGCCACATTGGCGATTTCCAGATTGTTGCCGCCAGTCGCAGGAAGCCCTCCTTGTCCATGCAGTCTGCGGGGCGATTGAATACCATTAACCTGCCAAGGTCATCGGTTGCGGGCCCGGTGTAAAGGCCCAGAGACCGGTGGGGCTTTCCCAGATGCCTGCACGTAATGCATCTGGTTACGTCCCCTGGGCTCTCCCTCATCCTCCACCCATTGGTGGAGTATTCCTGGTTACCTTACGAACATGGTCCAGTATTGGTGGAGGGTTGGCACCACGAAGTGATGTCTGATTGACGTAATTGCAGCTGCACAATCCCCCATGCAATTGGTCCGTAGTGACGACACCAGGCCAGGTGGGGCTATTCTAGTGTCTGCATGAAGTGCCGATAGACAGAAGTAACACAAAGACCTCGGGTTGGGGCGGGTGGAAACAGTATTGGAAAATGTCGGCACGTGATGTGACAGATTAGGCAAAGGTCAATACCAGGAGGGTCCCAGGGTGTGCTGGGGCCTATGCTTGATGGTGGTCCCTATTTGGCAGCTTACTGTAGGCTTCAAGTGAATTACAGGTGTGGTCAGTAACTGGCCACTTTTCCGTGCAATTTGCGTTGATTTTGGTGGTATTTCACCTACCTTGGTGATTGCGATAACAGATATCCCACCAGGACTTCGTACACCAACCAGAACACTTTTGGCCAACTTAATAGCATAAATAGATACATGTAAGCTAATTGTATGTGTTCTTAAATTTTGGTGGAGTTCCGCTGATTTATAAGGGAATTTTTCACTCGATTTATTTTTCACGAAATACATTCAAATGACATACAAAAGAAGCAAATAGACTAATAATCAACTATTAATTCGTTTACTGTAGCTTCTTAGTCATTTGTTCGTTCATAACATCTTAATTCATCGTTTTCAATTGATTTCAGTAATTTTATAATGAGCTTTTATCTGCTTCAATGTAGTCACTTGTAGTGTGATATTTATCCTATTAAAGCGAATAATTGAAAACTTGATTAAAGACTTCATCCACGACATTATAATTGGCCCTTCTGACACAATCAATCATCAGGCAAGCAGATCATCAATTTAAATAACTTTTTCTACGAATATTAAAATTCATACAATTAGCCATATATACGACTATAAAACAAGAGAAAAATACTAATAACAACACGAAAGAAACCAATGTAGCATGCTTAGTGAGTGGTGTGGCCACGGTGATATTTCAAACCATTAAGATTCTTGTATCTCTTTCCACACACCTCACAACGGTATGGCTTGTCCTTCTCCATACCTGCTCCGTCCAAGTACGGAGTGTTCGACTCTGGGTCAATGATAGAGATAGTTCCATCTGGATTATCCTTCAAAGTCTGGCCTTGGTGACCGTGCAACCTGTGGTACTTCAACCCATTTTGGTTTTTATAGGTCTTTTCACACCCTATCACTGGACATTTAAATGGCTTGTGCTCGTCATTTTCCATTACATACAAGTGACGGGCAGGATCATCGATGTACATAGCATCTTCATCGTCTCCTTGCATAGGGGTGTTGGAGCGGGAAACTGATTGGGGGTTCTGCTGAAGTTGGGAAGGCGCCGCTTGGGTTGGAGCATGCATCTGATTAGGGGAAAATTGGTTTTGGTGGTTCGGTATAGCAGGAGATGAAAGATTAGAGGATTGGTTGATGGTCTGGTGTTGGAGATTGTAGTGGGAATTATGCAAGTTGAGGTTGTTGGGTTGGGTGGAGTGCGGTGGTGGGCCCTGTTGGGATTGATGCTGATTATTATGACCATGAAGAAGTTGTTGTGCTGGTTGGTTGTGGTTGTAATTAGTATTGTGATGGCCGTTGTTCAAGAACACATCGGTGGTTGATACAGTCTCCATGACGTTATGCATATTATTGAAGTTATTAGTCCTGTTCATCATGTGGGAATTATCTGTAGGCGGAGACGGACTAATGTGTGCTTCTTCGTAGTGGCGTAACAAGTCATGCAAGGTGGGCAACAACTCACCACAACAGCTGTAGTCTTTACAGTAGTCGGCCTCCAAGTTGGGCAAATACGACGTCTGTGGAGGTGACATGGAAATGCTGGGATTGTTGTGTCTGAAGGAACCACGGCGAGGGTTTATGAGGTTGCCGTTGTGCACGTTGAGGTTGTTGTTGTTGGAGGTGTTGTTGTGGCTGTAGCTGTTGTTGGACATCATGACTTCGTCCTTCAACCACGATCCAATGGTCACCGAACCCCACGAAACACCACCCATTCCCTGGGAATGGGCAATGGACTCCCGACGGAAACGGCCATTGTTGAAGATGGATTGGTGACGTTGGTAGGTGATATCGATGGGCTGGGGGTTGGAACCGGCGCCAGCGTCGCCTAGGGCGCTGGAATCGGCGTTGGGGATGTTGATTGCCGGCGTATTGGACGGCGACGGATTGCTGTTTTCAAAGATCTTGGTGTTAAACATGGTGGGAGGTGGTGATGGGATGTTGTGGCACCAGAGGGCTGAACGATGGCCTGGGCAGAATTCGAAGCGGCGAGGGAGTCACAGCACCTTGAAATGGTGGTGGCAAATGGAAGAAACGCTGGAAACGGAACTGGCTTGTTCAGGGACACCGGATGACTTGGTAGGATGCCTGAGGTTGAGCACTGGGCGAGGAGGATCGTTGACAGATGGGGACCAAAAACGGCGGTTTTGCAGTGTGGAGGTGCCGAATCAAGGAGGTTCTACAGCGAAGTGGGTGTGGTAGGAATATCAAGCGGTAAACAGGATGGGAAGCCTGGAACTGCTATCAAACTAGCTGTGGTGGTGGGCTGGTACAGGGTGATCTCCAGAGGGGATATTTCACTAGCGAAAACGGGCCGGGGAAAATTGGCCGGGATTTCGGGGATGGAAGGAAGGAGGCTTGGAACCGATGGGAGAGGTAGGCTGAGAAACACCAGGGAAGAGAAGCTCCTGAAGGGCACCAGATGAACTGATGTAGTGGTGGTATATAGGCAAAGGACACTAATCCCTATAATTGTCAGCGGCAGACAGACATACCAGGAAGGTGACACAAAGCCGGACGGGGGGCGCGGGCGCACGACCCGGCAGGGCTGTTGGTACGCGCACGACGTTGATTAATACGGTACGAGGGAGATGGTTATGGCCCGGACGGGAAGGACACATGGATTCGGTGGCGGAACGGATGGAGGGTGGTGCGGACGGCGTAGCTGCCGGCCAATGGTTCCGGGATTGAACCCAGAGGCCACTACGGATTTGGAGGCCGTCGCACTTTCCACCAGGTTGAAAAGTGTCTGCATCCACCATCCAACAAAATCGGACAAAACGTCTGTATACAAGCAAATCGGACAAATGTCTGCACTATTGACAAACCTGACAACCAGGACAAATGTTTGCGCCAATGCGACAGACAAAAATAATCTGCATGGACATGCAGGAAGCTCCTGTACACCTCGGTGCATCGAAACCATGGACTACCTAGGGCCGATGGTAAACAGGGGTTGAGGTCCAGTGTCCGTAGCCCATCCTCCTTTATCCATCCACCACTTCTTGCCACTACATCCGGAGAACCCCCATCCAGCTACAATAAGCGTGGAGCAAAGGCCAGACCACCACGGAATTAATGGCCGGTGCGTGGTCGTGCGCGTACCGACATCTTGGGCCCAACGATCACAGAACACTGCGATGCACTAAAACCACCATCAGTTACATCCGACACTAAGGTGACGCAGACAATTATGAGCCGCAGCCGTCCGCTCCCATTCCACACACTAAACCTTGCTGTCGCTTTGGGCTTCTCCAAAACAACACCCGTTGTGGCCTTAACCGACACCGTTCCCCTGACCGTATTAGGAAGGGCAGCCGTATGTTGAAATAAGCGAATTGACGCCATTCCGCATTTGCCCGCAATCGACTTCCCCCAAAACCCGGTCTCTTTCTTTATTACCGGCTCTTTTGCTTAACAGGAAAATCGTTGGTTTCCTTCCACCAGACCAAACCCGCTTGCTTGCAACAATCTTGCAACTTGCGTGCCAGGGCAAACATCTGGAACTGATCGTGCGGTAAGCCTTTCCGTTTTGGGCCACAAGATAATGTGGTGGGGGAGGGATAGCCACGGAATTAGGCTGGGTGGTGGGGACACGACCTTGAACTGATATGGCAAAGGGTGTCAGTTTGGGGGTGTAGTAGTTCATACAAGCCGCCTGCGTAGCGTAATGGTTAACGCGTTTGACTTCTAATCAAAAGATTCCGGGTTCGACTCCCGGCGTGGGTTCTTGTGCGGTTTTAGCTCAGTTGGGAGAGCGTCAGACTGAAGAAATTCAGTCACAGTTAATCTGAAGGTCCTGTGTTCGATCCACAGAAATCGCATTTTTTGCTGATTCTTTTGTTGGTTGAAACCTAGAGGTATTGGTCTGGATACAGCCAAAAAAGTATACCACTTTTGGAGTTAATTCGGTATTCCACAATCACCACATGTTCCCAAATGAGGATTAATTACTCCGAACACTGAAATTCAAATTGGCCTAGTTGCACAGGTCATAACTCCTCCAGAAATCGGTTGTTAATTTCGTTCCCTTGCAACTGCAATTAAATTGATCTGTGTCTACCCGATATTTCCATCCCTATGCGACACTAGAATTCTGGGCGTCTTGCGTTTTTTTATTGTGGTGGGTATTAATATGACCATGTATGCGCATCCCATACCAAAGGCGCTATTTTCCATACAGTGGTGTAAATTGGTGATTTGTTGGCTTCACTGGTCGCTAAGGGAAAAGAATCCCAATTTAAACATATCTATCTATGCCAACTGTAGTATATCGGTCAATATTCGCTTACCCCGAATCAGTATTGACAGATCAATAAATGTGATTATGCTCTTTTCTCACTACTATTCCCCTTCTTGTGCCTGCCCAACCTTTTTCATTTCCCGGTTTGTTGATCATACCACCTCCACAGAATATCCAGGGCCCACATTTTGCGATGTCACCCGTTCCAGGTGTTTCTGGCGTCATACGCGTCTTTTCCCGGTATCGGCATGGCCTTCTCGCGTGGAGAAATAGATCCGATCAGATAACTTTACCGATGTCCGGAATATGCTGGGGTAGAATTTCACATAACCGCAAAATGCAATGCCGCCAAAACTATTATAAATATTTGCGTTAATACTCAGCCCTTTGAGTCAGTAATCGGCCTGCTGCCACTCAAGAACTACCATGATTCAAGACCTTCCCTTTGAGTTGACTCAGCTCGTTTCGTGCTTCCTAAACCAAAACGATGCTCTTCACTTGTCTCACACATGTCATCGGTTACACCATATGGTATTCCCTCGCCTTCTTAGTGCAATAGTGGTGGATTCCTCGAGGAAAGAATACCATTTCTGCTCAAACGTAATCCCGGTAGCCATTCCATGCTTAGGAAAATCTTTGCAGGTGATTCCTACGGTGATCTCGGGTCTTCACTCTCTCAACTCATTCTTTAAGCTGATTGAGTCAAACCCTTCACAAGCAGCACTGATCAAATACCTCTCCTTTCAAGAGCATGTCCCGGATATTTCTGGGGTAGATTTGGCCGATCGTATTGCTGAACTTTTACCAAAATGTACCAGCCTCCTGGTATTTAACTGGTACTGTCATCTATTTGACCTTCCTGTGTCATTAGTCCAAAATTTGGACCTTGTGCATTTAAACGGTAATTTCAACTACTCCAATCTGTTTTTATGGTCGATTTCTAATGGTTTGAAGGTATTAAACCTTTCAAATATCGTCGATCCAAGATTTCTCAGTACTATCGATTTATCTTCATGTGGAGAAATCCAAGAATTGATTATCTCCAAATCGAAATCAAAGGGAAATGACTTCCGGTTTCATAGAGCCACCAATGTTGTTCCCGCATACATAATAGACTTGCCTGAAACGTATATCTCCCAGCTCTTGGGTGGTTTTGAATCCTCTCAACAAAAATTGAAATTAACCAAACTAGTATTGAAAGGTTTGGTACTCACAGTGCAAGATGCCAAAACATTGGGAAAGTGCATAAACATGTCAAAAATCACACATTTGTCAATAATCGATTGCATGGAGCTCACTACTAGCGAATTTGGTCGTCCTGGATATCAAAACTCAACAGAATCATTTTTAGATACTATTAGACCATGGATGAAAAATCTCCTCCACCTAGACCTTCACCTAGATAACCACATACATGGACATTTCAAAACACTCCATTTCCTTCAATCGCTCCAGCTACAGTCTTTAAATATAACAATTCCAGTTCAAACCTTCGACGAGTTGGATTATTCAATGACCCAAACACTAGCATCCATCAACGGGGAATTCCTCAAGTTTCTCTGTTTTGATTATCAAATTCTTACTGAAACCCCTTTCAAAAACAGTGGACATTATTCTATCTCCAGTTTGAAATCTCTTCAAAAATTCAAATGTCTTGAATACCTTCAAATACCTACGGCAAGATACAAGTTAACCAATTTGATGCCATTATTTCGCAGCCTTTCGTCATTAAAAACAATTTGGCTAGAGATGAGCCGTTTTCAGGATCATGAATCCATAGGGTCCAAAGGAATCCTGACACTTATAAACCAAGAGTACCTCGATTTCTATGCGACAAACTATGGAGGACAACATCAGGACACCAATCAGTACGCCAACTATGGATTTGACTTTGTTGGATGCATACCGAACCTCCAGAATGCCATCTTCGAGACAAATACCGAGCAGTACGTATTTAGTGGGGGAGATACCCGGGTTCACTTCAAGGGCAGCAAAGAATCTAGCTTTGCTGATTACATTAGAATGTAGATCATTTAAAATAGTCCTATAAACAACACCAAATGTAACTAGTACGTTGAATAGGGTGGAGATGATCGTCGATTTTCCAAGGCAAAAGTATTCTCCTCCATCAGTTTAGACTGAAAATAACCGAATATAATCAGGACGGACGAGAGGCATTAAGCCTTGGGCTACAAAGAAGAATTCAAAACGTGTATTGGTAGCTATGAATGATTGTTTTGGAGAAGTGGAAATTTTTCACTTATATACTCGCGAGTTCCGGGTAACTTTTTAGGGTTGAGAGCCAACTTTTGATGGAGGAATAAGTGGCGCCGTCAAAGGTACAGGGAAATGACACTTACAATTCAAATAAAACTTATAGAAGCTATGGGAACGTTTGAAATACCTAAGACACTAATGAGATGTGCTTTATATCCTTGAGCATTGTGTGTTCCAGTTTTTTGTGACTCTCTATTGTGAATAAATACCAAATCATGGGATATTTATGGGTGCTACTAATTTTGGGATCTCAATGATCAAACTATAGAGGAAATTTCTTGTAAAGATCCTAATTGCGTTTTGAAAGTCAATAACATTAATTTAGTTATCTAAATTATTGCAAATCTTGATCTCAAAATTATTAAAATTGTGAAAAAAGTGAGAATAATCACAATAATTGTGAAATTGTGAAATGGACCTTCTGTTCGAACTAAAGAAAAAGTCAATCGATCAATGATTAATCAAGCCAATGATACCATTTAAGACTCTTTGCTGTAATACTTTGTTGCTGGTCTGTTTACTACCAGAATATAATGGACTCATGGTGGGTTCCAAACTGATGGGTAATTTCGGTATATGCACACCGAGATGACCAAAGACAGGCCCAAACTACCAAATGGACTTTACCCTTTACCAGTTGGTACTTTGGATAGCTCCAAAACACTAGATTTATCTACAATTCACACTAAAAACAAGAAATTCCTGCTTATTCTGGAACAGTACCGAAAAAGCTCCCATATCAGAATTTTCACTCACTAAAAGTTATCATCATACCACCAAATGATTAAACTACCTCAAATCCAAAATCAGTACCACAACAAGAACCATCACGTGGACCACCACATCCCAACTGTATCCCCGAAAAGCTTTGGCTGCACAAATAGGATTAACACACCACCGTGGGCCTTTTTCTTCATCTAGCCATTTATATCCAGTATCTCCTGCACACAGATGACTTTGGGAATCTGCATTGTTCCCAAGAGAAATGAGAGAACTGCATACATTCGCTAACGGCCTGCAGGCGGACCTTTTGGGTTCAACCTGCATTAGACCCTACAGTTTACACCAATTGGGCCACTACCACCTTCCATAGTGATCCGGCCATATGTTGCCTTTCAGCAGCATTTTTGCCACATAAAAACATACAGAACCCTGGAAACTCTTTCCAAACATTTCCAGCACTTAAAAACCCATTTTTACCTCCGTTGGACCGTCCATATGCCATGTTTCTCACTCATCTCTGGTTTACCCTACCGTTTTTTCGTCTCACCAAACTGGCTTTTGTTGGGTCGCGCTTGCAGCCATTTTGCAGTTTTTGTTGGTGATAGCCCCCATCAACCGCCCTGCATCCTCTATATATAACTTACAACCGCCATCCTGCCAATTAGTTCTATAATCACAACTATTGACCACCATAATGAGACCTGAAATCCAACAACAGTTGTCTCACACTTTGTTAACGGAGTTGTTGGCATACCAATTTGCCTCTCCCGTCAGATGGATCGAGACCCAAGACGTGTTCTTGAAGGAACACAACACCGAAAGAGTGGTCGAAGTCGGTCCTTCTCCTACTTTGGCTGGTATGGCCTCCCGTACCATCAAGGCCAAGTATGAGTCTTATGATGCTGCTCTTTCATTGCAGCGTCAAGTGTTGTGTTACTCCAAGGATGCTAAGGAGATCTACTACACTCCTGATCCAGCCGATTTGGCACCACCAGCTGCTGCCCCAGCCGAGGCCGCTGCCCCAGCCGCCGCTGCAGCACCAGCAGCACCAGCAGCACCAGCAGCACCAGCACCAGCACCAGCCGCTGCCCCAGCCGCTCCAGCTGCCGCTGCTGCCGCTGTCTCCGATGCCCCAGTCACCGCCGCCTTGGTGTTACAAGTGTTGGTTGCACAGAAATTGAAAAAGCCAATGGAAGGTGTCCCAATGGGTAAAGCCATCAAGGACTTGGTTAACGGTAAGTCCACCGTCCAAAACGAAATTTTAGGTGATTTGGGTAAGGAGTTCGGTTCCACCCCAGAAAAGCCAGAAGATACCCCATTAGAAGAATTGGCCGAACAATTCCAAGATACCTTCAACGGTCAATTAGGTAAGACTTCTACCTCTTTGATCTCTAGATTAATGTCCTCCAAGATGCCTGGTGGATTCTCCATCACCAACGCCAGAAAGTACTTGGAAACCAGATACGGTTTGGCTTCTGGTAGACAAGACGGTGTTTTATTGATTGCTTTGACCAACGAGCCAGCTGCTAGATTGGCTTCCGAAGCTGAAGCCAAGCTGTTCTTGGACACTGTTGCCACCAAATACGCTACCATCGCTGGTATCTCCTTATCTGCTGATACCGCTAGTGCTGGTGCCGGTGCCGGTGCCGGTGGTGCTGTCGTTGACAGTGCTGCTTTGGACGCCATGACTGCTGAAAACAAGAAGTTGGCCAAGCAACAATTGGAAGTTCTTGCCAGATACTTACAAGTCGACTTGAACAAGGGTGCCAAGTCTTACATCAAAGAAAAGGAAGCCACTGCCGTCTTGCAAAAAGAATTGGACTTGTGGGAAGCTGAACACGGAGAATTCTACTCCAACGGTATCAAACCAGTGTTCTCTCCTCTTAAATCTAGAACTTACGATTCATATTGGAACTGGGCTAGACAAGATGTCCTTTCCATGTACTTCGATATCATTTTCGGTAAGTTGACCTCCATTGACAGAGAAACCATCAGTCAATGTATTCAAATCATGAACAGATCTAATCCAACCTTAATTAAGTTCATGCAATACCACATTGACCACACCCCTGAATACAAGGGTGAAACCTACCAATTGGCCAAGAGATTAGGTCAACAATTGATCGATAACTGTAACCAAGTCATGAACGTTGACCCAGTTTACAAGGATGTTAGTAAGATCACTGGTCCTAAGACTACCATCGACTCCAAGGGTAAGATTGTTTTTGAAGAAGCTAACAAGGAACATGTTAGAAAGTTCGAACAATATGTATACGAAATGGCACAAGGTGGTGAATTGACCAAAACCGAGCCTCAACCAACTATTCAAGAAGATTTGAACAGAGTTTATAAGGCCATTACCAAGCAAGCTTCCAAGAGCAACAAGATCGAATTGCAAAAATTATACGACCAATTGATCAGTCTCGTTGAAGCCTCTAAAGAGATTGATTCCAAGGAGACTACCAAGTCTATCTTGCAAGCTCCAACTGGAACTAACACTCCAACTGACGAAGATGAATTATCCACCTCCTCAGATGATGAAATTGCCTCTTTGCCAGACAAGACCTCAATCTTACTTCCAGTTTCTTCATCTATTCCAAAGGAAACCATTCCTTTCTTACATATCAAGAGAAAGAACAAGGAAGAATGGTTGTACGACCGCAAGTTGTCTTCCGTCTACTTGGATGGTTTGGAAAGTGCCGCTATGAACGGTTTAACCTTCAAGGACAAGCATGTTTTGGTTACTGGTGCTGGTGCTGGATCTATTGGTGCCGAAATCTTGCAAGGTTTGATTTGTGGTGGTGCTAAGGTTGTTGTTACCACTTCCAGATTCTCCAAGAAGGTTACCGAATACTACCAGAACATGTATGCCAGATTTGGTGCCACCGGATCTACTTTAATTGTTGTTCCATTCAACCAAGGTTCTAAGCAAGATGTTGATGCTTTGATCAAGTACATTTACGATGAACCAAAGAAGGGTGGTTTAGGATGGGACTTGGATGCAATTATTCCATTCGCTGCCGTTCCTGAAAACGGTAATGGTTTGGACAATATTGACTCCAGATCTGAATTCTCTCACAGAGTCATGTTGACCAATTTGTTGAGATTATTGGGTGCCGTTGCCTCCAAGAAGGCTACTGACACCAGACCAGCTCAAGTTATCTTACCATTGTCTCCAAACCATGGTACTTTCGGTTTTGATGGTTTGTACTCTGAATCTAAGATTTCTTTAGAAACTTTGACCAACAGATGGTACTCTGAAGACTGGGCCTCCAAGTTGACCATTTGTGGTGCCATCATTGGTTGGACCAGAGGTACCGGTTTGATGAGTGGAAACAACATCATTGCCGAAGGTATTGAGAAGTTGGGTGTTAGAACTTTCTCTCAAAAGGAGATGGCTTTCAACATCTTAGGTTTATTCACTCCTGAAATTACTCAATTGTGTCAAGAAGAACCAGTTATGGCTGACTTGAATGGTGGTTTACAAAACATCGAGAATTTGAAGGACTTCACCAACAAGTTGAGAAGTGATTTACTCGAAACTTCTGACATCAGAAGAGCTGTTTCTATCGAAGCTTCTATTGAACAAAAGGTTATCGGTGGATCTGGTGTTGACGCCAAGTACAACCAAGTTACTGTCCAACCAAGATCAAACATGAAGTTCGAATTCCCAGGATTGAAGCCTTATGATGAAGTTAAGGCCGCCGCCCCAGATTTGGAGAACATGTTGGACTTGGAACAAGTTATTGTTGTTACCGGTTTCGCTGAAGTCGGTCCATGGGGTAACGCAAGAACCAGATGGGAGATGGAAGCCTTCGGTGAATTCTCTTTGGAAGGTTGTATTGAAATGGCCTGGATCATGGGATTGATCAAGTACCACAACGGTAACTTGAAGGGTAAGCCTTACTCTGGTTGGGTTGATGCTAAGACTCAAACACCTGTTGATGACCAAGACATCAAGACCAAGTATGAGGAGGAAATTTTGGAACATGCCGGTATTAGATTGATTGAACCAGAATTGTTCCACGGTTATGATCCAAAGAACAAGCACTTTATTCAAGAAGTTGTTATTCAACATGACTTAGAACCATTTGAGACTTCTAAGGAAACTGCTCAACAATACAAGCATGAACACGGCGAGAAGTGTGAAATCTTTGAAATTGAAGACAGTGGTGAGTACACCGTTAGAATCTTGAAGGGTGCTACCTTGTTCATTCCTAAGGCCTTGAGATTTGACAGATTGGTTGCAGGTCAAATTCCTACCGGTTGGGATGCTCGTACTTATGGTATTCCGGAAGATACCATCTCTCAAGTTGATCCAATCACCTTGTATGTCTTGGTTGCAACCGTTGAGGCATTGTTATCTGCTGGTATTACTGATCCATATGAATTCTATAAGTACGTTCACGTTTCTGAAGTTGGTAACTGTTCCGGTTCCGGTATGGGTGGTGTAACTGCTTTGAGAGGAATGTTCAAGGACAGATACGCCGACAAGCCAGTTCAAAACGATATTTTGCAAGAATCCTTTATTAACACCATGTCTGCATGGGTTAATATGTTGCTTCTTTCTTCTTCTGGTCCTATTAAGACCCCAGTTGGTGCTTGTGCTACCGCCGTCGAATCTGTTGATGTTGGTATTGAAACTATCTTAGGTGGTAAGGCTAAGGTCTGTATTGTTGGTGGTTATGATGACTTCCAAGAAGAAGGTTCTTACGAATTCGGTAACATGAATGCCACCTCCAATGCTGAAACTGAATTCTCCCACGGTAGAACTCCAAAGGAAATGTCTAGACCAACTACCACCACTAGAGCTGGTTTCATGGAAGCCCAAGGTTCTGGTATTCAAGTTATTATGACCGCAGACTTGGCTCTTAAGATGGGTGTCCCAATTCAAGCCGTTTTGGCTATGACTGCCACTGCTACCGATAAGATTGGTAGATCCGTCCCAGCTCCAGGTAAGGGTATTATGACCACTGCTAGAGAGCACCACGGTAACTTGAAGTTCCCATCCCCAATGTTGAACATCAAGTACAGAGCTAGACAATTGAAGCAAAGATTGGCTCAAATCAAGAACTGGGAAGAATCCGAAATCAACTATTTGACTGAGGAGGCTGAATTAGCCAAAGAAGAATACGGTTCTGACTTCTCTATCGCCGACTTCTTGCGTGAGAGAACTGAAGAGGTTCAACGTGAATCTAAGCGTCAAGTCGCTCAAGCTAAGTCCCAATGGGGTAATGCATTCTACAAGAACGACCCAAGAATTGCTCCACTCAGAGGTGCTTTGGCTGCTTATGGTTTGACCATTGATGACATTGGTGTCGCCTCCTTCCACGGTACTTCAACTGTTGCTAATGACAAGAATGAAACCTCCACCATCAACTCTATGATGAAGCACTTGGGTAGAACCGAAGGTAACCCAGTCTTCGGTGTCTTCCAAAAGTACTTGACTGGTCACCCTAAGGGTGCTGCTGGTGCTTGGATGTTGAACGGTGCTATCCAAATCTTGAACAGTGGTATCATTCCAGGTAACAGAAATGCTGACAATGTCGACAAGTTGTTGGAGAACTTTGAATATGTATTGTTCCCATCCAGATCTATCCAAACTGATGGTATCAAGGCTGTTTCCGTCACCTCTTTCGGTTTTGGTCAAAAGGGTGCTCAAGCTATTGTTGTTCACTCCGACTACTTGTTCGCTGCCTTAGACAGATCAACCTACGAAGCTTATGCTGCCAAGGTTAGTGCCAGGAACAGGAAGACTTACCGTTACATGCATAACGCCATCACCCGTAACACCATGTTCGTCGCTAAGGACAAGGCTCCTTACACTGATGATCTTGAAGAAGGTGTTTATTTGGACCCATTGGCTCGTCTTCCAGCTCATGAAAACAAGTTCCTGAAGAAGAGCATCCAATCCGAACAATCTTATGTTGGTAAGGCTGCCGATGCCACCGCCAAGGCCTTGTCTGGCTTGAACAAGTCTTCCAAGGGTGTTGGAGTGGACGTTGAGTTGCTCACTTCCATCAACTTGGACAACGAGACTTTCCTTGAAAGAAACTTCACCACTGCTGAACGTGAATACTGTTCCAAGTCTGCCAACCCACAAGCTTCTTTCACCGGTAACTGGTCTGCCAAGGAGGCAGTCTTTAAGGCCTTAGGCGTCAAGTCTCAAGGTGCTGGTGCCGCTTTGTTGGACATTGAAATCATTCGTGATTCCAATGGTGCTCCAAAGGTCAACTTGGCTGGTGCTGCCTCCAAGGCTGCATCTGCTGCTGGTGTCAAGTCCGTCAACGTTTCCATTTCTCACGATGACTACCAAGCCACCGCTGTTGCTTTAAGTGAGTTTTAGGATTCCTTTCCATGTAAATATAATATGAAATAGAACAATATATTATCGACTTTAATACCACCTTATTATTGTACTGTGTCTCAGTAGTGTACATCCAAACTTGATCCACTTTTTATCTTTTATACGTCACGTGCTCCGCATTTTCAACAAATTGCTGGCAGGTTGTTGATTTCCACCACCTTATCTTGGGATCCAACCGTTATAAAATTTCCTGTGAATCATAGCATTATGTCAGACAACGGTCCGGTTGAAGCCGATCGATCCGAAGTTCAGACAGACATAAATGTCGAGGTTTCCGAAGTCGATCAGACACAAACTCCCCCAGAATCCGACAGTCATGATTCTAATCAAGCGGACAATGGCCCACTGAAGATGGCCACCAAGGAACAAAATCACTCAATTGACTACGAAGATGTCGATTTGAATGGAAGCGATACGCTTCCAAAAGAGGAACATGAATCACAAACCATCGAATCCAATGGCACTTCCGCCACCCCAGTGCAGAATAGTGCAGTTTCCGAACCAATTGATGTGAACGGATCCACCAATATATCAGAAAACACTACCGTAGAAGGTCAAAATAATGGTTTTCCCCCAGAGGAAGCTGACATCTCTTTGGATCAAGAAGTTGAACACGAGAACACCGAGAACAGTGTGGAAATCGTACGCCAACAGAGCGCAGTCGATGCATCGGAATCGAGCCTTTCCCCGGTACCTCCATCGATCAGCTCCCCCAGAGTGGGTCACAACCGCCAGCAGAGTATAATATCCGTGGCATCTGCCAATGCCACCGTTAATAACTCGCACATATTCAAAAAGGCATTCGAGACTATCATCAGTAGCAAGGAGGCAAAGAAAGATGAATCTTTTAGAAACACGGTACAAAGTGCAATCAACTCCTTGAACAACCCAGAATCCAAAGATACCCAGGTAATTTTCAACGCATTGAAGGCGACTTGTGAGATCTCGTCCAACAGCGAGCTCAAAGTGCTCGCCATCGACTTGTTCGCTAAATTGTTTGACTACTCACAATTCGAAGATAAGTTGGACAAAGTCAGACTCACAGATGCATCCGTGGATGTGATTTCCGAGTGTTTCGAAGGTGAAGGCACTGATCCCGAGTTAGAGTTGCAAGTAGTTCGTGCTCTAATGCACAGTGTGTTATTGATGTCTTGTCATGGTGCTTCTTTGTTGAAAGCTGTAAGACAGATCTACAATGTGTTCATCTTTTCTTTGTCTTCCCGCAACCAAGCGGTAGCACAGGGTATCTTAGCTCAAGTTATTGGGGCTATTTTCCAAAGAATAACCGATTCTCCAACTTTCAAGTTGAAGTCTAAATCCAGCAGCAACATCAATATCAAGTCTAACGCAGTCAGCAAGGAAGAACTAGACCTTGCCCCAGATAACAAGGAAGAAAGTAGAGAAAAGTTGACATTAAAATCAATGGCAAGATTAAACTCGGATAAGAATGATGAAGAACGCGTTGTTGATGCTAATCATGCCTCCGAATCAGATGAAGATTTAGTGGTGAAGGATGCATTTTTGATATTTAGAGCTATGGCAAAGCTTTCTGTCAAGCCTTTGGAGGCGGAAACAATCGATATGAAGTCTCATTCTGTGAGATCAAAATTGTTATCTTTGCATATAATTCACACCATCTTGAGAGAACACATTGATGTATTCTTAAGTGACGAAGTGGTTATATTGTCATCAAACTCCTCTGAACAGACCAGATTGATAAATGCTGTCAAACAATATATTTGTCTCTCTTTGTCAAGAAATGCAGCTTCCCCTTTAGCTCCAGTTTTCGAACTTTCATTGGAAATTTTCTGGCTTATTATTTCTAATATGAGATCAGAATTTAAACAAGAAATTCCAGTCTTCTGGGATGAAATTTACTTCCCAGTGGCTGAAATGAAAACATCAACACCTCACCAAAAAAGATATCTTTTATCCATCATTGAAAAGTTGTGTAATGACTCTAGATGCATTATTGAGTTTTACTTGAACTATGATTGTGATAGTTCAATGCCTAATATTTGTGAGAAGATCATCGATTATTTGACTAAACTAGCATTAATTAGGGTGGAAGTGACTCCTCAACAAAAACAAGCTTACCGTGAGAACAAAAGAAATGGAATTACTGTTTATGATATTAGTAAGATATCTAATTTGACGAGTAGTACCATGTCATCAAAGCCTCCAGAGCCAGATGTTTACAATTATTTCCCATTGGAGTACGCCTTGAAAATGACATCTATCGGATGTTCCGTCGCATTCTTGAGGTCCTTGTATTCTTGGGTTCAAAAAGGAATAAATAATACCCTCAATCCAAAGTGGTCCAATAGAAACAGTTATTCTTCAAACTTAAATCTTCAAAGAGATAGATCTGGAACAGTTGATTCCAATTCATCAACAGGTCCCACTACTAGAAACCCATCATTCGTCAATTCTGATCAGTTTACCGAATCTGATAATCCCGAACAATTCGAAAACTTGAAACTTCGTAAGAAGGCATTTCTTCACGGTATAAAACAATTCAATCAAAAAGCCAAAAAAGGAATTCGTTATTTCTTGGACCAAAATTTCATTGAATCGGATGATCCTGAATCTATAGCCAAGTTTTTATTGGAAACGGATGGGTTGGACAAAGCCGTCATTGGTGAATATTTAGGTGAAGGAGATGAACACAACATTGCAACCATGCATGCATTTGTCGATCAGATGGAATTCGCTGGTGCAGATTTTGTTGACGCGATGAGGAGGTTTTTACAATCTTTCAGATTACCAGGTGAAGCCCAAAAAATTGATAGATTTATGTTGAAATTTGCTGAAAGATACGTTTTGGGAAACCCTTCAGTATTTTCAAATGCAGATGCTGCATATATTTTAGCATATTCTGTTATTTTGCTTAATACTGATCTTCATTCTCCACAAATCAAGAATAGAATGACTTTTGATAACTTTGTGGCAAACAACGCAGGGATTGATGATGGAAAGGATTTACCTAAAGAATTATTGCAGCAAATTTATGACGAAATTGCTAGCAATGAAATCAAGTTGCAATCAGAGCAGCATGCTGCTTTACTCGCCGGTGATGTTTCAGTATCACCCAATCCATCCTCGGTCGGTTTCTTTGGTAGCAGAGATTTAAATAGAGAGGCCTACAATTATGCTTCAAAGGAAATGTCTACAAAAACTGAAAAGTTGGTGAGGAATTTGGGCAAGAAATTGAAGTCAGATGATTCAAATGGAGTTTTCTATGCTGCTTCACATGTCGATCACGTCAAATCAATCTTCGATACTTTATGGATGTCCATTTTGGCAGGTTTAACACCTCCATTTAAAGAATACGACGAAGAGGATGTCACCAAGATTTGTTTGGAGGGTATCAAATTATCAATCAGAATTGCTTGTATGTTTGATTTGGAGTACGCAAGAACATCTTTCATTGGTGCATTGGTTCAATTTCAAAATCTTAACAATTATGAGGAGATGAAATCCAAAAATGTTGATGCAATTTACATTATGCTTGAGATAGCGGTAACTGAAGGAAATCATCTTCGTGAATCTTGGTCTCAAGTCTTGATTTCGATTTCACAATTAGAAAGATTGCAGTTAATAGCACAAGGTGTGGATCAAGATTCAATTCCTGATATTTCTGTGGCAAAGCTTGTGAATAGAAACTCGATTGAGAGTTCTAGAGTTAGTACGAGTTTTTTTAGCCTGTTCACAGCATCACCAAGTGCATCCCAAACCGCTTCCAACAAATTTCACAATCAACATTTAACACAATATGTTGCCCAATTGTTGACCAAAACAGAATTAGAGGTTGCAATTGACAAGGTATTTACCAATTCAGCTAATTTGAGCGGTGAAAGTATTGTCGCTTTTGTGAAAGCCCTTTCTGATGTTGCAGCAGAAGAGATAGAGTCATCTGGTCAAAGTTCTAATCCACGAACATTTTCTTTGCAGAAAGTCGTTGATATCTGTTACTATAATATGAATCGTATCCGTCTTGAATGGTCACAATTGTGGGCTGCCATGGGAGAAACTTTCAATTCAGTCGGATGTCATAGCAACCTGGCAATTCTGTTTTTCGCTTTAGATTCATTGAGACAACTTTCGATGAGATTCTTAGAGATTGACGAATTGGCTCATTTCAAATTCCAAAAAGAGTTCTTGAAACCATTTGAATACGTTATACTTCACAATGGATCATTGGAAGTTAAGGATATGGTTTTAGAATGTCTCAACAATATGATTCTTGGAAGAGCAGAAAAGATTAAGTCAGGTTGGAAGACAATTTTTGGGGTCTTGACTGTTGCAGCAAGAGAGAAGAAAGAATCTCTAGTGATGAAGGCATACAAGATGGCTAATTGGATCAATAAAGTTTACATTGATGAAGTTCGTGCACAGGATCTGTTCGCTGACTTAGTTTCTTGTTTTACAGAGTTAGCAAAGAATGAAAGATTTCAAAGAGTGAGTTTACTTTCCTTGGACGTTTTACTGAAGTTAATCAATCAAGTGGCACAAATTAGATTCGCTGAAAATGACCAAAATGAAATTAAGGACAAAAAAGAGGTTACAGATAGTGAAATTTCAGAAGTCAATGAACATTTGGTAAAATTATGGTTCCCTATTTTGTTTGGTTTCCATGATATCATCATGACAGGAGAAGAACTAGAAGTAAGATCAAGGGCATTGAATTATTTATTTAATATCATGCTTGATTATGGTCAGTATTTCGAGCTCGCTTTCTGGGACTTAACCTGTCGTGAATTATTGTTTCCAATATTTGGTGTTCTCAGTAACCACTGGGAACTTAGTATGGACGACACCAATGATAAATTGTCCGTTTGGTTATCTACTACTTTGATTCAAGCCTTGAAGAGTATGATCACTTTATTCACACATTATTTTGACGCCTTAAGTAGAATGCTTGATGAATACTTGAATTTGATCATATCATGCATCTGTCAAGAAAACGATACAATTGCTAGAATTGGTCGTGAATGTTTATCAACTCTTTTGATTGATAATGGTGAGAAATTTAATGAAGAACAATGGAAACAAGTTTGTGGAGCACTTTCTTCACTTTTTGAATTAACCACTGCTCGTGAATTGTTCACCTCTGATCCTTTGAGAAATAAATCCATAGAAGATGGTGAATTGGGAGATTTTGGTTCTGATGTTGACTTGAATGATCCTCAGTCACCAAAGAATACTTTGATTGATGATACTGAAGCAAGATTACGCAAATCCAAGGAAAAATCATCTATAGTGGTCAAGAGTGTCTTGCAACTTTTGTTGATCCAAACTTTATCAGAACTTTTTGAGAATGATACTTTTTATGAAGCTGTGCCATATATTCATTTGATGGATATGGCAGACTTGTTAAACAAGAGTTATTCATTTGCGAAGAAATTCAATGATGATTATGATCTTAGAGTGAGATTATGGAATGCTGGGGTTATAGAAAGATTACCCAATTTATTGAAACAAGAATCTTCATCCTCAGCAGTACTCATCAACATCATGTTCCGGATGTATTGTGATGATGAAAAGACAAACTCTGAAGCCAAATCCACTATTATGAAACAAACCATACCAATTTGTGATAGTATTACTGAGAGATTCGCAGAATTCGATGAAACTAACCAACAAAGAAACATTACTACTTGGAAACCAGTTATTATTGAAATTTACCAAGGATATGTTGAATTGGATGATGAGGACTTCCTTCAACATGCACCAAAAATGTACAGCCTTTCATTGCTGTTATTTTCCAGAAGTATTTCTTCTGACCTTAGACAAGCTCTCCGTAGCTTTTTAGCTCGCGTGGGAGAGGATTTTATACGAAGCAAGTCACCTTGAGAAAATATTCATCATACCACCATAAGCAGCTTGTATAGTACTAGTTAATTACAATCGTTTGAATTTATTACTCAGTAGCTTCTTGTATTTTATCTGAACTAGCACTAACCTAGCCAAGGTAATTGAAACCTAGGGTATTTTAGTTTGTGGAATGATTAGAAATGATTAGAATCGAACAATTTCCCATGACATGACCACCAGTGTTCATTTGACTCATTGAAAGAGCATCGAATCGTTTTGTGGTTATGCTAAATATTTCAGAATTAATACACACTACAGTAAGTCACTTTCAATCTTTATTTTCTTTTTGTCTCAATTACTCCCCTGATCTGTTGATTTCTTGACAAGTTAATCTCTAATCCCTTGATCTGTTGATCTATCAGGTTCTATATACATGAAAACCTAAAGTGGCCCGAATTTTCACCCCAAAATCCAAATTGTTCACCTTCTCAATAACTTGCCCCACCTCAATGCTACCGAATATCAATGCTCACATTATCTGCCATTCTACCATAGCTTCATAACCTGTTCCAAAAGATCTTATACAGATCTGTTCTAGATCTAATTGTGGAATTTTTCGGCATTCTCGCCAACAGGCGTTTCGTTTGTTCCCCATTTTAATCCCTATTTTTGTTCCCCTTTTGACTGTGGTTTGTCGCCGATTTATTCCCCTTGTGTTTTTCTCCCGTTCTTGTTTTTGAATAGAATTCTTTGCAGCTACTCCTTCCTGAAAGTTCCTTCCTACCGCATTTGTGCCACCGGGCAAATTCCTGGTGCCACAACAACACCACCACCACACCACCACGCACCATATACCAGTTCTGGATTTTCCACCGTCTTCCGCCTTCTTCTACCGCCTTCCATCGCCTTCCACTACCATTTCTTTCCACACGCTTGACCCCGTTCCATGTCCATTTCTCTCCCTGTAACTCCCTAGAACCACAGATATTCTTAGTGGGCCAAATAGGCAATAAGGCCGTAATCTATTTAAACCATGGGACGCCAAACCTCATCGCCTTTCCAACCATACCATTCGATAGGCTTCCAGCCCCAACGCCCCTCCCTAAAATTGCCAATTGCTCATTAATCCACACCTTTGTCCACCACCACCACCTCCCAACATGCCCACTCCCAACACCCCCAGAAATCAAATTCGCATTTCCTAGCGCCATCGCTACCCTGTCTGTTGGCCTTTCCGCCCTACACCCCACCTAGAGATTTACCCCCAATTACCATTTCCCCCGCCTAGAATCCCCCGCCAGGGAGAATTCCCCCTCTAGCACATTCAGCGCACACTGGAGTCGCGCTACAACTGCAACCGAGCCCGCAATTCCCTCCACATAACACTACCCAATTGGGTGCAAAACTCACCGCCAACAATACCAGCAATCGCAGACCAACTTCCAGCCGTTCCTTCAGCAACAGAACACGCCACCAACTGCAATTGGCAGACCACGTGACGGCTTTGATCGGGGACATAGTAAGGTTTCTACTTTGATGGCCAGTAAGAATTGACTCAGTATTAGAGGTGGCCCCAATGGCAAGGCAGTGGTGGGTCCGCCACCCCGCCTTTCACCAGGTCATACGACCACAGTGGCGGAACGTGGGTTACGTCGCGGTCTGAAATATACGCATGCAAGGTGGGTGACACAAAGCGGCGGGATTTTTTCCCTCGTCGACGGTCAGCAAAATTTTCAGTACTATTTCGGAGTCACCAGTCTTTTCTGCATAAACTACCACTACAGTGTTCTAAAGATGTCCTTTGAAAACAAGGTAAGTGGCCACATTCCCGCTACTGGTGCAATTGCACCAGCAGCTTGTTCACAGCACGTTTGAGACGCAATTCCCCAGGTCGAATCCGGGGAATTGGCATGGTACCATGACCAGTGACCACTCACTGGAAGTGGCCCAACGTTGCAAAACATCACATTCTAACAACAGAACTTGTACCACTTGTTGGGTAACGACGTCGAAGACGACAGCGCTCCTCAATTGCCTGTCAGAGAAATCGTCAAGAAGGGTACTTCTTCCAAGAAGGCCGATGTTGCTCCAGCATCCGCCGACCCATCCAAGGCTAAGAAGAAGTCCAAGCCAACCGGTAACGAAGGTGCTTTGAAGTCCAAGTTGGACAACAAGAACGTTCCAGCTCCATCCTCCACTCCATCCAAGCACTACAAGAAGCCATTTGACCGTCATTCTAGATCAGACAAGACCGACTCCAAGAAGAAGATTAAGCAATCTTGGGGTGACTCCACCGAAAGAGAAATAGAAGGTGAAGCCGAAGGTTTGGAAGACGCCATCGCCGAATCCAACGGTGAGGAAGTCGCTCCAGTTGACTCCACCCCAAAGAAGTCTTTGCAAGACTACTTTGCTGAATTGAAGTTGAAGCAATCCGAATTGGACGCTCCAAAGGCCATCAGAAAGGCCAACGAAGGTGCTGAATCCAAGTGGACTGCCTCTGAGAAGATTGAGAAGCAACAAGAAATCTTCGTTGAGTCCTCCGTCGCCAAGAAGGGTAAGAACAAGGCTCAAAAGACCAAGAACTTCTTGGAAATCGATGCTGTCTTCGCCGACGCTCAACCATCCAAGGAATCCTTCTCCCCAAGAGGTGGTAGAGGTGGTGCCAGAGGTGGTGCCAGAGGTGGCAGAGGTGGTGCCAGAGGCGGTGCCAAGGGTGTCAAGTCTGACAAGAAGCCATCCAAGCCAGAAATCAACGACAAGAACTTCCCATCTTTGTAAGTCAGCTGGTCTAGTTGTATAGTTATGATATATATCAGTAACGATAATGACGAAAAGTCTTGTAGTCTCCAATCCGACAAATATCGTGATCTACTACTTCTACGTGGACATACTTCTGTTAGCACAGTATTCTAAGTATAGTTTTAAGGAAACAAGGCTAATTTAATGAATTTTCATCCTACATACTACGGGCAACATCTGATTCGTTTTGTCTTCGGATCTTTAGGTACCGATCGTGTGACTCATGGACAATCATTGGGTAATTCGAATTGGAGGGTTCTACACGGAGGATACGAAAAGGCCAACAGAGAATTCAAAAGTAGTACACAAGTAACAGTGCTACAGAGGGTTTCGATACCCAATTCCAATCCATTGGTAAACTAGGGGTGAATTTCTCAATGAGACGCCACGTTTAAATTGAGCAGTTGTCCACATGGTCCACAATATTACAGATATAAGGTTTAAAAGATGTACAGCGACTGCCATTCCAGCAGTAAAAGGAATTTTGCATGCATGGTCACGTAAGTACTCCATCCATTCCAGCAGTCCTTCACATCGAAATGCATATCAAGTTAGATTGCACCAAGGAGTTTAACCTAGTACTGCAATACTCTAGAAAACACCACGACGGTAATTGGAGCTAATTCAAAGACCAATTGTCTTTGAGGATCTACCACATGTGTTCTACCACATCAGTTATACCAGAATTGATTGACTCAATTGCAATGGTATTTCCAAAGCTTAGAAAACGGCATTCTTTGGAAATCTGAATTTTTCATGCTCACTATTCAACTGTTACCCCAGATTCCTCACTAAAGGAACTCTTCAGCACTCCTTCTTACATTGCTAACAATTCAATATCTATCTAAAACCTCATGAACTAAATAGTCCTTATCATAAAACACTCAGGTTCTTTATAAATTCCAAGCCCCTCAATTGAGGTATCCAGATTCCCCGATGTCTCCTCGGCCAGTTTCCTCTCTAATCTGACGTAACCCGCATTATTCACAATTGACTAGAGGCTCCCCCGCGCTAATGACATGTGAAGTTAATCTCAAGCTTATCACACCAGTTTCTTTCCAATGCCTTATAGAGAACATGCTACCAAGGCATTGTCACTGATTTACGATAAGTCCAGCGCTTATGCTGAGAACAACACCGGGCGAAACCGGGGAATTGCTGCCGGAACCGTGGCGTCGTTGTTCGAATTGGGCATTGATCGCATGAACCAGGGCAAACATGAAGCTCTGTCGAAATCAGGGCCCGGAAATGAATACGACAATGATGAAAGAGGAGGATCCGACGGCAATGATAGCGAGTCTCGGCCCCATTTTGTCGACAGATTCCTAGACAATGTTCTCAAGCATGCTATTCCCGAAGATCACGATAAGCAAGTGTTGGAGGAAAGATTGAAGGATCCGTCCAAAAAGAAGAAACCTAGCCTTTCCATCCGGATCATTTCATCCAATTTCAAAAACTTGGCTAGCCGTATGGGTACATTTTTCGAGCTTCAGTACGGAATCATCCACATCCTCACCTGGAAGAAACCTACCAAGACATTGACTGCATTGATCTTCTATACAGCCACATGTCTTTGGCCGCATCTCGTCCTTGCCTACCCAATGATATTCCTCTTGTTTGGAATCATCGTGCCTGGATACCTCCATAGGCACCCTATGAGGACTCCCGAATTGATTAAAGTTAAAAAAAGAGGCCAATCTTTCTGGAGCTTCTTTGATGGCCTGTTCGATAGCAGTATTGTCGAAGATTTGTTAGAGGAACACTCCAACACAGACTTAAGGAATCATTCTTCTTCTAGCGAAACTTCTTCGATCATCAGCGATCTGGACTCACTACAAGACCTCAAGAGTGAAGACGGAAAGGATAAGGCAAGAGTCGTTAAAAAGCACGTCTCTTTATTGATCAACATGAGGGATCTCCAAAATTTGACTACAGATCTCTTGAATGGATTTGACCAGGCAGAGAAGTTCTGCTACGAAACTGCAGGATTCAAGGATGAAAGGTTATCCACATTTATATTCTATGGAGTGATTGCTGCCACATTCGCTATACTTTTCTTGGGCCAATTCATTCCATGGCGTATCATTTTCATTCAATCTGGTTGGATAGGTCTAATCCTTTGTCATCCAGCTAGTAAACAATTCATTTTGGAGATGCAAGAAAGACAAAAGAAGTATCCCAGCAAACCAAAAAAGATACAAGATCCTACGGATCCCAACAAAAAATTTGAGAGACACGACATCATTGTGGATGACTCCCCAGAGATTCGTTACGTTGAAATCTATGAATTACACATGAAGAATGTATTGGACACGCATTGGTCATTTTTCCAATATTCTAACAATATTTTTGATACCAAAAATTCCACCAGACTTGCAAATCAACTACCATCTGGTGTAGATCATTTGACAAAAGTTCATCCTGTCAAAGATTGGAAATTTGAGCTTGGTTTCGCTAACAAATGGGAGATAGACACCGACCCTTCAGCTTTCTTGGAACTGAGATCTTTGGCCAATGCTAGAATTTTTGAACTCCGAGTGGATTCGGATGAAGGATGGATTTACGACGTAATTGAACTGTTAGATGCTGATGATGCCGTTGAATTCAGAAGAAGAAGATTATACAGAGAATGCTATAGGTATGCCAGACCTGTCAAAACATCAAAGAGGATCTGAATCAACCCACTGATGAATTATTTTGAATTATTTATTGATGAATTAGAATGAACGTCACGCTTTTTATTATTTGTATTGCATGGTTAAATTTCTTCAGTACCAGGCATTCCATGGAAAAGTTTTTGGTAACAGGGAGAATCTTTATTTAGGAAGTGCTCATATGACTGGTCCATTTCCTCCCCACACAAGAAGCAGAAGTGTTTCAAACATTGTGAGCATTTCATCTTATTGCATCCATCAGTCTTTTCGATGGTTACTGAGCAGTTTGGACAAGTCACCATAGTACCGTCTTCTTTTAACATCCGATTGAATAATTGGTCCGTTTCATACTCATTAATGGCACGAATTAATACACGATGCCCATAACGTGCACGTATGACTTTCTTTTCGTAAGAGTCTTTATCCATTTCCAAGAACTCCTCGATAATTGAAACAGGAACACCGAAATAGTCTGGACCTTTATCTGACAATTTTTTACATGGATTGAACCTGTTATGCCATGAATTATGACAATCGTAACAGTATGCATAACCACATTTTGAGCATACTACTAGCTTGTCATTCAAATCTGTTCTGAAAATGACCTCGTCACAGTATGTTCTAGGACAAGATACTAGACGGTTTGGAAGCAATTCGGCAATGAACTGGTACTGAGATTTTTTGAATAGTTCCTGGTATCTTTTTATGGCAGCTTCTACTTCTGCAGGTCCCTCATGTGCTTTGAAGATTTTGGTTAATAATGCAGTAGAAATGTTGGGGGTAAGGAGGATACTGACAATTTCTTCGATCGGACAATTTTTTTGCATCCACATCTCCAAATTAGAATAGTCAGCTTTTGTCTTAACATATTTTTTCGTACATTCGTAGTGGGGGCACCGTACATTGGATATTTCACCGGTGGTGATGGCAGTACTAAAATAGTGGTGCACACACTGGGTACAGAAAACGTGGGAGCACTCGAAGGCAACGCATGCATCTCCCTTGTAGTCTTCTTGACAGATCTCGCAGGTGAATGTCTTGTTGTCGAATTCACGTTGCTTCACATTATCATCATGCTCGATGATGCTGTAATACTGTTCTGGATCGGTGAAGGTGGTATTGGGTTCTAGCGTCTCTGACTGAGATGCTGCCATCAAGGCGTCTATCATGCCGAAGAGAATTTGGTCCCTGAAGTCTTCCCACAATTGTTTCAACTCACAGGTGAGCTTATCTATGGTATCTTGAGGGAGTGCAAAGCATTCGATTGCAAAATCTGGGGGATTTTCGTAAGGATATTTCTCCGGAAATGCAAATTTAAGCGTTATGGGACACAAGTTTAGTACTTGGGTCGAAGTTAGGGGCCGGGTACCACCACAGGAATCGGATTCGCCATCGATCAACTTGATGGTAATTCCATTGTCTATCGCCAATGGGATGTCTATGGAGCCCGAAAGTCGGGTAAAATCCACATGGCAGTCGGGGTATATTGTCTGGACCGACTGGAGTTCCTGAACCCTCAAATCATCGGAGAATGTATCGTCAATATCCATGTGTGGATTAGTCATGAAGTTGCAACTGAGATGGTAAAAACCCCGGCCTTTAGACATCACGTGATGGGAAAGTACATTTCCCATCGATTTCCGGTCACCTGACCGAATATCAAAATATCTCGATTGAGACGTGGTCAATTCTAATCCACAATGGAATCCTTCAGTCATCGGGTACGGACGTTCGATGCGTTCCCCAAAATTGACTCCCAGCACCAGGTGAGGTCACAAAGAGGTGGATTTTCCACGCTTCTTACCACATTTTGCGCTCTCTGGATCTTGTGGGTGGAAATCGGTGGATTTATGGGTGGATACGTTGATAGACAGTTTTCCGTGGATCCTGAGATCAAATCCGAATTGAGATTGAATATCGACATCTTGGTGGCAATGCCATGTGAATACCTCCACACCAACGTGCGGGATATCACCGGAGACCACTATTTGGCAGGAGAATCATTGAATTTCGAAGGAAGACTGTTTTTCAGACCCACTGGGTTCAACATCAATAACGTTAACGACGAACACCAGACTCCCGATCTTGAAACGGTGATGCAAGAATCGTTTCTTTACGAGTATCTTGTGAGTGGAGTCCGTGTCAACGAGGACGCCCCTGCATGTCATATTTTTGGGCAGATTCCTGTCAATCAAGTCAAGGGAGACTTCCACATCACCGCCAAGGGCATTGGCTACAGGGATAGACTGTTTGTTCCAATGGAAGCATTGAACTTCTCCCACGTCATCAAGGAGTTTTCCTATGGCGAATTCTATCCTGTGATGCACAACCCCCTCGACGAAACTGGACAAATCACCGAGGAGACGCTTCAAATATACAGTTACTTTTCCAAGGTGGTTCCCACCATGTACGAACGTCTTGGGTTACAAATCGAAACCAACCAATATGCCTTAACAGAACAACATCATACAGTACGAATTGAAAATGGCCGTCCCACCAGTGTGCCCGGAATTTACTTCAGATACGATTTTGAGCCCATCAAGTTGTATATCTCTGAGAAGCGGATGCCATTCTTACAATTTGTCGCTCGCTTAGCCACGATTGTGGGAGGGATTGGAGTTGCCGCAAGTTACATGTATCGATTGCATGAAAAGTTATTGACACTTTTGTTTGGAAAAAAGTACGTTCGTAAAGATAGAGAACGTGCCTCTGGGTTGCTTGATAAAGAGGTGGAAATAAACCGTAACACTAGCTAATTACATGCATATGTATAATTGAGATGACAAGAACAATGTAGATGCGATTACATAAGCAGGACCATCATAACTGTAAATCCCACAAACGTACTATCCATCACCAATGGATTCCAAGCAAAAGATAAAGAGGAGCAGGAATGGTTGCCACAAGTGTAAAAGCTTGAAAATTAAGTGTGATGAAGTAAAGCCCTCTTGCTCTTACTGTTTAAAAAAAGGCACTTCATGTGATTATTCCATAAAGTTAACTTGGGGTGGGCGACCCTTTCGTGACCCCAACAAAAGGAAAGCAGCCACCGTGACCACAGATCTGATCCACACCACTCAACAATCCAAGCCATCGGCCTCCAATTTCCAAAACTTAGTAATGACCTCGGATGGTTCTGTCAAAAGAGCAAAAAGAACAGCAGAAACTGATACCAATACCAAAGCGAAGAAAGCCAGTAATGCCAATTCCACATCAAACGCAGCCGAAGATTTTCTCACAATACATCATACCAGTACACCAGAAAATGGCAGTAGCATTTCTCCCTCCACAATGAGCACAAGCCCAGATTCATTGGAGACAAATCCCATGTACACTTTGAAACAAGAGCCTCAGTCAACCCCTTCAAGTGTCCCATCTGTTGTTCTGGAACAGAATCAGGATCTCGCTGCTGGAATATCCTCACTCTCCAACTTTCTTCTGGATTTAAACGGAAATCATATTCAACTTCAAAATTCTGATATTTTCAACAATTATGTACAAAGCAAAATGCAGACATCAGATTTGCATAATATGCAACCCACCTTTATGATAAGTGAAGATGAATTCTTGCATGATTATTCAGACGACTTGGAAAAATTGAACGCAGCTGCACCGAAGGTGGACGAAAATATTAAACAATCAAATTGGCCACAACTGAATAACAGTAAATTTGTTTTCAGTATAGCCAACAAGAACTCTCCTGATGATGAAGACAAGGAAGAGGATGAAATGAAAGTGGATTTTCCCACTCAATTAAAAAAGAAAGGCAAACCAAAGATAAAGGTTGAAAATGTTGAGGACGAGATTATCAATGAGTTGGATCCTGGGTTCATACCAAAAAGTTCTCGCGATCTTACCAATTCAAATTATCAAATCAATAATGAGTTTCTTAATAACGTGTCAACATTTGAAATAGACAATAATTTTGGAGTGGGAAACGGACCAATTGGGAGATACGAGAGATTTGTGGAGTTAGGAAGAGAAAAATATGTCAATCCTGATGTTGTTTTTGAATCTGTCCCAGCACAACTTTTACCTCTTCCTGAGCTTTTGGCCAAAGTCCCATTCTATAGAAGTCTTATGCATTTTTGGGTTGAGGTTGCTGCAGAACATTTTGTACCAGCACCTGCATTAAAGCAACAAGATAATCCTTTCAAAGTGATATTACCTCGAATGGCGATGTCGTACCCTTCAATACTTACTGTTCTCTTGGCTTTCTCGGCTACAGTTAGGCCTTCATTTTGTGCTGATTCTGGACTTCACGAACCTGCAATTGGCCAATTATTAGCTAGATCATGCGCTGAGCTTGTGAATTTATTAGCAGATAAGGATACTGCAACCTCTGATGCTACATTGGCTACTGTACTTCTCCTTACCACATATGAGTTATTTTCAGCTAAGGATTACGATAAGCACAGAGTTCATACTCACGGAGCCCGTCAACTAGTAATAGCAAAGACATCTGAAAGTGAAGGTGCTATTGTTGATCATGGATTTAATTCTCAGAGTGAAATCACTTTCTTTTTATTCAGATGGTGGTCTTTTATTGATCTTCTCACAATCCTCTCTTCCACTAAGAGATCAGCATACAAAGTATTTGAAGGAACCGAGTACGTACCATTCACACCAATGCAAAGTAGCATCACAAATTCAACTGAAAGATATCTGAACGCATCAAGAGATATCGAATATATGCTTGGCTTTAATGTCAACTTCCTACCACATTTTTCGAAAGTGGCACAATTGATCTTGAGAACAGAGGCTTACTTCGATAGAATTGGAATACAACTAGGTGTGAATACTCCTGAAACAATAAAAGAAGCCATGGAGACTAGAGATGCCTTGACAGCAACATATCAGATCGGTGAAAATTGGCGTATGAAACGGTTGAGTCAAGCATATGAGGAACAGCTTCATTTCATAACTCGGGATTCGAAGATGAAATACGAACACTTGGTGCATCAAAATTCTATACTTCAGATCACCAACGCCATGTTTTATTATATGGTATTAATTCACTTGTACAGAAGAGTGCTTATGATCCCGAGAGAAGCTGTCGTAGTGCAGGAATTGGCTGATAACATAGCCAAGTTAGCTGTTCATATTGAACCAGTATCACCAGCAGATGTTTGTACATTATTTTGTTGCTTCACAGCTGGCTGTGAAACTTTTAAAGAGGAAAACAGGGCAATAATGTTGGAGAAATTTGGAAGGCTTCGTTTAAGAGGTGTAGTCAATGCAGAAAAGGCAGAAAGAGTTATGAGACATTGCTGGGCCACTGGAAAGGATTGGTTGGTAGTAGCCAATGAACTAGACATTGATATGGCTGTCATATGATGGATCATACCGGAATTATAAATTGTACTTTTAATACCGCAAGGTAAATAGCTAATGGAATATTATGGGGCGGATTAGGTTTAGGAAATCTGTGAAATAATTTGAATGTAGTATTACAATAAATCGACATTATACGGTTTTGAATGTATATAGTATTTAGGTCGCATCAACAATTTGACAACATTTGTTGACCCATTTTCTAATTTAACCATTCTTCGTTTCTACCCTTTGAAACTCGTCGTTCTTGTTTTTATATTGTGTATGCCCAGAGAAACTTCAATGCTGGTTTACACATATATATCATAGCAAGCAAATTATTCTCCTTTTCTGGTTTCTTTAAAGATTTATCTGGTACTCCATTCAGTAAATTTGTACGTTTTTCGTGTTTCGCATCCATTTGATCCGTAGTGCTAACCAACTTGCTCTGCTCGCAGAATCGCGTATATCTTACTTGAAACTTTTTAGATTTTTCATTTATAACCAACGCGTTGACATTGGGGTGATGTCCTCCATCACAACTAAACCTGAAGAGTTCGATGATCTCGTCAGATCCATAGAGAACTCGCATAGTCAACCGGGAACTAGCGATGTACACGAATCGATTTTGAAGCGATGCATCGAATATCTTCGAACTAACCACCATGGTCGTCATTGGTTCTGTGATCAGTACATGTTCCCTATTTCCACCCATATTCTAATCCTCTTTTCATTTCCAAATCAGAACTTCCTTCTGGAACTTAAACCTTTCATGGAAGAAAACTTGAAAGGATGTATAAAGTGTGTGGATCGTTTTAATGAATCCAAATCAATATTGCGTCAAAACTTCGCTATCACCAAGGGTATACCCATTGCCAACGTGAACCACTTTCTTAGTCTTATTATTGATTGGGAATCGCAGATAGTCCTGTCGGTTTTGGATCCTATTTTTGCAGTTGACACACTTTCTGACTCAGATCTTGAAAAGCTTCTTGTGACTATCCACCAGTGTTTAGCTGGGCCTGGAATATTAAGAGCTAAGAAAGCCATTCGTGAACAGTTTAGGACCATTTCATTACAGCTACAGAAGTCAAATAAGCTCATCTTGAATTACAACGAAATATTACAGGGTCTAATCTATCTCAGTTTTGAGGGAACAACCGAACAAAAATTATGGTCTGAGCAATGCATCAAAGACCTAAAAGGTTCCGGATATAAATTCAATAAGACAACGCTTAATTTGCCAATAATTGACGAATTTACTGTTCATTTTTATTCCATACAAGATGCCAAATTTTTTACCGAGCTTTCTTCACTTAAATTTTGGACGGTGTTTTCCAGCCTAATTGATCTTATAGATGATGAAGCCCTCATTGACAATCTCAACTCTCCTAAAGACCTTGAGGTGATGTCAGTATTTACTAACATAAGATTATATCCAGTCATCACAGTGTTTTTCAAAAATGTTATGTCATTCTTGAAGGAGCCATTGCCTGCCCTATTAAGTTTATTGGATAAGTTTTTCATTAGATTCAAATCTGATTTTTGGACTTATTGCAAACCATTTGCATACAACAATATCTTAGATAATGTTGTCTCTCACCCTGAATGGGGAAAATTACTATTAACTTTACCAGAAACACCAGATCTGACTCACGATTGGTGTCTACATGATGTCACTCATTGGATTAATAGTATCATGGAATGTTTGACAGAATCTCAACTTCAAACTGCAAGCATTAGAGTGGCCACATTCTTACTCAAGCATATCAAGGCGAACAAAGTTGCAGTGGAACCCACTCAAGAATTTAGAATTAAAGCACTCGAAACTACAGCATTTGAAATTCTATTGACATCATTTCATATCGGAAATCAATCAAATCATTTTCGGGACAAGAGCTTTTCAGTGAACTTACTCAGAAGAAGAGAAGTAAGAGCAATCATAGAATATAATGCTGACTCAGTGGTAGAATTGGCAGTCGCTTCAGATGTTGATTGTTGCATTAAATTAATATCTGAATCATTAGAATATGATTTGGCATTATTAGCACATAATTCTACTGTGCTATTAGCAGACACAGAACCTGCTTCATATGATACTTTCCCATTCTTATGGCAAAGTCTTTCGCGCAAACCTATTTATTCTCATCAAACCCTTACAAGTGAAATAATCAGAGTCTTGAAGAATGCCTCGAGTTCTATCAATTTTGTTCCAAAGAAGAAAAATGATGACCCCAAAAAGTTAATCGAGGCTAGAAAACAGCATAACACGAATGTTTCTTTAATATTTAAACTTTTGGGTGACTTACTCGAGAAAATCAGTTTGGCAGATTCAGCCAAATTAAAAGACATTTTCATCAGCATAGATGGACTGACTGCCATATGGTCATGTGTGTTTTCTCCTCTCGTGAATCAGGCTGCACTCGATATTTTATATCAAGCGTTTGATGTTGGTATTGGTGGCCGTTTTGAAGCAATTCAAGGTTTACTCGCAAGTCATTTAAAACCCACCCTAGGTGCAATCAACGAACAATTGACGAACTTGATAACCATGGCTGCGTTTGAGCCATGTCCCAAGGCTATCAGATTAATGATGGATGTGATAAATGGATTATCTGATCCTCTTACTGGTGTTTTGTCGTCCTCGGACCAAGTTAAAGAATGTACAACTGAGATTAAGGAATTATGGAAAAATTCTTGGAGTTTCTTAGTTATGGTCTATACAAAAACTCTCATTTGGGCAAATTATTACCATCTTGATGACCTCATAGAATTTACAAGAGACACCTTAGATCTAAGTCATACGTTACTTAATTCGTTCAGATTTATTGTGGACAGTATTTCATCATCTTCTGAGATAACACATGAGTTGTTTGTCAATTTTATGGATGCCTTCAAATCAGTAATTGTATGGTTGCGTTTGGGTGATATGTCTCTTCTAAATTCATGTGTTGATTTGGTGTTCAATGGTTTTGACTTGGCGAAAGATTTGAGTTTTCCCGTTGATGATTCTTTCCTAGAAATGTTCGTAAGATATGGTGCCAAAGCTAAAAGATTCAATAATAAATTGACAGAGAATCAACGTCAACAGATATTAGCCAAAGCCAGGGAATTTAACGATGATCTTGTTACTCAAATTGTCAACGAAGTTCAATTGCAGAAGAATAAGGGTAAACCCGTTGAAGTTATCGACATTTCAGATGAAACAGCTCCTCAAAAGTCGGTTTATAAATACGAGACTCATGTCAAACCCCCAAAACAACAAACCTTGAGTAGGTATGGTGTTGTTAGTGCAGTTGCTCCAGTTGCTCCAGCACCTAAAGATATCAAATCTCTGGGTATTGATGCTATGAGAAGGGAACTAAAGAACTCAAGATTACCTCCAGCACCTGCAAAGCCAGCCGTTGCTCCAGCGCCACCTAGACCTGCCGGGTTCAATAGTAGAAAGGCTGGTCCGGTAGTTGGAAGGTCATTGAATGGTTTGAAAAAGAAACATGTCGATTCTGATAGCTCTGATGGTGAAGAGGATGTCGATTTCGCTGATTTATTTGTCGATAAAAAGAAAAAAGCTAAGGTTACAGAAGTTGATATCAACGGAAATCCAGTTTTGTCAACATCGAGAGCTTCAAAAATTGACATTGCAAGAAAGGAGGAAGAAAATATGAGGAACAGACTAAATGTTAGTTTGAAACCATTGTATAATACAATATTAAAATGGAATTTCAACTCCACGGATGACTTTCCATTTGGGGATGAAGAGATGTATCAACCTACAAAGAACACTTATTCTGATGTCAAGGACTACGTGAAGACAACTGAGCCACTTTTAATGTTAGAATGCTGGCAAGGTATTCAATCTGCCAAGCAAACCGGTCAGTATGAACCATTTGATCTTCTTATTGGAAGTAGAACTACGGTAGATGGATTTTTTGATGTATATGCCTCATGCAAGAAGTCAATTCTTGCAGAAAGAAAAATCGGTGATTCTGATTTATTGGTTTTGGGATATATTTCTCCTGGTGACTTTCCTTCCTCTGATGCAATTGCTAATCATTTAAAATCTCCGAGCACAAAAACTTGTTTGGCAAAAGTTAGAGAAATTAAATCAGCTAATGCCGACTTTTCTGATATTACATTAAGGGTATATCCTACAGGGTCTATGATGGGTGTTTTAACACCGAAATCAGTTATTGTTGCCATGCGTGTTATGCAGATGATCACGGTCGAAAGAGAATACTCTTCCTTGAAGGGATTACAATATTATGACTTGAGCAAGTCTATCTTACTGGCAACTCCTACTGATCCAATTGATATTTCCGATAAGGATGCGTCATCAATGATGAGTTTGTATGATGTCAATAAATCACAAGCAAAAGCCATTATGGGATCCTACGACACTGAAGGTTTTTCATTAATCCAGGGTCCACCAGGTACCGGTAAAACCAAGACTATTTTGGGTATTATTGGCTATTCATTGAGTCAACAAATAAACGAGAGTGTTATTGTTGCTCCTGACGCAGCTTCAAAGCCGGCAGGGTCTGAAAACAAGGCAAAGATCTTGATTTGTGCTCCGAGTAATGCTGCTGTTGATGAATTGGTGTTGCGTTTAAGGAATGGTGTTCGTAATTCTAGAGGAGAATTGATGCCATTGAATGTTGTCAGATTGGGAAGAAGCGATGCTGTTAATGCTGCAGTGAGAGATTTGTCTTTGGAAGAATTAGTCGAGCAACATTTGAAAGCAAAGACCACAGATACAACAACAGATCCTAGTATTAGGGCCAATCATACCAGTTGCATCGAAGAGCGTAATAAAATCACCAAACAATTGCAATCTGGAAGTTTGACTGCAGATGAGCAAACTGCTATGGAAACCCAATTAAGAGAAGTCAATAAGAGAAGAAATGAGCTCGCGAAAAAATTGGATGAGCAAAGAGAGAGAGTTTCTATCGCATATCGTACTCGTGAAATCGAAAAGAGAAACCTTCAGGCTAAAATTTTGAATGGCGCTCAAGTCATTTGCTCTACTTTGTCAGGTTCTGCTCATGACCTCTTGGGAAAGCTTTCAATTAAATTCGATCAAGTAATTATTGATGAAGCATGTCAGTGTGTTGAATTATCCGCTATCATTCCATTGAGATACGGATGCAAAAAATGTATCATGGTAGGTGATCCTAATCAGTTACCCCCAACTGTTTTATCCCAAAAAGCAGCTTCACTCAACTACGAGGAAAGTTTGTTTGTTAGAATGCAAAGGAATAATCCAAATTCTGTTTACTTGTTAGATGTCCAGTACCGTATGCATCCAGATATATCGAAGTTTCCAAGTGCAGAATTTTACAATTCTAAATTAAAGGATGGTGAAGGGATGTTAGAAAAGAACACGAGGCCATGGCACGAGTCATTTCCTCTCACACCATATCGATTTTTTGATATCGTCAGTAAGCATCAAAGGAATGAAATTTCGAGATCTTTATTCAATGCCGGTGAAGCTAAAGTAGCTCTCGAATTAGTTGAAAAATTAATGAAGATATTTCCCGATGGAGAATTTGGAGGAAGAGTGGGTATTATCTCACCATATAAAGCGCAGATTCAAACAATTAAGGATATTTTCATTCGGAAATATGGACGGCTCATTTTGTCTGAAATTGATTTCAATACCGTTGATGGTTTCCAAGGTCAAGAAAAGGAAATCATTATCATGTCGTGTGTACGTGCCAGTGAAACCGGAAATGTTGGTTTCTTGAGTGATATCAGACGTATGAATGTGGCTCTTACTCGTGCTCGTACATCTTTATGGATTCTTGGTAATATGGAATCATTGAGAAGAAATAAAGTGTGGAATCATTTATTAACTGATGCTACAGATCGTGAATGTGTTTCAAAGGCTTATCCAGGATTTTTGAATGGTATCCGCCCTCCTGTGTTAAAAAGAGAGGCCCCAGATAATGAGAATTCTAGGAAGAAACATAGGCCAATCCCAGAACCGAATACAAAGAAAGTAGAGCATTCGACAAACTTACCGAAATCAATGCCTAAAGAGCCAGTCAAGTCATTACCAAACAAACCTTCCATTGCACCCGAACCTCATAAAGAGTTACCGAATACGAAACCAAAAGCAATAAAAAGTCTGCTTTTTAACGATACCCCTACAGAACCAAAACGTCATATTTCCCGAAAGAACGTAGCAATAGCCCAAGTAAAACCGCCCACAAAAAGTGGCTTGATACCACCACGGCCTCAATCGAATGGAAATTCAAATAGTATCAATAATGACTCCGGAAGAGACCAGGATGAAAGACCTAGAATTCTGCCCTCATCTTCAGGTACAGTTCCACAAAGAAAAGGTTCAAGTGTCTTTATCAATTCAAGAAAGAGACCACCCATGAAGAAACGTTGATATTTATGCAGATTGTATATTAATAATAACAAAATATTATTTAGAATTCTTTGCTTCCAGAGCATAGTTTGTAAATTTCGACAGTAAGTCCTCTAAATCTGAAGACGTATTGAAAGAAATAGATGACATGAGATTAGTACTGTTGATATGCGGGAATTCCATAGGAACTTTGGGTTCACGATCCACTTTCAAATTGCTATCGGCTGTGGTGATACGCTGGCTGACTGTATCACCTGAATGTGAAGTAACTATCAGTATCGCAGCATTCAATGCACTAATTTCATTCTGAATGGCTCTCAATAACGATTGATTATTGTGTTTATACAGCTTGTTTTGAGTCATAAATTGTAATTGAATGAATGATAAAGTATCTTCAAGAATTGAAGCTATACGGTTATCCAGAGATCCTGATAATGGTGTAGATTCAGACAAGCATTCCGATAATCTATCCTCTTGAGAATCCAATTTCTGGATGATTTCATGCCACACACTATTGGATTCATGATAAAACTTTGCACTCTCCAATGATTCCTGACACATATCATTCAAAGCACTCAATTTATGTTCCATTAATTGTACCAAAGGTTCTAGATCGAGTTTTTCAGTGATAGTATTACTGTAGTCGTCCACTTTGACATTTTTCAGGTTGTTCATCAACTCGTTGGATTCATTTGATTTCAAAAGTGATTGAACAAATGATCCGATATGCTCTTTCACGTTTGAAGAGAGCAAAGCACCTTTTTCATATCCCCTGTCATATGCATTCGGTCCATACCCATGATACCATAATTCTGCATCGTCTATGTTTTTTTCATTAAATTTAGGTTTTTCGGTGGGGGCTTCTTCTGGAATAATAAATGGTTGCATTCCGATGGTTGATGTCTGATTTGGCACTTCTGGAGTTGCCTGTTTCTTTCGAGTTTCGCTTATATTTGGCAAATGAATAGAATCACCTTTGCTTATGTTGTACTCATTAATGAAAGTGATATCCACTGGAATAGTTCGTATTATTTGATCGACATGAGATGAAGGCACTCCATTTTCGTTGAGCAATCTGTACGCTGCTTGTTTGCCTTGAATCTCTAAATTTTTGAGTGACTCCACATATCTGGAAGTTTTACTCTCTAGGACTGAACTTGTGATTTCTATCTCGGAATTGATAAGAGATTTTTGATTTCTTAAAGATTTTAATCTTGCCTCTAAATCGTTGATCTCTGTATCTATATCACGAGATTTATCGAGAAGTTGTGCTAGCTTTGATCCATGCTTTACTTCGGGACTTTTAATAGATCTTATCTTATTAATTATGCGATTACGCTTCTTATCCCATTTCTCGAAACTGGCAAAAAGCAGTTCTGTTTGTTGAATTTCACGTACATATAGTTCATTGACCGAAGAATATGCTTGCGATAGTTGTTCAAAGTTTTGATTGATCATTGACCTCAAACGGCCGAGGTTTCCGTTGCCTTCAGACAAGAATCTCGAGTGAAGATGGAGATTATGATCGAGCTCTTTCAAGAGAATAATGTTCTTGTTTGAGAGAAACTCCAATGGCGACTCTGTATTCTCATTCTTCCCCAAAGGAAGTGAGTGATATGACTGGTATACTGACGAGTGTTGAAAGTATTCATGATCTGGAGCATCATCTTCGGTATTCAGGGATCCTGACAACAAGAGCTCCGCTGGATCGATTTCATCCTCTGATTCACCAGTAGTAACAGTTCCATAGCGTTGCAATGGACCGTTGAATACCTTCAGGCGTCGAATGGACTCGTAATCTGACGATTTGAGGTTGATCGACTCAAAGACGTCTGCCATAGTTGATAAACAGTGATTAGGTGAAAGTGCGTAAGAGTGGCTGCGATAGGGAAACAATACCAGCCAGCTCCACAATTCGCCTAAGAAATAAGAATTTGATACCACAATTAAATCGAGGAATACTTTCGTTCTTGAAGTTTCCTAAAGTTATGTAAGGGGGGGTTGCTTAGTATGTTCGATCGCCTGAATTGCTAAGATACTAAAATAAGGTGTTCTGAGTGCTCGGTAGATTAATGGGTCTAAACCTTAAATCAATAGTCTTGACTTGAAATCTTGACCATTAGGAACAGAATTTGGCCACTCCATCAATACGATCATAAAAACCCATACTGGAGCATAATCTTAATGGTTGGCTCATTATACGTCTCAGAATAATTTAATGCCCAGCCTTAATCATTCTCTGTTTTTTGGTTTTTGAAGGTATTACTCATACTTACCATCATGATAGTGCATTGTATACTGCGCATAACAAAATCACTCTCACTTTTACTTTAACTCAAGTACGCGTAAATACAACGCGTATAGATGAAGATACTATGTGTTGCTGAAAAACCGTCCATCGCCAAGGAGGTGGCTGGAATTCTTAGTGGAAGATCTTTCAGGACACGAAAGAGCAAAAACAAGTATGTCAACAACTACGACTTTACTTATCGCTTCGGAAATCATGGAGTATGCGATGTGACGATGACATCAGTCTTAGGTCATCTTACAGGAATTGACTTTCCTCCACCATTCCAATGGGGCAAGTGTGTTCCTGGGCGTCTCTTTGATGCAGATCTTGTTGAAAAGGTAATCAAACAAGACGTTTACGATAATATTGCTCGTGAAGCCAGTCATGCTCAAGTTTTAATGATTTGGACAGATTGTGATAGAGAAGGCGAATATATTGGCTATGAAATATTTACGGCTGCTCAGAAAGGAAACCAGAGAATACAGATCGGTGATATCTGGAGAAGTAAGTTCTCGCATCTTGAAAGAAACCATGTCATAGCAGCTGCAAACAATCCCATCGGACTTGATATGAATTCGGTCCAAGCAGTGGCATGCAGGCAAGAAGTTGACTTCAGAGTAGGAACAAGCTTCACTCGTTTGTTTACAGATGGCCTAAGACAGCATAAAATTATAGAGCAAAAAGAAGTTGCATCATATGGTACCTGCCAATTTCCTACGCTTGGATTTATTGTGGATCGGTATAGACGAGTAAAGAATTTCAAGCCTGAACAATTCTGGTATATCGCTGTCGAAATTAAGCATGAAGGAATATCCACTAATTTTAGCTGGGTTACGGGGCATTTGTTTGATAGATTGTTTGTGCTAATATTATACCAGCAATGTCTTCAACATGAAGAGGGTATTGTAACTAAACTTGAACTGAAACGAACAACGAATTGGAGACCTTTGCCTCTTACCACAGTGGAGCTTCAAAAGGATTGTTCTAGGCTATTTAAAATGAGTGCTAAGAATTCATTAGCAGCAGCGGAAAAGTTGTATAACAAAGGTTTCTTGTCCTATCCCAGAACAGAAACTGACTCATTTCCAGCTAGTATGGATTTTAATGGCACTCTTCAAAAACAAGCACAAGACTCAAGATGGGGTCTGTACGCACAGGGTTTGGTGCAAAATGGATTTGAGGTTCCTAGAAATGGAAAGCATGATGATAAAGCGCATCCCGCCATTCATCCAGTCAATTATGTTGACATAAACTCCCTTTCTTCACCCGATGAGAAGAAGGTGTATGAGTATGTTGTGCGGCGCTTTCTTGCTTGTTGTTCAAAAGATGCTGTAGGTCAGCAAACTACTGCTACTTTACAATGGGGGGATCAATTTTTCACTGCTAGCGGGCTTGTGGTGTTGGAAAAAAATTATTTGGACATTTACATATATAAAAAGTGGGAGACGACGAAACAACTACCAAAGTTGGTAGAAGGTCAACGCATCAAAATCTCTAGTGGTAAAATGAAAGATGGCAAAACTTCACCTCCGAAGCACATGACAGAACCTGAATTAATCGCACTCATGGATGCAAACGGAATTGGAACTGATGCAACGATCGCAGATCATATTGAGAAAGTTCTCTCTAGAGGATACATAGTTAAACAAAAACAAGCATCAGTTGAATACATAATTCCTTCTGATCTTGGAATGGGACTCATTGAAGGTTTGGATGCTATGAGTTTTGATAACATTTCGCTTTCCAAACCGTTCATGAGGAAGCAGCTCGAGTTACTTCTACAAGAAATTGTCAACGGCACTAAATCCAAACCAGAAGTGTTAGAGAACATAAAGCATATTTATAGACAGGCGTATGCTGTCACTTCACAGAACATGCCAGCATTGGCAAGATCTTGCAAGGAAATAATGGCCCGTCCTTAAGCATAATATTATGATAATTACGTAATTTCTTGATAATCGCACCATCAAAACTTGATGGTTGAAGGTATTGTAGTTTACTGTACTGATGTTTGGGCAAAATAGCGGTGGATTCGGGAAGTCTGGATTTGGTCAGAGTGGATTTGGCCAGAACTCAGGTAGCACCACAACTGGCTCCAATTCTGGAGCTTTTGGACTGTCAGGATTTGGCAATTCAGGGTTTGGAAATAGTAGTGGTAGTCGATCAGGTTTTGGGCTGACTGGTTTTGGCCAATCTAGCTTCGGCAATCAAGGATCCCAGGGACCGCAAACTAATAATTCTGGGGGTACGTCTGGTTTTGGTCTGTCTGGTTTTGGTCTGTCTGGTTTAGGACTGTCCGGGTTTGGACTGTCTGGTTTTGGTCTGTCTGGTTTTGGAAAGGCAAAGCAAACTAGCTTTTCTGGTGGAGCATTTGGTGGACAAAATAACTCAAATAATTCCCAAACATCTGCATTTGGCAATTCGGCAGCATCTAAACCTGCAGGTTCACCATTTGGATCAACTGGTTTCGGATCAGGTGCATCTACCTCTACCAATGCATCTGCCTTTGGTACCTCGAACACACAACTGGCATTTGGAGCTACTGGATCTGCACCATCTGCATTTGGTTCTACAAATACGTCATCCCCATTTGGAGCGGCTGCTACTAATACTACTTCGGCCTTTGGTGCAGCTAAGCTGAATCCATTTGGTGCAGGTGCAAGTAATCCGTTTGGTGCTGGAGCTAGCAATCCGTTCGGTGCCTCAGCTAGTAAGCCCTCTGCATTTGGTAATACTCAAAATTCGGGTACTTCGCTGTTTGGTAATTCAAATCAAGGGTCCAATAGTAGCCCCTTCGCCAGTATGAGTAATAACAGTACTGCTACACCTTTTGGTTCAACAAACACTGCCAACACATCCAATACTCCATTTGGAGCTAATGCTTCTGCAACAAGTGCATTCGGAGGTAATACTGCTACGAATCTGTTTGGTGGCACCGCCAATGGATCTGCATTTGGTGCATCAAATACTACTTCTACCTTTGGAGATACAAAACCCGGCTCGTCGTTTGGAACATTTGCTTCTGGTTTACAACTGAATAATTCAAATGCTAATTCAACATTTGGCAACGCACCTTCAACCGGCTTTGGAACTTCTTCGTCAACCTTCGGAAATACTACCGGCTCTGGTTCTGGCTTCGGAAATACTACCGGCTCTGGTTCTGGCTTCGGAAACAACTCCACAGGCTTTGGAAGCAACTCCACGGGCTTCGGCTCACAACAAAGCTCAGCACCAACTGAAGCAATTGAAGAAGGAGTAGCAGAAATATTTCTTGTGGAACAGTTTGAATTGGGTAAGGTTCCGGAGAAACCTCCTCCTTTGGCATTAGTTTCCCCGATTTAAAATTCATGAGATCATTTGAAATTAATCACTTCTGCATACACCCATTTCATTCATACCAAGTTTTTGAGCCTATTGTCTCTTCGTGAACCCTAATTATAGTTGTATAATAGTGTAATATATCCATCCTATAGATTGGTCTGCGCGCGACCAGATATCAAGGTCGCTCATTTCGTCAGTGTGGTGACCTGGTCTTAGTGAGAATTCCATCAAAGCTATTTCCTACATTCATTTATCTCTCTGATATCATACTTTAATTGAAGTATTACATCCTTAATTGTATCTGTTTTTCCATTAGAATCAAACAACTCACCTTACTCGAGCATCTACCCTTGGAAAATTACGGTTTGACTAACTAGAGTTACGATACTACAACCACTATGATATGCATTGAATGTGCCAATCCAAATATTGAAAAACTCTACTTCAAGTACAAGAGTGAATATATCAAGCTCACCATATGTCCACAGTGTCAAAGGATCGCAGATAAATATATCGAGTATGATAATGTATTATTGTTTCTTGATATCATCTTACTAAAGGCTCCAGCGTATAGGCATTTGGCATACAATGTGACAGAAATGGAGTTGAATAAGGATTACGATCTAAGCAATTTGAGCAAGCTCAAACTATTTTTCGCCAGGTATCGAAAACTCTTCCGTTTGATCATGTTGATGGTACTCTTCGAAGTTTACCTCACATGGGCATATGAAGAAAAACAACCATACCATTCAATCATCATTGATTACATATTGGACCTTCAGATATACACCAAGTACTTTTTTTTCTTGATAAGGCTGTTCTTGGAACAATTCGTTCTTAATTTCGCCATTCAGCTTTTATTCAGAGGATTCCATGGCTGGGGAAAGATTACAAACAAAAACTTAAACAAAGAGCACCAGTTTGGATACTACTCTTCGGTTTTGCTACTTACTGTTTTAGTTTCCAGTTCTATTAAATTATTCCCTATACTTATGTTGATCTGGCCCTACGATAACACATCGATTTCAGGGCCAGTAATCAACATTATTGCATTTATAAATATTATTGAAGCATTAACAATCATTACCAATTGTTCTTATTTCGGTGCAACCTTAATTTTACTGTTGGCCACATCCTTGCAAGTTCTAATTTCAAGATCAGCACAAAGTGTCCTTATTTCTCACTTTTCAGGTATCAGTCTTGACCTTATAGTTGAGGATGAAAAAAATCTTTTGTTTAATCAAATTCGATCCTATCAGGATATTTTCATGAAGTTATATGAAATATTTTAGAATTGCATCAATCCCATTGCTCGAAGTCTTGGGTTCTCCGTATGGTCAAACCCTCAGGATTGATCATCAAAACGTCATTTCCATCTATCGCAATGAGTGGTCCACTTAACTCGTTGACCAAATAAGGAAACTCATAAGTTTTATTCAATTCTCTCCTCTCATCAAGAGTTCTGTCTTGTTGTCTCCATGCATTTTCTTCATCTTCATTGCCGAATGGTTGGTTGCGTTCAATAGAACGTAACGCAATGAATATAGACAAAGGTATGTAATTCTTTTGGAAATTCCAGAATAAATATAATGTAATTATTGATAAAGGTGCAAGGAACGATGCACAAATGTAAGCACTTTGCAATGCCAACGTTCCAACCATAGTTAATTGGAAAAGAAGTAGTCCTAAGATAATTCTTCTGAAGACCAACGGCCAAACTTTTCCTGTGGAATGAGGAGGATGAACACATGCATATAATAATTGGTATTTGCAGACAAAATAACCAATCATAAAATATAATAATCCTGCAGAAAGAATTTTGCTGGACATTACCGAGTAAACAATAGTTATAATGAAAATCAACATAGGTTGCGGTAATTGCAATCCAAAATTGAACACTGGAGGTTTATACAATTTAAGATGATCTCTGGGCGTTTTACACCAAAATAAGCTACCTAATGGAAATTTTATCAAGTTTCCAAGTAGCAAAAGCTTATAAGGGAAGATTCCTAAACCTTGCAAAATAATCAAGTCCACGTAAAATAATGAAAGATCTCTCAATGATTGAGCTAGTTGATTAGCAATTTTGGTAGTATCACTTAAAAAAGCTGTTCCAAAAACAGTGAAGATCAAAAACAAGTTGACAAAAATATAGAAGAAGTTCTTTGATACAGATGATAACTCCTCGTCGCTGTTGGAAGTAAAACCTTGCTTTTTTGATATCCAGATATAAAAGTAAGGCATTATTAAATTCAAAATGGTAAAAATATAGGTGGGCAATAATCCAGTGATTAAAGTTTCGGCCCATGAATTAGCTTTCAAAAATTCCCCTAACTTTGGCCATATCTTGGAAATTGACTTCACATTCAAAAAGTTCGCCAAATAACTAACGGGGTATACCAAAAGAACACTTAATATACCAATGAAAATAGTTGTCAAAAATATTCTCATGTTTCTTTCCTTTCTAGATAAACATAAATTATCCCATCTAATATCATGTGGTGCTGGGGCTAGATTTGTAATAAGATGATTGATTTTTGGATCCAACACTGCTTGCGCTACCATTTGGGCCTGTGCTACACTCTTCATCGTAATAAATGAAGTAGATGTGGCAGGGTAATCCTTCTTTTTGGCTCTTGAAATCTCTTTGTCAATAATTGACAATTGCTCTGTATAATAATTAATTGCGTCGACTTTTGGACCAAAAAGTCCTAAAAATCCTTCGTTTATCTGTGGACGCTTATTTGATTCATCATTTAAGAAAGGTAAGCTATTTTGAGACTCATCGTTGTTTTGTTCAGCTTGTTCCACAAACTCAGTGATTTGCTCAATAATTGATGATCTGGGTGTATTTGAATTCTGTGGTGATCTTACCAGGGATTCAGATGATTCGTTGGTTGCCCATTCTGATGCGTGCTGTGGTAAATCGGAATATCTCTCATTCATATTGATAGTATCACCCAAATCGGTCAGAATATTGGCTGAGAGAAGATCGTTCTTACTAGCGATTCCATTTCTTTTGAAATATTCCACCCATTGTACTTCCAAATTGCGTAAGATTTTCTTTCTCAATTCGAACAAATTGTTTAAACTGCTCCATTCTTTTACTATCACGATTGAGTCCACTTCTCCGATGCCTAAGCTCTCTATGTGTCGCTTCAAATCCTCCTCGTCTCTCAAAAATGGAGGGATACCGGATAGTTTAATAGTTCTATCGGTGACAGAATTTTGCCTTCCCAAGTATGCTTGTCTCATGTTGATGATTTTAACGGTCTGTTTGAACAAAAAGTAGCTTACTACGAAGGTGAACACGTAGGTGAATACCACGTACAGCCACAAGAAAGGCGGATAATTGTTCTCGTCTGAATCAAGAATGCCCCAGAAGAATCGCTTTACCAACCCCAGGTCTTCATCCTCACCGTCACTAGGATAATCCTGATCCATTCTTCCGGTAAACTTATATCTGATGGGAGAAAGCACTGCCACAGCCAAAAACAAGCAAACACTGATGATCTTGATGCACATCTTGAAGAATCCGAGGAAAACAACCGCATCGAGTCCCGCATGCTCCAATATCTGCTGCTCGCTTATTCCATATACCACAGGGATCCATCCAAAGAGTGATTTGGCCGGGATTTTGGGGAGTCTTCTACGTGAAGATGAATGGAGATAGTTGCTATTGAAGCTATTGAAGTTCGCCACGTATATTTTGGGATACCGGACCCGTAACATGGAAAAGGTAAGAAATGCAGATAAGCCTAACACCAATGAAACAATCACTTGATAGCTCGCCACCCTTCCAGTAGCTGGTCGGTATACATTATCCGTGCCATTGTTGTGAGCTTTGTGAGTGGATTGGACTTCTATAGCCTTGTTTAAGCTTAGTGACACTAATGAATTCATGCCTTTGGAATTAGTTGAAATGACGATAGGGTTATTTGTTGCGCATAGTGATAATGTGTCACGTGTGGTGGTTGCAAAATATTAGTTATTAATTTGGTCAAGAAGAAACTACAAGGTTAGTATGGAAGCAGAAGTTCATTGGAAAGCGATATGATAGTTGATTTGAGTAGCTATTAGTTAGAAATATTTAATAGAGACCAATGGTAGGTATATTTATCATGGTTATTTGCAATCTGTTTTATTGGTCATTTTCTGTATGCGTTGATTTGGTGATGAGAGCCCGGTATAAAGTATCCATTTTCGATTCGATTCTCTCTACTTGTTGAGTCAATAAATCTTCAAAAAGGCGGATTTTTTCATCTGTGCGTTTTCGGTATTCTTCAAACTCATTCTCGACTTTCATGAGTATTGCATGGGTTAGTGCTTGTGATTCTAGGATCTGTTTTGTGTTTAGGGTTCCATCCAGGTTTGAAGAAAATGCATTGCTATTTGTTCCTCTTGATCCATATGACGTATCTGCACTGTTTCCCTTCGAATCAGCTTGCTTTTTAGGATCATTTGCTTTTGAAAAATTATTGGTTGCCTCAGCGGGCCGTTTTGGGGGTATTGTAAGGGAGGGATGTTTTGGATGGCCTGGTTTTTCCAACTGTGATGACCTAGTTGCCAGTGCCTGCACCGGTACTTTTGTATGTGTTTCTGTATTTGAATGTGCTTTTGCGTTTGCTTGTTTATGTGGGAATACCTTTGTTTGGGTAAGTGGATATGCTTGAACTGGATGGCCATTTTTACCTCCGCTTTGATCTATTGGATTATACACGTGCTGGATGAATTGTGGTTCCTTGATACTATCTGTTTGCGAGAGGACGTGATCTCCATCAATTGGGGTAGAATCAATGGGGTCATGTTGAGAAAATACGTAAGATGCCGACTTTCGATGGCTGATTTGCAAATCTCTAGATGTACGGTTTGGTGACCTTTGATTAGCAACGTTTAAAAGGCTCTTATTGCCATGACTCATTTCGTTGTTACGTTTTGGGAGAGATTTGATCCCTTTGACATCTTTTTCGATAGCTAGATGGTGGGGGGAGGATGCAGAGTTAATGGGTATAGGAATCATCTCTGACTCAATAATATTGCCAGGGTATTGATTTGGGGATGCATTTGTACTGTTGATGACTGTGATATCTTTGTGTGTCGTGATATTGGATGAATGGGTGGTGGTCGACTTGTTGCCCTTGGACTTGGTGGAGTTGATATATTCATTTAAGATGGTCAAGCGATTTTCATTTTCATTGAGTCCCAATGCATTGATTCCCGCCTTCTCGCTCACGAGCTTTTTCTTCTCTAGGTTCTTCTGCATGGTCTTGAATCGATTGTTGATGGTTCTTGTCTGCAAGATGTTGGAATGGAATCGTTGGTTGAACTCATGAAGCAAACTTTCCCAAGTCTTCAATGTATTTCCTCGTGTGAAAAGGTGCTTACGGTGCTTAAACACCAATTCTAGCAATACTTGGTCTGCCTCATAGGTGAATTGGAACGTACATCGTTTGCCAGCAGTTTTGGCCATTGGCGGTGATTCAACAGGGCTGCTGTTGCTAACCTGAGCGTTTGACATTGCCATTGGATGCAATTGATGTTTATTGACTTTGAAGTTGGTTCAAATGGTACGTTTTGTCCTCAATTCAGACATTAGCTGGTGTGTGGTTCAGGTGGATGGAATAAACCAAATACGCAGACCCCTGTCCAGAGCCCCTTTTGCCTGTCTTGACTAATTGGTTCTTCCTCCAGAGAAAATGAGTTGGTAAATCAATGATAATATGGGCGCTTTTAGCGAGCATCTAGAACAAGTCCAACACTCCAAGTAGGTCAAGCAACTCAGCTATTTGTTTCAATTAGTACTATGCGAAAAAGTTCCCTGCTTTTCACTGCTCCACATTGTGATCTAGTGCGGCAGATAAGAAGATTATATTTACAAGCAAACCATAACTCCGCGCTTTAAACTTCATTTCATTAGCCACTACGATTCATTAGAATTTGTGTACAGTGTGCAAATCCTAATTGGCAGAACCTTTTGATCAAATCATTCATTTGTCTTAACCATCACTACAAAAATAGAACCAGGAATCACCAGCTTCTATCAGTACAACATCTTCAGGTGGCTTCCAGCTAAGAACCCATTTGAGCCCAGAAGTTGGAAGCAGGAATTGCCTGATACTACACTTCAGTTACCAACTTGCATAATAGTGTAAAACCACACTTTTGTTACCTTCTTGAACCAATGAATAGCAAAAACCAACAATATGGATAACTCATACCTATACACCAAAAAGTTCATTGATACACAGATCAAAATTTTGAATCGGCCCATTCAGTTGGATTCGGCACTAGAGGATATATTGGCTCGTCAACAAGAATACGGATCCGAGAACAACCTCAGTAAAGCACAATTAGCACGCGTTCTAACCAAAATAAACGTACGAATGAAACGCCATAACAACAACATTTATTCCAGCCAAATCACCCATCGTGTGGTACAGCAGATTGTCAAGTTGGAGCAGAACAAATTAAGAGATGTGAACGAGCAGTTAATCCGAGCCCGAGCAGTATTGAAACCAATTCTAGTGCCAGAAATCGATGACATTCCCGAATTTAGACTGAAACAGCGGTTACAAGAACTAGGACAGATTTTAAATGATCTACCTGAGTCCAAATATTTGATAGTCAGTCAAGATATGGAAAGAGAAATCACTTCAGAAGAAGAGTCTGATGGTGAGCAACTCCTTGTTCAGGATGAACAAGAAATGGTTGAACATTCACCTTCTGCCAAAGAAACTAGAGCACAACAAAGGCGAGAAATAGCAGAATCCATCAAGAAAAGTGTTGATCCCGCAGAATTGGAACTGATGTTACACGATTATGAAACTCTTCGCCTTAAGCTTCTCGAGGTGCACCATCAATTGGTCTACAATGTGGAGAAAACCGCCTATTTAACAGATCTCAGAAGTCAATTGAGTGAATTCATGGACGCTAGTAAAGATCAAGAAGCTGAGGCAGACGAAGGATTGGGAGTTAGCGGGATCCAGGCCAATTTATTTTCAAGTACCCGAAAGGAAGACCAATTGACGCATGAGCTTAATCGATTCCGGATTCTTGTAGAGAAAGTTTCCTTCAAACTCAATAATTCTCAGGGGAAAAACAGCATACGAGACGCAGTTCATCAATTGAACGAAGAAGGTTGAAATTCCTTAAATTATGGAGTACATTTATCGGCAAAATTCACAATATAGAGATGACAAATGCCCTGGATAAATTAATATATGGTGATCCTAGAATGCTGCAAACGCAACAATTTTTCCAGTTAAGGGATGTGAGGTAATCGATCCACCCAGCTGTTGTGGCAAGATCAATGTGTGATCGAAATTATCTAGCCAGCTAGTTGTAGATGAAACGAATTTGAATTTAAGGAGAAAGAGTACGTGACCTTTAGCCAAGAGACACCCAATCGTATTCAACCACACTGCTGGAGAACATCCCCAAAATATCAAATTTCACCATATCTCTGGTAGAACAATATTTCACCAGTATGGACTTGGCATATGTCACCACTAGATCCACCATAATCATAGTTGTTTCTACATTTCTGAGACAGCAGTTAATTAAATTAATATACACAAGATACTTGCAAATTATCTAATCGAACAAACCGAAACCCATGTCGTCATCAGACTCCTCCTTGGCTTCTTCGGCCTTCTCTTCAGCAGCTTCAGTGGCAGCAGCACCACCGGCAGCAGCGGAAGCACCACCAGCTGGAGCAGCACCACCAGATGGGACAGAGGCCAACTTGGTGTTACCTTCGGCAATCAATTCGGCGACGGTCTTACCTTCCAATTCAGCCAACAAAGAAGAGACTCTGGAAGCTTCGGCCTCGACACCAACAGACTCCAACAAAGCAGTGACATCGGCGGCGGATGGGGATTGGTTACCACCTTGGACCAACAACAAGTAAGCAGCTAAGTATTTCATTTTAGAATAATCACTTTAAGCGGGACGGCAGACTATCCTTTGATAGAAGAGTTTAACCTGGCTGGTGGAAAATTTGTTCTGGTGCTACCATCGCTATCCTGCACTGTGTGGTACTGCATATAGTATTTGGCCGTCATACAACCAGAGGCAACACTGGAGTGTTTGTATAGTTAACCCTCACCCACGTGGAAAAAGCAGTCACAACAAAACGCTTTTCTCTCTTGCCCTCACACACCCTATCCTGTATACAGTCCAGGTTCCATCCCTCACTCCCAGGGCACGACGATACTGCGACTGTAGTGAAAAGTTGGTTCTCTAAAAATTTTCTTTCCTAGCTATCATCTAGTACAACATGTCTGAAACTAGTAAGTGTGGTCAAATGGAAGACCGAGTTGGAGGTGACAACCAGTGCAGGTGGAATCAATGATCCATATAGAATACCAATGCCCCATCCACCAGAGGATATCAAGAAGTCTACCCAATCTACAACAAAGTATCCGTGACAAACCAGTCAGAACTGCAATTCCAGGACTGTGTATGCAGTGGGAATAATAATAGGAGATATCCATCACTATTGCAAACGATCTATCGATGAACTGAGATCGAAGAACTGAGCGGTGGCATGTTCCCAAGCCCGTAGGTGACCAGCTCGTCTGATCCCCGAGATCCATAGGAAATCATCAAGCACCAATAGACCTCCACCTCGAGCCTTCGTCAATTCGCCAACGTTGAATACTAACCATTTTAGCTGACAGAAAAAAGAGAAACTTCAAGACCTTCTCCTTCAAGGGTGTTGACCTCAAAGACTTGGTTGGCATGTCCAACGAAGACTTCGCCAAGTTGTGTGGTGCCAGAGTCAGAAGAAGATTCTCCAGAGGTTTGGACTCCAAGCCAATGGGTTTGATCAAGAAGTTGAGAGCTGCTAGATTGGCTGCTGGTGAAAACGAGAAGCCAGCTGTTGTCAAGACCCACTTGAGAAACATGATCATCGTTCCAGAAATGATCGGTTCCGTCGTCGGTGTCTACAACGGTAAGGTTTTCAACACCGTTGAAATCAGACCAGAAATGGTTGGTCACTACCTCGGTGAATTCTCTATCACCTACACCCCAGTTAGACACGGTAGAGCTGGTAACGCTTCTTCCAGATTCATCCCATTGAGATAAGCTACTGGTTCTTGTAATTTAATGGTATCATAATAAAAACTATCGAAAACAATGTCTGTAGGTTGTTGTAGTTTCAATCTCGTATCCTCTTCACTTTATGCTCCAGTAGTGCACATAGCCTGAAATTTCACCACACTAATTCACTATGCGATACCAACACCAACAGGACAACAGAATAAGCTAAACTCATTGAAACAAGAGAATTACTGAAGTTAGGATAAAGGTTGCGATTCAGGCCTTCAACTGAATATTCCCGCATCGTTTCACCCTGGCTTACCTCCCTTTGTCAATATCCCAAGTGTGTAAGATCTCGTGATCTCTGCGAGATTTTTCATTTGCTGAATCATTTTGCAATCATTTATGACGAGTGACTAATAGCATATATATCGGCTTGAAACTCGTTCTTTATCATCAAGGACATAGAAAAAATGTCTGAGATAAGCCCAGCGAAGGAGATCACTTTTGGTGCCCTTTCAGGGATGATAGGAAAGGTGGTGGAGTTTCCATTCGATACAATCAAAGTCAGACTCCAAGCGTCTCTGGTACAGTTATCATCCCTCCAAATGATCAAAAGCACATATCACAACGAGGGAATTCTCAATGGGTTCTACAAAGGCTTTAGAGCACCTTTGATTGGGGCTTGTGCCGAAACTTCCATTCTTTTTACGTCATATAACTGGTCTGCTTTAAAATTTGCTTCGTCCTTAGTGCCCCCAAAAGGAACCAAGTATAATGAAGAAAACCTCCCCTTTTGGGCCAAGTGCAGCTCCGGTGCATTTGCTGGATTCATGGCCTCGTTCATCCTCACTCCGGTAGAACTAATCAAATGTCAGCTTCAAGTATCAAATTTGACAGGAACCCATGACTCAAGCCGAAGCTACGTTTTTTACATCAGGCAGATTCTACAGAAGGAGGGCATTTTGGGACTTTGGAATGGGTTGTCTAGCACTTTGGTGAGAGAAGTGGTAGGAACGGCAATTTGGTTCGGAACTTACGAATATATCAATGATCAATTCAAGCAGAGCCCAGACATCTCCATCTCGCCTCATTTACAACCCCTTATAAGTGGTGCTCTGGCAGGGATGGTATTTAATTGGGCAATTTTCCCCGTGGATACCATCAAATCAAACATTCAAACCTACGAAATCCTTTACTCACACGATAAAACCAAGCCCAAACAAATTGGAGTATGGTTTATTGTACGGAAATTAATGGGCAAACCAGGTGGTGTCAAAAATTTTTACAATGGTTTGGGAGTTACGCTAACAAGAGCAATACCTGCCAATGCACTTATCTTTTTCACTTATGAGCAATTAAAAAAAAACTTCTGATTCATTTCAATGTTACATACTTTTACATCAACATTATAGATTAATACCATGATTATTTATTAGAATCTTTTCATCCTTATGCTTGTCGACTACGTTCACTATGTAATATTTTCAACCTAAATTATACACGTGTAATTAGTTTTTCAATATAAATTTACAAATTATGAAAGGAATACAAAAATATTGTAAAAAATACAAGGTTAGAAGTCAAAGATATAAAAATTCTTTTTTAGTGATATCATTAAGCCTTCAAGATAGCGTCGACATATGCATTGGTCTTTTCCATGTTACCCAATGTTTCTTTTGCAGATTCGACGTCATATGATTGAAGTTTTACATTAATGAATTCAATAAGGGTAGCTCTTTTCTCCATTAACACATCTTTATTGAAAAAGTCCACAAGATATTCCAAAGGTTTCTTAACCGATATCAGTAAAGACTTGTTCTGCAAATCAATGTGAACAGTTTTCACTGTGAATCTCATTTTCATGTACTTGGTCAAGATTAAAAGGTTGTCCAACAAGACCACAAGATCACAAACTGCTTTCAAAGAAAAATCTGGATACTTCAACCAGGCATCACGAATATTTGATACCAACGATTTCAATGACATCCAATTGTCAGTTTTACCTTTACCAATAAAAGATGGGCCAATGGAAATATGGTAATCCTTGAGAGAGGTTGCTGTATCATCTGAAGCATTTAAGTCAACTAACTTAACCATTTTCATAGCACTATCAATCAAGTTGATGAATACTAGCCATTTTTCTTCTGTCATTTTCTCAGTTGCGAGGATTAAATTATCAAAATTAACTTCTTCCTCAGGTAACACTTCATTAAAAAGTGAAAATCTGGTTCCCACATCTTGGGTTGATCTTGGCTTCAAAACTCTTAATTCTTCAACAACTTTTCCATAATTTAAGAATGAGCCAAGGTTTTCCATGAACTTGGATAATAGATATGAATTATTCACGAGAATTCTTCTTCTTGGTCTAAACCATATGATCACTTTTTCATTGATGGAAGCTGAAAGTTTAGCAGCTTCATTCTCATAAATCTTATAGTCAAAATTTTCGTCTGAGAGTCTCTTCATAAGCGATAATAAAAGATTGGAGGCAGCAATCATGGAACTGTAATCTGAAGTCACAGTATCCACATCTTTTAACGTGAGCCTATCGTTGGACTTGTTACAATCCATATAGTCGATATTATCCAAAGGCAACACCAAATCACGCACTTCAGGTTGATCATCGCCATCACACAGCAATATATATGGATATCCAATAAAGTACCTGTAGAGTACATGGTGACTTATATGGAAATTCCAAATCATCTTGACTAAAAGCTCTCTTTCTAGAACCTGTCTGGAAGAGCTAAATCTTGAAAACTTGATCGACAGCCTAGAGCTGTATGTAGGGATGAAATTGTTTCCATCAATGAGCGACCATATTCTCTTTGAAGCCTCAGTGAATTGTGCAACATTAGTTCTATTAGCAGATACTTTTGAGATCAAAGAAAGACACACCAATATTCCGAGGTCATTAAGATCATCCCAAAATCTGTAAGTGTTACTGATCCAGGTTGCCTCTTCTTTATTCAAATCAGGAAATTCCTCCACATTTTCCTTTCCCAAGATAGTACAAAGGCAAGCGATTAATGCATGATATATAGATGCCTCTCTTCTGATTGAGAAATGTTTAAGGAAAATACCTTTCGAAGGCAAGATTTGGTGACCTGGTTGGTAGTATATGTAATAAAGATCAATCAATTTATTCATTGTTTCCCAACCTGGTAACAAATACTCTTCTAGTTGGCCTTCGGGGAAAGGATTAGCCCAAACTTCTTGTTCATCTGTAATTGCGCATTGAACCAGTTTGTATGTATCAGAAGATTTTTGATCCGAATCTGATTTGGTTCCTATTGAACCTGTGGAGGTATTTCCCGAGATGGTTGGTAATTTTACTTTAGATTGAGGGGATTCTATTTTAGTTTCGGTCGATTCAGGTTTTGGAGTAGCCATGGATGGTGCTTCTTTATTGTAATGGGAGTTTTGATAATGAGGATCTGGGAATCCATGGTAAGGGTGCATTCCTCTTCTTGAATATTCCATGTCTTTATAACGTCTATCTCTGTATTTGTCGTATGGGTATCCATTGTATTCATCGGCCAGCTCACTTTCGGGATACAGAAAGACTCTTGGAGGTGGGATTGAGTACGAGTTACTGTGAGGAGTTGAAGGGTAAGGAGATGGTTGACTGGAGGTTGATGTGGATGGATTGACAAGTGATGGGATAGTTGGTGGGATTCCTGATTGGCTGGAGACCGGTGGAATGTTGGGGGGTTGTTCCTGATTGTGTGAGTTAGGATTTGGAGGCATGTTGGTAGGAGGAGGCATGTAAGTCAGATGAGGAAGAGGGCCTGGGGTATGGCTTGGACTAGGGGTAGTGCCCTGGGGTCCCCAAGCACCGTAAGGTGCCCAATAATGTTTCCTTGACCAGGAATTTTGGGGAAATCCGCCAGCATGGGATGGAGGAGGCATTGCCCAGTGTCTTGGGTATGAGTTCATATGGTGATAAGGAAAAATGGGGCCGTAGTTTCTGCTGTAATCGTAAGGATATGGAGTTTGAGAAGCCTTGGATGAAGCTCTGGAGCTAGGAGCAGGATGTCTTTGAGGTCCATTGGGATCTATGTGATGACGGGAATAGTACGAGTAATCGGTGGATGTATAGGACAAGGTAGGAGAGGCAACCTGAGGTTTGGAGATGGATTCGGAGTCGGAAACGGGAGTTTCTAACAGGAAAGAAGCTACTCCGGAGATCTTGGAGTCTTCTTGGGTACGGAGCTTTTTCTTAGAGTCATCATCTTCCGATTTGATTATTGGTCTGGCATCCTCCAGAACCATGGAGGCGGACCGCTTCTTGCGGCGGCCTCCTCTATTGCTCTGAACAAACACACATTCGATGCCCAAGAACTTGCAGTTGGAACACACCCGGGTGTCTTGGGAAATGATCTTGTTGGTGCCATCAACGGCAACGATGTTCGAGATGGGCTCACCATCACACTTGATCTTCTTTTCCCGGCATGACAAGCATGCCCTACGGGACACAGGACGGCGGGAAGGAGGGGATGAGGAAGACGGGGAGTACTTTGGTCTGGCCATGGTGTATAGGACTGATGAAGGGCCCGGTGTGTGGCCTGAAGTTTGTGCCTAATTTAAGCCCTGAACGCTGGAGTTAATTCCAGCACTAGCAAAGGTTATATATGATGCGACCTCAGATGTAGGAGATTAACCGGCCTAGTTGGGAAGGGTGTGGGGAGGTTTGCTGTGGGAGGTGGTACGGCTAGAAGGAGAAGGAGGAGTTGTTGGGGGCTTTCAGTAACACTCAATTTTACACACGCCGAGGACAATAGGGTGAAACCTGTACTGAGAGGGTAGAGATTTAGCGATCTTGTTTAATTTAAATTTAGTTGTGTTTGCGTGAGATTGCGTGGGTACAGTGGAGGAGTAAATTTACGACGACGTTTAGGGAAATGGAACACCGTGGGCTGTGTGCGCGGTAAAATGGGAGGTTCGGGGTACCAATACGGCGACGATCCACCGTCACCACCCAACAACCCCCACTGGGTGCATGGGGTGGATACCGGTATATGGTCATGGCATGCAAATGCCCATACACCGGAAGGTATGTGCGGGTTTCGAGATTTTGTGGTAATTTCACCTTGTTTTTGGTAATCTGGGGACGGGGAGTGGTAGGGAGAAGGCATTTCCAACCCAGTGAAAGGCGTTTGAAAACAGGGCCCAAGTGCATGCCTCAGCTGGATGCATTGGGGGGTAAGTGAAGGTGGTGTGGCAGATGAGGATGTAGGTCGGGAGCAGCATACGGAAGGTGGTGGTGGTGGGGCAAGAGATGGGTTGGAGGTAAAATGGCCGGAATGGCGGAGATCCTCCGCGGTAGAACCAACTCCCATGGCGATGGAGGAGGCGGTGGCGGTGTTACCGGGGATCGGGGCGCGGGTAATGCTGGCGATGGAACGAGGCGCACTTGTGATGGTGGTGGGATGCGAATGGTGAGATGGCATGGTGGTGTAGTGCGTGAGCAATATGGTGAGATTTTGGGGTGATGCCCAGCGAGTCCAATGGAGGTGATCTCACTTCAGTTGGGCTGCAACGGGAGCCGAGATGGTTCTGTCTGAGGTTCTTGCTTAGGTGGTGATGTGGTGGTGATGTGGTGCTATTTTGTGGTACTGTGCTGTGGTATTATGTTGTGGTGGTGTGGGTCTCCGGTAGTCTGAGTCCAGTGCCGGTAAGCCGGCGGGGCGGGGGCCTATGGCATTTGCTGGCCCGCCCCGGCATTCCTGAGGGTCCCCGCCGATCCCCCCGCGGGGTGACGAAATACCATGCCAAAACCACGCATGAGGCGAAAACTCCAGCGAACGGCTTCCAGATGAAATTCGATGGATATTGTAGGGAAACAAAAGAAAGAACCAATAATGTACCGTATTGGGACACAGACCAATTCGAACCACACTACCCCTACCGCTGTGCTGTATCACCGGAGTAACAAAGTTTCGGGGTAGGGGTGCCACTATTGGACACATAGTTCATGGCCAGTTCTGGCACTATGGCCGGCGAACGTCATGTAGCGGGGCCAAAACAAATGGTGCGATAATTGTGCCATGTTGGCCAGAACTGGGGCTAGCTGTCTTTATTGCTCATAGATTAATTGTACTGTGATGTTATTGGAAGGGACTGATGTGTGTGGTTTTACGGCGGTGCCATTTCAAGTGCCATATTCATTGGAGTCGGGGTTGAATAATTCGCTCAAAAAATAGGGGCTTCTGCTGATGTGGCTTCCTTAGATTCCACCGTAATTTCTTAGGGGGTGATCTCACTAGTGATCATATTATCTGGCCATCGCCATGTATGGAGTTGTCGAGGGCCATGGATTAATCCGATATTCATGCCATTGGCACTATTTCAAACATCGGCATGCATTTATTGCCAGTGCAGCATTTCAGGCAATATTGGAGGTGTTTCGAATGAAATGCCAATATCCCATTGGGGCCGGAGGGGTGGTGAATCCATCGGTGGTAGATCTTGCAAAGATCTAAATAATGAGGCGTACGATCTCCGCCCGGGCTTGGGATGGCTGCGAAACCCACCGCCCTAAGTGGGACACCGGAGTAGTGCCGGGATAGGGGAACAATCGGCGGTGACTGGCAGGCCACGATGGTAATTGTGGTAATTGTGGTGGTGGCTTTGCCGGTGAATCTGAGTTTGGTCATAGGTGGAGTAGCAATGTCGGGAGGTTGCTGTGTGGGTACTGATAGGTCACCGGCACCGCCGGTGACCATGGTGGTGGTGGCGGTGTTCGTGCGGTGGGCGGACAATAGAAATTTTAGCGAGAAAGGGGAACTTTGTGGGTTCGCAACGGAGGCGGAGTACGGCCTAGCCTATAGTGAAGTGGATGGTGGTAACCATGGTAGTAACCATGGTGGTATGAACACTATTGCGACACACCATGGCTTGTAGATGCTACAGATTTTACGTAGATTTCTTCCATGTGGAACCTGGTGGAATGCTGTGGTCATCAACATCGCTGTAGTATGAATGACATGATTAGGCTATTTATAGCGATAAAATTACCATGGAAAATTATTTATGACTGGAGAGTATTCACCTCATCTCATGTGGCCAAAGTGTCAGGAATGAAAAGTCGGATGTGGGCCCTTGAAAAATATACAATTACTCCGAATATGCACCATGATGCCTTCTATTGTGCCACTGGATCATACCTCGCTACCAATTGACATTCTTGGCTGGTCGCTAAAGTTCACCATTTCACTGTCCATTACTTGTATGCTCTCCTCGCATTGGGATGGCCTAACAACTAATTTCTAGAACATGGCAACATACTTTGCTTAGCAGCTTTAGCGTTCAAAATAACTTAAACTTTCTAACAACTGCCCCTAGCACCACATTTTAGTCTGTTTAGTCTAGATGTTTTTCTTGTTAAATTCTTCAAATGTCAGTCAATTTTCACCTCTTGATCTATAAATAATTCCTTCATCTGATATATGGTCATACATGTCTCAATTTGATACCCACGGATGTGGATTGCTCTCATTGGTGGTGAAAAGAAAATTAGCAGCGCTTTCCTCAAGTTTCTTCGTGTTTATTAACCATACTGACATCACATATATTTCTCATACTTTATTTCCCATATTTGATTCTTACGTCACTCGTTCTCACCCTGTAGTTACCGTTGTTAATTACGCATACTACATTTCCCTTAATTAATTTGCCATGATTCCCCCAATTGTCCCATGTGCAATTCTTCATATTCACTTCTACGTTTGTTGTACTTGTTGTTATTTCTTTTTTCACATGCCAAATGCTTATCAGTAATTTTCGTTGAAAGGCATATCAACATTTATTTGTCTTCCTATCGTCATATTTTGCTTATTGTAACCTCACAATAATACAATCAACTCCTTATCAAGGTTATCTCGATCTATGAATTGGGCATCGATAGGGCTTGCCCTTTATATTAGGTCCACACCTGAATATTGTTGTCTATCGATAGCTAAGTTTATGTGGAAGTCTGGCACCTCTCAAAAATAATGATCTGTGGTTTTGATGCCTATTCTGGAAAGGTCCCTCCGTTCAGCCGTGCTCGTCAACGGTTAAGCGAACATATGGCGAAATGCTAGTGGTTCCGGTTTTACCACCAATATACAACGAGATTCTACAATAAAACTCAAAACTACATGAATACAGTGCCAGCACCGCTGGTCTCGTCTATTGTCTAGTGTTGAGCCAAAGTGGACTTCTTAACCTTCATAAACTTCAAGATCTCCACCAACTTGACACTTCCAGTCAACAACTCTTCCTTGAAGTAAAACAAGAAGGCAGCCGTGGTGATGGATTGGATCAACTTGACGGTTAAGCCTCCGTACAAACCTTCAAGACCCTCCTCGTGGATGATCTTCTTAATCTCCTGGTACATTGACAAGGTCTTCTCCTCACCCACCTTCTTCTTCTTGATATGCATTCTGGCCTTCAAAGTGATGTAGGGGTAGGTCAAGGAAGTTGCAATCAACTTACCGAATGCACCAATAAAGAAGGCATTGATGGCGGTGAACGACTTCTTTCCCTTGGACGCAACAATAAAGTTCTTGCACTGCTCGAAAATGGTGTACTGGATGATGGGGTTGATCACCAACACCAAAGCCGGCAACACCCCAGCAAACAACGTGGAAACACCGTCTTGTTCAATGATTTCCAAAATGGCGCCAAAGGTGGAGGTGGAACCCTTGATTTCGTCACCATCTTCTGTCTTCTTCTTCCGGGTCATGGTCCTGGTGTTCGCAACCCAAAAAGGATTGGACCCCACACAGGTGATGGAGCCGGCAATGGCACCGGTGATAATGGACTGGAACGTCGACAATCCCTTGCCCTTGCGTGAGGTTGAGGAGTTGGCTTTGAGGAAAACGTTGGACGTCAACTCGTAGAAGTAGTAGTAGATGAAATTGGTAAGGGTAATTCCATAGAGGGCACTTTCCAATCCCGAGTATAAGCCCAGAATACCCTTCTCGGCAATGATTTCCTTAGCGGCGAGGTAGGTGGAGTTCTGAGTCAAGCTGTTCAAGATTTTCTTCTGGGTGGTAGCACTGATGGAACCTTGGGGTTCACCAGTACCGGTTTCTCCAGATGCCTCGGGATCAGACAACACCTGTTTCTTCTTCTGGGCCGTCTGGGCCAAGGTAGACAAAGTCACAAGGGGATAGGTCACGATCATAGACAAGGCACCACCACCGGCACCGGCGATGGCATGGGCAATTTCTTCAACGTCGGCCATGATTGTTGTTGGAAGTAATGAAAAGCCGGTGTTTATATAGATGAACCGTGGATAGCAGAATCACATGTCTCTGTGGGGTACCTGCCATCACGTGCTCTGGGGCGCGTATTTCAGTCCCTTAGCTGGCCTGCATAGAAACGGGTGAATCCTGGCTTCCTGCATCAAACCAGGGCACTTTGGGTGGTGGATGTGTACCGGATGGTGAGGATGAAATGGAAGTGAGATTGAAAAATGGCACCACCAGAATAGCGCATTGCGTGCGCGGCTCAATTTTATCATCACCAAATCGCATCTTTCGGGCTCTGGTGGGTCTTAGGTTATTACCATCACCATCATGGCTGTTGAAACAAGAAACTCGTTGATCGTCAAGCTCGGTGCCTTCGGTACCGTGGCCATTGGTCTCTTCCTAGTGGGTAAAAAACACATCGCTAACTACAAGGACGACCGTCACAGAAAAGAAACCGACGCAAGAATCGATTCTGAAGAAAACGAGTTTGGAGTCCATGCCCATCGTCCAGGCTTCCCTACTCACAATCCTACGTTGGACTACAACAGAGAAGGTTCTAAATACGAAGGTACTGGTTCTGCTTACTCTTCAAGACGTCCAGGTGACCGTTTGTCCATGTTTGCTATTTTTGACCGTAGTTGGTTTGGTAAGGACAAGTAAGCTAATGAACAACCGATGAGAACAATTAAATGTATTCTGGAGGCCCAAATTCAAGACCCCCTCCTAGATCTGTTGCACTTTCCCTTTTTGTTTCAGTGCAATCATTTATTAAGGTTTGCCTCATTAGATCTACCCCTGTTCCCTGTGCTCCTGCTCAATACTCTACAAAAACCCCAGATAATTCTCCTAATGCATCTACATCATTTCCGCGGTTGGATGGCTTCCTGCCTTTGTATATACGCCTAATCTATTTTGCTAATTCATCAAATGCCACCTCGTAGATCAAGTTGGTTTTCATAAACTTGTCCAAACACCACCCACATAAAAAGTTATCCTGTAATTCTTGAAGAATCATAATAATGTTACTCTTGATTTGGTCATCCTGGTTGAAGAGATTCATCAAAAGTAGCTCTATTCCCTTGTTCTTGTCGAATATCGTTAAGCTTCCTCCATGTATTGATGAAGTTTGCAAGCTGGTGGATGAGTTTGGTGGGATTAAGTATGTAATAAGCAAAAATATCTCTAATGAACGTCCACTTATGAGATATTTGAGGAAGTTGAACCAGATCTCTCTTTCGTTCACCTTAGGATTATTTGAGATATTATTTAAACTTTGCAAGTGATATTGAAGGTCGATCATAAGGTTTAATTCGTTGGCGAGATTAGGAAGTAAAAGATTGTAATACAATTTTCCATCAAAAAGCAAATCTTGAAATTGTTTAGAGATCATCTGATAACATGATATCTCAAGAAGCTTATTCGAATCACTCAGCCAGAAGTAACCTATACCATCCATAAGTAAAGTCAAGTCTTTTTTAGTGTTCAGCCCAGAATTGGTAGGAAAATTGTTATTAAAATTCTTGGAGCTTAATAAGATCCGAATAATTTCATTTATATGTCTTCTGAAAATTAATTGGATCGTGGTAAGATCATCATTATAATTAAATAATGATAATTGAAGATTAGATAGGAACTTTGCGTCTTCCGAGATAATCGATGCTTTGTAGTCTGGATCAGATGGATATTGTGAGGTGAGATGAAATTCATTCGAATCCAAGTCATATAATAAATCCCATAATTTATCATTGTGTTTGAAGAATGGATTAATTGTACCTGCAATGAAAGAATCACACTCCTCTAACAAATCGATTTTAGACACATCAATGATAGGAAAAATGTTATAATTTGTCAAAAGGCCGCTTAAAATTCCTCCACCAGATATGATTTTTAATGTCAAGAGAATATAGTCAATAATATAACCTGAAGAATTCTCGTAACTTAAAAAGATTATCTTCTTACCTGTCAAGATAGCGTTGATAAGGATAATTATTGGAGGAGTTTGCAACCCATATATTGTCAATTCACTCTTCAAATTTGTTGTCACCAACTTGGAAGAAAGTAACTTGATTAAATTAGGTTTTAAATTAAGATCGGTAGGATTGAGATAGTCACCGATTGTATCTGGAAGTTCGACCATGGGAATCTTGATCGGAATATTCATATTATTGAACTTGATAATGGAGTTGAAACTCAAGTCTTTTCTAATAAATAGGTCTTGGTTGATTACACTGTTTTTGTTAATTCCCATAAGCTTATTCCTGAAGGATTCATCGTAGTATATTTTGTCATTAATAGGAAGGTCCAAAATGGAAGTTATCAACAACTTTTTAATAATAGAAATCGGATGAGAGCTATTGGAGAATTTGAAATTTTTCACATTGATGGACAGGTACAACTCTTTGATATTATCGAGATTATTCTCAGCAAAGTATTTGTCCAAACATATAAGAAGGAGGGGCTTAAAGTTCTTGAAGTATAGGAGTTTGGTGATGATGGATAAAGATTTTATCACCGAGCCTCTCTTGAACTTTGAGTCTTTTAAGTTGATGACAATAGTGTAAAGGAAGTAGGGCTCGGGCTCGCAAGTGGCACGATTGAACAAGTATTGAAACTCGCCAGTTGTAGTGTTCCTATAGAGCAAAAACAACGTAAAGTCTTCTTCTCTTTTGTGAATTTGGTCTGGTAACATTAGTTCCGGAAGAAACACGAGGTTTTGGATTCCTGGAAGTTGGCTGGGGTATTGATGAATAAGAGATGGGCCCTTATCGATATGGAACTCCGCCGTTATAATGTATTCAATGTTACGAGTCATTTCGGATGGTAGTAGAATAAGATGAGCAAAGGGGTTGGTGGGCGTAAAGGTCAACGGTTTTCACGGGTGGCGTGTTGCTAAGAAGTGGACAAGACACAAGGAGACAGGAAACACCGGAAAGATCCACAAGTCGATGTAAACAAGTCCAAATGGTTGGTAACTTCTATGTTGTGATATATTTCACGCCTCTTTGAAGGTAATCGATGAGCCTGCAATGAATGTGGTGGTTATTAGGTGTTCAGTAGTTCTTTTTTGAAAGTGTTAGACGAGACGGCTGAAAAGGGAAAAGAGGTGCGAGTACCTTAGAACCTTGACAATTCACAACTTAGCGTGGCATTGGACCATTGACGTAGATATCAAGAGATCTGGGTCGGGAATAGATCAGGCTTCTGTAGTGTTGTTATGATCGAGACCAAACAACACAGTATGCTATGCGTCAGGGGCTGTTTTGAATCAACTACTACTGTTTACCACCCAAATTTCAGGGCGAAATCGTTCCATAGGGGTAAATTAGGGCTCCAAGCAGGAACAGGATGTATTGGCGTCAATTTTAGATCTGGAAACCTTCCGTGTGAGAATGTGGCCAACTGGCTGTTTGGAGGAAGTGTTGACGTCCCATCTGATGTCTTTCAGGGGTTCCTGGCGCACTTTTCACGATGGTAGTATGAGCTCCAGCCTTGATAATGAAAAATGTTGGAATTTTCACTACAGCTCTAAAACCGTGTATCAAAAAGACACAGCAGTGTATGAATATGGGTAAACTTAGCACCCTTCGAGACCATGTTCTACTTCAACATTATCACATCGTACATGATGAAACCACTTGTTTCGTGAAAATTTCCAAAATTTCGCAAACAACCTGAAAAATTGGAAATCTGGTGATTTGAAAAATTACTTACCTGGAAATACTCGATTTTTCCCAGTATTAGCTAGCTACAAGCACCCAACACTCATCTTATATTATCAGCGTTCTACTCATCATAGTCTATGGGCCCCAGTGGTTAATTTGAAATGTAGTGTAATTATATCACACGCGTCATCAGTAAACCCTGAGTAATCCAGCCCCATCGCAATATTCGCCGAATTAGGAAAGCGAGTTGGGTGGTTTCGACAGGTGGCCATAAATAGTAGGGCCATAATTGTAACAATTCCGACTATATTGTAATTAGGTCACAGCTTCACTTTTCAGGCCAGCTGGTTCGGATGGGAAACTACAAAGTCATAACAATATTAGAACCAGCTCTGCTAGTTAAAGGCTTACACTATTTAGTAATATTTATACAGGAGCAAACACGGTTCGCTCATTTCTTGTCAAAGTAGTCGGTCATTTCTTGGTCCAACTCTTCCACAGTCTTTTTGGTCTTCTTGACTGGCTTCTTCTTTTGAGCTGGCTTAGCCTTAGGGGCAGCAGCCTTACCAGCCTTGACGGCCTTGAGTTGCTTCTTGGCAGCTGCGATCTTTGGGTTGACAATAGGATTGGCAGTGATTCTACTGGCCAAGGTCTTCTTAGAGGGGTCAATGATCAATTCCAACTTTAATTTAGAGGAACCTCCGTCGATTGGAGCACCGTTGAACTTTTCCACGGCTAAGGAAGCGGACTTGTTAGTCTTGAAGATGACGGTGGCGATACCCTTGAATTGACCCTTTTCATTGTAGTTTAAAGAGATAGTTTGAACACCACCAACTTGAGATTGGAAGAAATCCTGAAAAATTTGTTAGTTAATCCGAGAGGAAATATATAGCACGGGGTGCGGTAAAGAGGATAAGGCCAGAAGGCCGTCTATAATGAACTGTGGGAATGATGACGACGTCGATCTATCGGTGAGTCCAGTGTCAAGCAACTTACGTGAATAAGTCTCCCACAGGTTCATGATACTGCTTGGGACTGGGGCCCGGGCAACATAAGTAAATATGTCACGGCAATGTCTGCATGATAGGGAACGCGGGCGTTGTAGTAACTTTGGCCCGCCAATCATGCAGAAGGGTGCATCTTAATCTAATAAGACACGGTATCATGTCATTATAGACTGGTGCCGATAGGCACCAGTGTAGCAGAAACCATCGACAGATGATTTGTATAGCTCTCGGCATACTGCCGGTGGCCCTGTGCCCACGGCACTTGCTTACGTGCATTGGTATCACCCATGCACCAGCAGCCTTTATCCCATTCATCACACCACGGCTTACTCACGTCTGACCAGCAGAGTGAGGTTTTTGTTCTTTAGGAACATACCTTGATGTTGTCTTGCTTCAAATCACGAGGCAAGTTGTACACAACGACCTTAGTGGCGGCAGTCAAGTCGATGGCGGCCTTCTTGACGGCGGCGACCACAGCTGGGGACTTTTTGAAGGAGACGATTGGCTTCTTGTTGGAAGAACCGACCTTCTTTCCGACCTTGGTTGGCTTACCGGCCTTTGGGCCGAACTTTCTGGTCTTCTTGGTAGAGGAGATGATTTCGTCTAATGACTTGTCTAAACTGGACATTTTGGTGATAGATGAAGAAGTATGTAAGTGAAAAATACAGACAAGTGGCGTGGCCAGTGGACGAGGAGTGAGAATTGAATGGGGACGTGCACCTACCAGAAAGCTGGCGGTTTTACCCCGTCACTTCAACGGTAACCCCAAAGAATAGGATGGTTGGTACACGACACCAAACAGAACACCAGGTTGTTTTTTTACCCCGTGCACGACCTCAAAACTGACACCACACCATGGCAAGTTGATGGTACAGACACGACCACCAAATTGCATGCGGGGTGGGACATCGCCATTCTTCACTATTGCACCATGGGTGTGCACAACAAGCGAGACATGGGGCAAGGGATTTGGTCTACAACGGCCGGGGTTCGTTGTATGGGACACCCACACTACACTACTGTGACATCCAGCGCATCTGCATCCCTAATAGGAGCGGCGTGCGCCCACCAACCCCGCGTATGCTATCCTGGCCAATCACAGGCCTCCAATCTTGTACGGCGCTGGAGGAGTTCTACCGAAGTGATAAGCTATGGCACATATCCGCAACCATTTCCTAATAGGGATGGTTCTTTGGCAGCAGCACACCTCCGCCAAATCCCAGGGCTGCTAACAGAGGTTAGTTGTTAGTTGTTAGTGGTAAGGTCTAGGAATTGAAAGGCATTGTGATCCAGATAAAAGTCGGCGTACGAAGTCTGGAGATAAGCGCCAGCAATCGACCTAATCGCCAGGCCGAGTCACCACCATGGTAGAGGGGATATGGTGGGGTGCTTGGAGTGTTGGGCATACTAAAGCCACCCCGGGCTAGTGTAAACTACTATTGTAGAACCACCGGAGCCGGAGCCCGATCCGGAAGTTTTTTAACTTCCGGAAGCACTCCAGGTATTACTTACGTATGAAGCCATGATGGATACTGTGGACACATGCGTCTTCAATAGTAATAAGGGACATTGTGTCATCTTCATGCATCTAATATGCACGATTTATGCAGTGACGCATTTTTCACCAAGGCATTACTTAGGGAGGGCGATGCCATTGGTGGGAGTTCGCCGGCATCAGAGTTATTCCGGCGGTTACACAGTAGTGTTGACGATGTCCAAACCAAACTGTGTGATTCTGTCAACCAAATGTCAACCATGATTGGCACCGCTGGTGGGTGTCCCCCACAGTGTCCTGCACAGGCGCAGGTGCCCTTGGTACAGGTGCAGATGCGTTATTCTGCTGCAGCACTAGATGGCGGCAAGACCCCGGTCCACGGCCGGTTCTCCAGGAAAGAACCTCCGGTTTGCTAGCACCTCCGACCCACCATCTCCAACTGCTCCATTCCCACATTCTCCCCCGAACATTCACCTCCAGTAGCCCTCCTAGTGATTTGACTCGGGCTTCTTTTGTTCCGTCCCCGCCGCAAAAAGCCACACTACCCATCAGAACCCGAAACCCCCTCCTGAACTCCAATAGTGGTGCCCAATGGTGTGGCCGGCATTATGTAGCTTGTGCATTACCGTCCCCTCGGCCCTCCTCGTAACATGGTTAGGTGCGCAATTGTCGAGGGTGAAATTCCCCTTTTGTAGCATATTGCCTCGACAGATCACACGTCAATTACACTTATCTCGGGTGTCACAGTTTATTGGATTGGAGTGGCATTTTCACTTGTCAATTATTTACCACAGATTTCCGATCTTGCAAATAATTTCTAATCTTTTTATCCTTTTATCTTTTCAGCTTTTCATCTTTTCAGCTTTTCACCTTCTCACCTTCTCACCTTCTCATCTTTATTGCCATCTACCACCATTTGGCCTCCTGTTTCTCAGTCAGTTCTTGTTGTTGTCCTCGTCTTTTCCCCCGTCGTTGCCAATACTTTTTGAACCCACCGCTCGAAACATATCCATCACATCGCTTCCACAACCACTAACCCCGTGTCACTTCGTCATATCCCCCATACTACTGTGACCTAGTGTTCAATCTCCTGACAGTCAGCTCAGCTCAGCTTCTTGTTCGGATTCCACGCATTATTTTACCCTGTGTCGCTTCGGCCCGGTCATCGATTGATTAGTTTGTTCCTCAATCGCAAATCTCCACAGGAGTGTTGACCATAGAAAATCACCAGATCCTCCTTTGTTTAATTTGGTCCCCCATCTAGGTCTTCCACCCTTGACGCTATCTAGTGGTTCTATCGATTTCAAACACTTACTTTGCCTAATAGCAACCTCCTCCACTCCATGAAACAATGATTACCCTAGGCCTCTTTTCCGGTACCTCCAATCCTCACCCTTTTTTCAAGGGCACCCCAACCACTGGCGCTCCCAAGACTGGGGTGTTCAAGTGGTTGACTAACTTATTGTACCGCCGGTTCCAAAGGTCTCTCTTCCCTTCCACCTCAACCATCCACAACTTGGCAAACACCGGGTTACTCTTCCCTAAAGCTTGTGCCGCCGATGACTTGCTGTTGAGTCTTCAAGGTCCTAGTGACCAAATCGAGTTCTTCAACAACTTCGTCATCACCAACAACCCCCCTGCCTCTGGTGACTGTCTGGCCCCTTCTAGCAACCACGGCCACCCAGTCCAGGACCACCACAACGACCTAGGCTTGGCTCCAGCCTCCTATGATATGGGTTCGTTCGGTCCTACTTCCACCTTCCAACAAACCTTTTACGATGAAAAACAGACCTACGGACAAAACATCCAATACATCAAGCTGGAAAACCCATACGTTGGCCAATACCACTCCCATCTGCTCCCAGTTCAAAACGATTTTGGTTTTAAGACCAAATTGGGACACGAGGACATGACTTCCTACATGATCAACGAAGACACCCAGCCTTACTTTGATGACTTCAACTCGAAGAACCGTTCTCAATTCCAAGAAACTGCCCCAAACACTAAGGTAGATGAGTTGTTGTCCACCACTTCCTCTGTGACTTCCAGTGAGTCTTACATTAGCCCCTTGGACGATGAATTCTTTAGAAGATTATCTGCTCAACAGGTTGATCAAGTTCTTTTTGCCGACACTCTCCAGGGTTCTCATGGCCATGGACATCATGGCTCAATTAGTGCACACCCTCCTGTTCCTTCTCACCAAGATTCTCGTTCGTCCATCCATCTTCAAAACGGGCCTAACAACCATCTTTCGATGGTAGCATCTTCTGCACCTTCCTCTTTCCCAGTTGAAGCTTCCAAGAAGCGTACTTATGACAACGTTTCTTCGAAGCTTTCACTTAACGAATTTGATGTAACTTTGGATCTTTCATCACAAGCTTTGCCTAAGCGTGAATCTGAACTCCTGAAGGTATTGTCCAAGGGTAAGTTGATGGATCCAAAGCTCAAACGAGTAAAAAAGGAAACCGAGGAAGATAATGTAAAGAGAGTTAAATCCGAAGAAAGGCCACAAGAAAAGCACCAGTTCCAGTGTGATCATTGTGATGCAAGCTTCAAAGTCAAAGGTTACTTAACCAGACATTTGAAGAAGCATAGCACAGCTGCTTTCCTGTGTCCTTTCTTCAAAGAACCTCCGGAAGGCTCTACAGGAACTAAGTGTCACCCTACTGGTGGATTCTCCCGTCGTGACACTTACAAAACACACTTGAAAGCATTACACTTTATCTATCCTCCTGGCACTAAATCTAGTGAAAGGAATAGCATAAGCGGTAGATGCGCTGGATGTTTTGAATACTTCGAGAATAACCTTATATGGTTGGAAAAGCATATCGAGAGCAACGAATGTAAAGGTACCGTTGCTTTCGGCGCAAATGAAATTAATGATGATGCTAGCGTCACAGTCAAGAATGAAGATTATGAAGATGGCTATCTTTTGAGTAAGGAGTAATAACGTCATCTACATCGTCGCTCTTACCATGGTGCTAAATCCTTAGACACTAAGTTCAGTTCTTCATACTTTTTTTGCGTTTGTTCTTTTCTTCACTTCTGGCAAATGGTAGACGTATCAGGTTGTCTCCATATAATTTAAGAAATCAATACCTTGAGGTATTGTTTCTTTTACCTGATATTTGATTATATTTATAGCTTAAAAGATCAGTGTCTGTAAATTGATCTCTGTTTGTAATAGCGCATGGGTTTAAACTTATCGAGGGTTAAAGTTACTTGTATGTTTATGCTGATAAGTTTCGGAACAACCAGTACGATTATTTTTAAAATGTGTGATACATCTTTCGCCCGAACATCTTTGATACCACGAGATGCATTCATATTAGTAGAATGTGGCCTAATAGGGACATTAGTTCATGATGATTAACTTCGATGATGTGACTTGTGATGAGGATATAAACGTATCGTATCAAGTCCAAAACCATAGATGAACGATAGAAAAATTGTAGTGGGATGTACTTGCGACGTTAAAGATGAACATTCAGTATTGAAGATAAACAAGATAAATCTTCAGTATTGAAGTTCTTTATGAACCTTCAGCATTGAGAATGAACGAAATTAACCTTTAACATGGAAGATGAACAAACTGAACCTTGTAAAATTGATAAAAAAATGAATATTCAATATTCAAGAGGAACTGCAACATTGAAGATGAACCTTGATAAATTAGATATGAACAAAATGTGCCTTCAACAATTCAGATACCTTCAACATGGAAAGCGACTCTTTCTGGATGAAATTGGTAGTAATTAAATTGCACCCACTTAATTAGCTAATGAAGTACTTGATCCTCCACAGAAAATATGCTGGACCGAAAGTAGTGTCGAATGTAATGCATTTATCCCTTTTTTACAAGGTAAGTATGGACAAATATTGCAAATGACGGAATTGCCGAATTATTGATTCTTTATAGTGTTGATTCCCTGGCAATATTATTGTCTTAGTTTGCGTTGCCCAGGTGACATTATGGAAGGCCCGAGAGTCCCAGTGGCAAGAACCATCACCGGAGTCTGAGCACGGTCAGCAGAAGACGGTGTTGGCATGATGGAGAATTTCTTGGAGAAATGGTGCCTTGCGACCTATTCAGTGTAGTAGTATATTTCACTTGCTCAGAATAAATGTGTCCCACTTAACTAGAGAACAGCATCACTGCGGAAGGGACGGGTGAGTAAATGGCATGATAAATGGTTAAATCAGCATGTTTGTTACCACCGGATGGAGGTGTTCTAGTTCTAACCATTCCACACAAATGCCCCCGATTATATACTGACAGTCGCCAAATCATCCCATAATATCCAACCCCAGTGTCAACCATACACAAGCCAGCAGCCGCAATTTCATAGGTGGAATTCGCAGACGGTTTGACGGGTAAACGGTGTTTTTATATTAGCAGCCAAATGCAACAACGCCACCGGGGTCTTAGGCGGAGCAACTGATGCCGGTGAAGCAACCGGTACAAACAGCCGGCCTGTTACCAAAACCAGAATAATGCAACGGGCCAACCACTGCGCGGCACTGAAGCCTGGACGTTTCCTATAGTGATGAAGGTTGCACATCCTCTTCCCCATGCGGCACCGCGAACTTCGCAACCTTAGTGGTGACCACAATGGCTATGTCAAACAGTACAAGCAGCCACTACCACATTGGTGCCGCCTAGCGGAAGGCTTGAGATGTTCCTAAGCGACTCCACTCCAATCACCGGTGACACCTGGGCACCGATACCGGTGACCGAGACGGATGGGGCACTGAAATGGTGGAAGTTATACCAAAGGACAAAAGGCTCGCGAAAAATTCCACCCCAAATGTATCTGTGATGATTCTATTACTAATGTCACCAACGTTTCGATGTACATTTTGCACCAGAGATCGGACGGTTGCGCAGGAAATGCCACTGGCACCAACAAAGATCTTCGCCGCAGAAAATCGATGCATGTAGTGGTGATGAGGCATGGTTGACGGTACTCAATAGGAAAGTGGAAAATGGGCGATTTCGCATCCAAATCCAAACCCAACTTTATGCCAAGTTCGTGGTGCCGTAAGCCCTCACCTCAGGCCACCAAAAGGAGTTATTTTGTACCAAGGCCAATGGAACATGGAAGCCATGGATTCAACGGCTAACTATGGAAGGGGAAAAAACGGTGGAAGTCCGTGGTTCCAACTCATAAATGACCCAAGGTGCACTTGTTGAAGGTAAACGTGTTAAAGGTGGAATCCCAACGTGGTCCAACGCGAATTATTTGCAGGGCCGTTCCAGGGATGAAAGAATAATAGAATGTAGCGGGTGCTGGATCCGGGGTTAGTAGGATGAAAATCACAAGGCCATGGATACACGAGTATATGAATATACATGAATCAATTATCTCAAAATAGTTAATTCGCGACGAATGTTGGTGTTTAATAATCAATATTAATAATCGAGAATAACAATCTCTATGGTCAATACCAGTAGTTAATAATTATTAATCATAATCATTAATCAGTATATTCCTTAATCTTTTAAATCAATAATCTCTACAACACTAATTTCTGAAATCAAAATCACTATAATCATAAATTGGTGATCATTGATCAATTATCTCAAAGATCTTAATACACAAAGATCTGATCATCATAAGGCACTTCTTGTGGATTTCTATATTTAAATTGTCCTCTGATCGGTAAATTCCTCGTGGCTTTACAATCGTCATTTTTCATTACGTGCATCCAGTCCAAGTGGCTTATTCGCTATTCACAATAGAGCTGATTCTGGTGTAGCGATACGCATTTCCAACATCTCCAACATTTCCAGCATTTCCAGTATTTCCAGCATTCCCAGCATTCCCAGCATTTCCAGCGATCTTATACCGCTAAATGATTTCCTTCGATTGCCGATATCCTCCTGTGAAGGAAATATCCGTCGATCAAAATGCCAATCGCCGCCCATACCCGTCACTGCAAATTGGAACCGACATCCTGTCAACCCAACCTTCCAACCTGCAAAACCAACAATTAACACTTTAGACACCATCACATGACTCCAGAGCACGTGACCACAAAACGTTAACAAATTCAATGTTTCATTTGATGCAGTTTGCGGCCCTGGTTTCCAAACCCTATAGCGCCTCGTTCAACCACCCTCAAGTACTGACGCTGCCACAAAATCCTCGTCTACCAAAATTCTCGCCAGTTTGCGCCCAACATCGCACTCTCTGACAGACATTTCGAAACATTAGCAAGTCAGACACGCCTGAAAATCGCCGACATTTCCACAGTCCCAGACAATTCTCCCATCTTGTCACCAATGGTGTCTGACAGTGATTTCTATAACTACTTGTACACTCTTCTACGCTTTCTTTCCCTCTGGCGTCCTTCCCCTTCTTGTTGTACCCCTTGACCCGTGATAGTTTTGTGCACTACTGCACATTCCTGTTCTCACGTCTATTTTGTCTTCCCAATACGAACCAGCCATCTCTAGTTTCTTGGACTGTGTACAGGAATTCCTGCAGGCAGCCAGTAAGCGATCAAACAACAAAACTGACGACACGCAACTTTGATAGAAGGCTGGCTAACAGGTACCAACTAGGGTAGATCATCAGATCGAGAAAACACACCTCTGATTTGAAAGATCTTATATCCAGATCAGAAACCTCTTTTTCCCGCCATCGAGCCTTTTCCTGCTTCTTCACCGGCTCTCCCATCTCACATCAACAATATCAAGAAAAACTCAACCAGCCCCCTGGTCGTCCTTACAATTGAAAAGTTCATCAGTAGCTTGATTGAATAAGTCATCGTCGCAGACGCCATATCCCTTCTCCAGTCCAATACGCTCGTTAGTTCTTTTAACCCCTTCGTTTTGTCTTAGTTTCATCAGCATCCCTTGAACCTGTCACTCACACAACAACATGTACGAGAAGGCACCCGAGAAGTATCAGTCGGATTACCCGAACTCTCACTATCTCTCCAACCTTAATAACCTTAACAAAACAAACCAGTCCATCCAACTCAACCGTCTCCCAACTTTAGGAGAAATCCTTGCCAACAAAACCAAATCTCCAGTGGATCTCTTCACTTTTTACCAATTTATGCGAGATGTGGAAAACAAAGTGGACTACCTAGACTTCTGGTTCGACTTGATCAACCACTTGAACTTGTGTAAGCACTATATCAAGGGTTTGCGGGAGTCGATCATAAGACAATCTACATACACTGATAATCACATGGCTGCTCCTTCTCAAAGGCATTCAAATATCCGTGATTCTAATCCAAATCTGGAAAAGTCCAAGCACAAGTCCTTAAGTTCTTCAATCTTACTCGATTTGATCATCAATGACAATATCTTGGAAGACAACGATTCCAATCGTTTGTCCCAGTTCTTGAGAGGTGACTTGAACATCGAGAATATCGACCCCAAGCTCAAGGATTTAATCGAACAATACAACAATGAATACGATGAAAAGCACCCTTATGATTTAGGAACCAAAAGTCCAAGTCTTAAGTACTCTCCTAACCCCAATAGACTTTCAGGAAGTTTCCCTGTTGAGTCTCCAAGAATCCCTTCAACAGAGAAAAGAATTTCATCCAATTCAAGGCTCTTAGAAGAAGAAGAAGATGAAGGTAATAACTCTAATTCTTTCATTGAAAATCAACTTGATATAGCACAAGCAGATCGTGCTGTCAACGCCAGTACCTACGTCTCATTACAACAGCAAGGTCGCATAAATAGTCCTTTTACTACCCCAAATCCAAACCAGCATGATAACAGAAGAGAATCTGTGATAAATCCTCATTTGTTAGAAAGATTAATCAAAGATTCACCAGGATCTGTCAGCAATTCATTCATCACCAGAGATAATTTGAAAGACTCGTCGCACAATCTCTTGTTAAAATACTTTGTGGAAGATTCAGAAAAGAACTTGAACTTGCCCCATAATTTGAATTCCTTTATTATCAAAGCCATTGAGCGTGATGGTAGAGATGATCCAGATGTATTCAACAATGTGAAATCATACATTTTCAATAAGATCGAAAATGATCATTTGCCCAAATTCCTTAATTTCATGGCTATTAGAAACATCAATCATTCAAATTTGTTAAGAATTATCATAGGATTCTTCTTTTTATTCATTGCTTTCTGGATAAGTTTCATTTTTGTATTTTTGAATTACAGGAAGAGTTTGAGGCCTGTGATTTTAGTTCCGTACTTGATTGCATTTTACTGTTTGGTATCATCAATTTACTTGATTGATCCTATAATGGTTTGGCTAGGTTTCTCTGAATCGTTTTCACAAAATGGAAAAACCAGCTTGATAAGAATCAGAGAATCTTTCATTCGAAAGCTCTTGGTCAAGAGAAGCATGTGGGTACTATTCTTAATCTTATTGTGCACAGCAGTGTTAACAATATTGTTCAGTTTAGTCCCTGGGCATCGGTTGTAAAGTAACCCTTGATCATTTGCATAGATAACAGCATCGGAATATTTAGTTCTTAGGTAATGACTTTTCAGATTCTCACGAATCAATACACATTAATTTTCATAAATTCATCTATAAATTTGCAGTCAAGCTACCTGTGGGATACTTCTACATAATTGTTGAACGATTTATGCGGGGCTATCGATTTTCAATAAACAATCCCAATTGTTTTGTGAGATTATTTGTAATGCCTAATTTGGTTGCTTTTCAATTTTTATTGGAAAATGATTCATGCGAACTTTAGGTAGTGAGAATCATTAGTCATAAACCATCACATAGAACTATCCCTCCAGATTTATGACAACCATTGAGAAAAAGAAAGAACCCGACGACGTTGAGCTTTAATGTCAATGACCTAAAATCTATTAGTTATCAAGCTGCTACGTCGGTAGGGTATTAATGCGCAGATTGTAGGTATCACATCCATTAGTGAAAAATTTACTTAGTGCTCAACAACATGAAACACTCACTCACTATTACTACAATCGGTTTTCAGAACATATTATTATCAGTAAATGTACAGAAATATCCCTATATCAACGTTATCCTAATTATAGAAATAATGTTTATTATTATTACGGAATCGGAATAACAATCGATATATATGAGCCTGAGGGGGATTTTTCTTCAATATACAGTGATGACGAGGGATTAACCAGACGAAATCATTTAGTTTTCAGCAAGGAAAGCTTCTCTCTTTTCAGCAACTCTTTGAGCTCTTCTTTCACGAGCAGCTCTGTTCTTCAATCTTCTAGCCTCAGCTTCATCCTTGAGGGCCTTCTCACGCAAAGCTTCAGCCTTGGCTTGGATGATGTGTTCGACCAAAGATCTCTTGTGCTTGAAGGTGTTACCCTTGGCAGACTTGTACAAGGAGTGGTACAAGTGCTTGTCGAGCTTACCAGCATCTCTGTACTTGGCCAACAACTTTCTCAAGACTCTCAATCTTCTCATCCACAAAACTTGAGATGGCATACGAGCATCCTTGGTACCCTTTCTCTTACCGTAACCCATGTGTCTACCAGCTCTCTTGGATTCCAAGAGGGCTCTAGCTCTAGATCTAGAGTGGACAGTGTCTGGCTTCTTGACAATGGTACCGTTTCTGTATAACTTTCTGATGGCTTGACGGGAGTTAGCGTTGGCGATCTCGGTGGTCTCGTTAGGGTCCAACCAGATCTTTCTCTTACCAACACCAACAACACTGGCAGCAAGTCTCTTTTGAGTTCTAAGGTTAGCCCTGATATAGTTAGTATGTGTTTGCTATCATTTGAAACGTTTCCCAGACTTTGTCAATGTTAGGGGCCATTCAATGTTCATCTTGCACTTGTTGCTTAAACAGGGTGGAAAATCGCCACTGATGCAATTCAATCGGCTTGTTCAAGTCTCCATGCCGTTCTGGTTATGCTGATGACTTCTAATGTCCTTCAAGGCTTCATCTAAGGATGTTTCAACTTCAGTTCACTCCACTTACATCTTGATTAATGAGTTCTATACTGAAAGAAAAGACTCAAATAAAAATTTTCCTTAGAAAAATTTTCCTGCCTCTGGCTGGGGAGCTCACACTATGGTAGGGGGAAGGTGCAGAGGGGAACCATGACACAGCGGCCGGGTAACCCCCAATTCCCCAAGGTTGATGGACGGTGTCGTGCGAATGGTACGATCCGGGCCCGTAACCCAAGCCACCGTGGGATCAGGGCTGAGCCCTCACTTTAAAAACGTGGATCGCACGTGTAGGTGATATCACTACATTCTACCAGGTTTTCGCGATGAGATGCCATAATAGATAGATATCGTTAAGACATCACTACAATTATGGGGAAGTCCATCAGATCTAAGTCCAAGTTGAGGGCAAAGTCCATCAAGAGAAAGGGAGAATTCGCCAACCATGCCGATGGAAGAAAGGCCAGACTTTCCGAGAAGATGGAGACTGAATTGAAGAAACAGAAGGAAGCTGCTTTGGCCAAGAAGCGTGAACAAGCTGAAGCCGAAGGCGCTGAAATCTCCGAAGATCCTGAAGAAAAGATGGATGTGGAAAAGTCCGACAAGAAGATCAGTACCTCTGGATGGAGAGACTCCAGAAAGCAGATCTACAAGAAGTCCAACATCAAGAGGAAGGCCAACAAGAGTATGAAGTTCTAAATGGTTAGAATGATTGATGGGCACATTGGACCCACTGAAAGAGGGCATATTTTATGCTGATCATTGAAACTTTTCAACTGTTCATTATTGAAATCTTACTCTCAATGATAATATTGAGATGAGTGGATTAAATTTACCTTTCACACCTCAATACTAACTATCCCACCATAAATATCAATGAGGTTGAAATTCACTGATTTATCTATTTTACCGCAGTTGAACCGAAGGATGGGAGAATTCATCTAATGCTATTTAATTTTATTCTTGGTTCAATTGTTACTGTCTACCACTAGACCAGTTCTATCACTTTATAACTATGTTTTGCATCGATTATGGGCATTGGCTAACCAAGTCATCATGATTAACGACTTGGTTTCATACGTGGATTATTATATTTAGTTCTCGTTTTTATATTGCATTATACATTCTTCACGTCGTATCTATTTCTTTAATTTGTCAGTCAAATATTGCTCGTAGCCAATATCTTCCAACACTTCAGCCTTGCCTAACACTTCCTCCTCCATGGAGTTCAAGTATTGGCTCATTTTGTCTAACCACTTGTAGTCACCAGCTCCCAAGATTCTGATGGCCAAAAGAGCAGCATTGGTACTATTGTTAATAGCAACAGTTGCAACAGGAACTCCTCTAGGCATTTGGACAATAGAGTGCAAGGAATCGACACCATCTAGAACTGAACCCTTGACTGGAACACCAATGACAGGTAATGGAGTCATAGCGGCAACCATACCTGGCAAGTGAGCAGCGCCACCAGCACCAGCAATGATAGCCTTAATACCCCTCTTGGCTGCTTCAATAGCATATTGGGACATTCTGTGGGGTGTTCTGTGAGCAGAAACGATAGTCAATTCAAATGGAACTCCAAATTTCTTGAGAATATCAGCACCAACAGCCATGACTGGCAAATCGGAATCCGAGCCCATGATAATTCCAACCAATGGCTTCTCCTTGCTTTGTATAGAAGCTGGAATAGCAGATGATTCTCCCAAGATATAATCGAGTCTGTTTTGAGCATCCTCCATGGATGATGAAACAATGTTGATGTGTCCCATCTTTCTTTCTGGCCTGGTGGTCTTACCGTAAAGATAAACAGAAGCGTTAGGTGTTTCCAAAGCTCTACGACAAGCCTCTAGTTCTTTATTTGCCACCTTGTCTCCCAAAACATTTAACATGATTGCATTCGTATTGGTGGTGGACAATTGAGTGAAGTCTTTAGGCATTGGCAAGCTTGCCACAGCTCTAACATGAGCTTCAAATTGAGAGGTGACACATGCATCGATAGTGTAGTGACCGGAGTTATGTGGTCTAGGGGCAATTTCATTGATCAACAATTCATCATTTGGTAACAAGAACATTTCAACTCCAAAAATTCCACAGCCTGGGAATGATTTGACAGCATTACGGGCCAAGATAGAAGCCTTCTTGGCAATTGTATCATTGGTTCTAGCTGGAGCGTAAACCAAGTGACAAATGTTGTTTTTGTGAATGGTTTCCACTGTTGGGTAAGCAAACACCTCACCTTCAACGGATCTGACAACCATAACTGCAAGCTCCTTGGTGAATGGACACCACTTCTCAGCATATAATGGTCTGTCCTTTAAGAATTCTAAAGCTTCTGAAAGGTTGTCCTTGGATTTGACGACAAAGTTGCCTCTTCCATCGTAGGCCAAGGTACGGGACTTCAACATGAATGGATAGCCGAATCTATCACCAATTTGCAGTAAGGATTCCACTGTATTGCTTTCAAGGGCCTCAGATTCGACCACTTGCACATCGTGTTGAATCAAATGTTGCTTTTGCAAGTACTTGTCCTGAATCAACTTGATGGTTTCCGGCAAGGGATAGATCTGAAGCTTTGGGAACTTTTCACTCACTCTCTTCAATGCATCCACATCAATGTGTTCGATTTCGATGGTCAAGATGTCACATTTTTCAGCAAGTTTGACCATGGATTCGTAGTCAGTGAACGAACCGTTCACATGGTCGGAACTGGCATTAATTTGTTTTGCTGGACTGTTTTCTCCATCCAAGATGAGGGTCTTGATGTTGAGTCTGCTAGCAGCCTCAACAATCATACGGCCAAGCTGACCACCTCCAAGAATACCGATAGTTTTAGAGTCCATGTTGGATTATAGTAGAAGAGTAGGTTGATGAGTAGTGGATGATATTAGATTGATATAGTGAGTGCGGGTGACTCCGAATAGATAGGTGACTCGTGCGAGATGGGTGCAAATCGGCCATGTTGATTAGGTGATATGACAGTAGATTATAGGACTGGCGTTCATGGTAGAAATCCATGGAATTTCATGGAAGTTTGTATAAAATGAAATATAGCATCAGGGGTGTCAAAATTGGAGTTGCATGGTGTGCCCAACTGTTTCTGTAGTGGTTGTATTTATTGTTGCTTAGTCGGTGTGATTACAGATGAGATTGCTGAAAACAACCTCGGAAGCAAACCCGGACTTGTTTAAACCTTCATTAAATCAGACTCAGGTTTCTATTTGATTGGCTATTGGAAGCCTTTCTATTAATTTTATGATGATTTCTTTGACATTTTTTAGAGTTTTCATAATGTTGATATTCTGAGAAAACTTTCGAATATTCTTGAAAATGAACAAAAACTGTGAAAATATTTCCCAAATTAGATATATCACTTTTAAAGGGCCACTTCGTATACTAAACCATTTTGCACCTAACTTGGCAAAAAAGTAACACATCATATGTAGAGAATTGAGTTGAGTGGGTCGATGTCATACTTAATACATACTACATTTGAAACCGCTAAAATGATCTAACCATAAGGGGTACCAATTGACAAGTCGAAGCAATTCACAGAATGCAATAGATGGTAAAGGGGAAATGCCCTTAAAAATGCCAAGCATTACTATTGTGATAGATAAGAGGACGTATTATATGCCTTATAGCAATTGAACGACCATAAAACGATGTTAGTCGGCACTATGCACAAGGTGCTTGTGATCCTTCTTATTCATAACACGAAAATTTGAAGAAGCCTCTTTATTTATTTAAGATTATTTTTACTAGTTGTAAAATACCTTAAAGTTTGCTGACAGCTGTACTTTTTTCACAAAGTTCACAATCTTTCCAAAATCCGCTTGAAACGTGATTCTGAAATTGAAAACGGATTCATGTATGTCAGATAGTATTTGATAAAGCTTAAATCCCGATCGGGATTAAATGCACCTAGTGTAGAATTGGCACATTCAATGAATAAAGTTTCATCAATAGGCAACACAAGATCTATTGATGACAAAAGATAACAATAAGAGATAACAATAACCTCAACAATCAATCGAGATCACATGAAAATAAAATCGTCAACTAACTACAGAAAATATATTGCATGCTGTGTATTCTAGAGAACTGAAGACTATTAATTTTAAAATGTATGAAAAAGTTCAGCATGTCTATGCAAGTTTCGGTCATCAAATTACACATAATCGTTGATAAACCCTCCCGGATAAAGCAATGTCTGATAATCCTGGGAATCCCCAGGGATCATCATGAAATCCATGTTTTGCTGGGGTTGAGGGGGCATATGAAACTGGGGATTTGGATTCATCGGAAGTCCTCCAGTACTCTGGTATGGATATTGGACCACAGGTTGAGGAAAATGTGCTCCGTGTGGAGGAAGTTGTTGTGGCGAAGTATGCTGCATCATTTGCATTTGCTGCAACGATTGGAACTTTCTCTGGAGATCAATTTGTGGTTTTTCCCATGATGAATCCATAGATCCTTGGTGTGTTTCAGTCATTTGGGTTTGAACTGTATTAGGGACTGATTGTCCCATCACCATTGGAACGGAGGATGCAGATCCGCCATAGTTTGGAAATTGAGGATTTGTGGCAGAAACTGGAGAAACTGCTGTTCTAGATGGATCATGATAAGCGTGAGATTGTTGATATTCTACCACCTGTGGTACGATATTCTCGCTTGAAATTAATCTCGTAGAGGGCAATATCAAATTAGCTGTACTAGTGATTGCATCTTTCAAATTTTCAACCTTCGCAAATTCCCACAATAAAACCAACCTAATCTTTGATTTAGAGACCTTGATGTCATTGTTTGTAACTGATTCATTGTTTTGATCGGAGTCCATCGTTGAAGGATCATAAAGGACTTGTTTTATAGTCATACCTTTGAAAGCCATGTTAATTTCACTGTCGTCTTTTCCAATTAATTTGGATAAGAAGAATTTCCAAAATTTAACTAAAAATTCACGGTTTTCATTCAAATTTATATCGGTTTCGTTGAATTTGAGCACTTCCTTACCGTAAGAATAGATGCATGTGAATGAAGAATACAGTTCTTCTGGTCCTTGCGAGGATGTAGGACTTGTTAAGCTAGTTTCCTGTGGTTCAGATTTCACAGTTTCTGAAATCGGTTGATTGGTAGTATTTAATAAGATATTTGACTTGAACCCTTGATCTATGGAGTAGTTGATTGGAAGTTCAGGAAAAACGATACGAACCATATTGTGGGTGATAGGAATATGGGAACAGTTCAGGAAATCATTCAAGCCTGGGAATCTTGAGTTAATATGAGCATTTTCTTTTATTTTTAATGATTTTGGGGGTTCTTGATTATTTTGAATCGATAAGATAATTGGATTTTGAGAAAAGGAATCATAGACAGACATGAAGAAGTTTTCGAATTTTGGGGCCGGCTGATGGAAACGACGCATACGAGAGATTTCCAAACCTTTAATTGATTTCCTTCTAGGACGTTTATTGGAACCAGTAGAACCGGAGGACATGGAGTCCTTGCGCTTTGCATTGACGGTTGAAATTCCCATGGAGTCATTGATTCCCATGGATTTGTGGAGGTTAATGGTGGAGAAGATTTCTTCGAAGCGCATCATATTTTTCATTTGTTCCTCTTCTGAATTGAAGGTGGGACCGTCGTTGATGAGCTTGATGATGTCAGTTTTTTGGCCCAAGTTCTTAATTACCTGAATATGGGAGGAGACCTGCTTCCTGGTGCGGAATTTGCCTGTTTTCATGAAGATGTAATCGGAGATCAATTCGTTTCTTCCACAGGAGCGGCCGCTGATTTTGATCTTGTTGAGGCCATTTTTGGGGATGATGGAGAGCACTTCTTCGAACGCTGATTCCACAGCTTCGGACCAAATATCGTTTTCTTGAGCACGAGAGAACGAGGCGGTGGACACGGTGGAGGTGGCCAGTGAAGGGCCAGAGGACGGGTCATTAGTGAAGATGTTCAAGTTTAGCGGGATTCGGGGGAGGTCAGGGCCCGTGGCCGAGGGAGGCTGAGACGATGAACTGGACCCGTCGTACAATGAGGTGGCCAAAGGGCCGGTGCCGTAATGAGGCTGGGTGGGAGTATGGAGCAGAGCTGCTGGGTTCAACACCCCTGGAGGATGTTTTCTAGTGGCGGATTCGGGCTCGTCGTAATCGTCATCATCAGCGAGTTTTTTCTGGTTGAGGGTGCTGGGACTGATGGTGCCCAACACCTTACGGATAGGGGTTTTCTCCTGATGATACGATAACGAGTGCACGGTGCCGGGGGCCGGGGCCATGGGGTTCAGCGACACTAGAGACGAGGGGCCCACGGGGTTGTTGTGAGGGTTTGTGTGGGGGTTGTTGTTGGGGTTTGTATGGACATGGGACATTGTATGGGCATTGGGGCTGGTGTTAGCGTTAGCGGAGGAGTTGGTGATGTGAGGGTTCGCGTCCGGGTTGGCCAAGGAGTCTGGGTTGGCCATGGAGCTGGGACCCATGGGGTTAGGGTTGGAGTGGGAGGAGGAGTTGGTGGAGGCGGAGGAGTTCGGAGGGTGACCAGCACGCGAGAACGAGGTGGACCGGGGCATTTCCTTGCGGACCAGGCTGGAGTACTCGTGGACCTGGTACATTTGCTTGCCGTTGTCATCGATGGCGATGTCCACGATGAGAGGGAGGTTTTTGGCGTCGGCAATGTCAGGGAGGCCGGGGTGGCCGTGGGGATTTAGTCTGTTCGGGGTGGGAGTTGGAGTAGGCTGGGCCATCGTCAGGTACGCAATGAGAGAGATAAAGGAGCGACTAAGCGTACGAAAGAAGACAGTCACGGGCAACCACTGTCCACCATGTTGGGAATGACAGGTTATATATCTGAAAATTCCGCATCAGTGGGCCCATGCAACGCAATCGCGTGCCTACCGATTGAGTAATGCAGGTAATGCAGTGCTATGCAAAATGCAATGCACTGTGCCGCAACCTGCAGTTGTGCATGCATCCCAACCTGCATCACAATCTGCGGATGGCCCGTAACCTTGAGGCTGGAGATGGAGGTGGAGGTGGGGTGTTGGCCCCCGGTGGAGGCCAGGCCAGGCCAGGCCCAGGACATGGTGGGCAAGATGGCGCCAGCTCCCGTCCACCATCTGACCCCCTGGTGTCAACTCTGGCGCCAGCCCGCAGTGGGTGGCGGTTTACGGGGGAGTTTGTCCGGACACTCGTAACTGGTGTAAGACGATAAAATGTAAACACCGTCGGGGCTTAGGCGAGGTGATCAGGGGTAAGCGATCTGGCACTACGGACGATCTGGGACGGCGGTTCTGTTTCCACCGCGGGTGGAGTTGCGGTGGCGTTGATGGGCCTACGGGCACACAATACCGCCCGGGCGCCATCGGCTGCTACGGGCCTACAAATTAGCTTTGTTGGCATGCTAATGGCTACATCGCTGTAGCTGGTGTTATGCACCTTCATGGCACTTCCGCAGCCTGCATCCACGCCAGCCTAGATCGCGGTTATGTCCCCGCGCCGGGCGACAACGACGGCGTAGCGAGGGATAGGGAAAGAAGGGAAAGGAAAGGGAAAGGAAAAGGAAAGGAAAAGGAAAGGAAAAGGAAAAGAAAGGGAAAAGAAAGGGAAAGAATGGAAAGGAAAAGGAAAAGGAAAAGGAAAAGGAAAAGGAAAAGGAAAGGAAAGGGAAAAGGAAAGGAAAGGGAAAAGGAAAGGAAAGGGAAAATGTCTATTTGGAAATTTGGGGATTTTCTTCGAGATTGGATGGATATGGATTATGAATGGGTTGTAGTTACTATGGTTGTGGATGATGATGGGGCGATAGATTTGACCAGCTAGATCGAGATCGGGACCTAATGGAATATCCCAGTAATGAGAATGCGGAGAGAAATCCCACTGTCTGGGGCTACGGTAAAACCATCCCGTTACAACAACATAGGGAAGGCCCGAGCTTTGAAACTGTTCCCCACCTACACAGATACACACAATCTGATTACACACAATCTATGATTACACACCATCTATAGTTAACCACTAAATTTAATCCAATTTAATCACACCTATTCTACCTACTTTCTATCTGGTTTCCCCATCCTCTCCATCCATATTAGGAATAGCAGATGCCCCGATGTGGGGCTATTTCACTTTAGACTACTATAGTGGGACATCGGAGGCTTACGCAGTGTCAAGGGGCATGTTATGCCGTCGGATCCGCTGGCGCCTCTGGCTCCCTAAACTTTGGGTGCCACCACGCAACTTGGTACCGGCCAACGGCCAACTGACATGCCTGGTGGTGGCCATCAGTGGCCATGGCTCCACAGCAAGCCTGCACACAGCCCGCCACGGCGTCCGCATTGTCTCACCTTGTGAGTCGCAATGTCTATTTGGTAACTCTCAAACACAATCGCGTAGCGAACAGGAATGCATATGTATTGTGCACACAACAAGGGGCCCGAGATAGGGTCTGGGCTTTGGTACCTACAGACTCTATAGTGGAGGGTGGGAGCCCCCGCCAACTGGCCACCCTAGTAGCGAGGTTGTTCCATGGGTTCTATGGGTTCTATGGGTTCTATGGGTTCTATGGGTTCTATGGGTTCTATGGGTTCTATGGGTTCTATGGGTTCTATGGGTTCTATAGGTTCTATAGGTGCTTGAGTTGCTTTAGGTGCTTTAGTTGCTTTAGTTGCTATATGTTCAATAGTACCACATTACTGCTCACTCCGTGGTTTGCCGTGGTGCTCCTCAATCAGTACAAATCTCCTACATCCTCACTGGGAACATGCCTCGGAATTATTGGGATATTTTTCGTGATTATCCCGTCACGGGGGTAAAAATAGCCCCTGCCACCTCATGCAGCCCGAAGGTCAGATCTGAAAATAATCCGTTTGTGGACACGAACCCAAAATAGAATAAAGGCAACCAGGTGGGTGGACAATCGATGCTATTGATGCAGTGGATGCATGATAATCACCTCTGGGATCCTTCCCTTCGATCGTTCGGATCCACTCCCGTACTGCCTTTCCCATGGGTCGTTTTCCCGGTGCCTGTGGCGTCGATGGCCGTCAATTCCATCCCTAGCCTATTCACCAGTCAATACCAAAAATTGACTTGGGAATTGATTTTCCAACGGCCCCGACGCCCCAATGCCCGGATCCCTTCCCATATTTCATCCCATAATAAAGTTTATCCATGATCTATCAGGTGGATTTGGCCCGAACAACCCCATCACCTTACAACCCCAACCTCCGTCTCGCACCCAACATTCGCTCAAAGTCTCGTCAAGGTTGGGGTTCCCTGCGCCCGTTGGCACCGGCCAATTAGGTGCCTATTTCCCAATTTGCCAATTTATCAATTTGTCAATTTGTCAATTTGTTAATTTTTTGCCTTTTTGCGACTTTCTCAAATTACAAATTGCCAACTGCAATTGCCAATGGCTATTTAGGCCACGGTACAGTAACCCCGAACTGCGTAGCACTGGGTGACTGGCCCATGGCTCATGAAGGGGCGGGCTCTACATCGCGACCCTATGGGCTGATGGCTTGGGAGCACCAACATACACTGGCAATTGTGGGGGCTTCGTCATCCTCATGCACCGACGCTTGATCTGATTGTACCACCGGATCGTAACCGAGCTACGTCACAGATATACGAACGGTGGTGGAGCTGGTGCCAAACACGGAGGTGGGCCATCGAAGGATGGCCGTCTTTGGTGTATGCATGTGTATGCACTTCGAGAGGGTATGGCGATCCTTACCAGACGGATTTAGTGATGGGTGGTTCCTATCTGTCCTGGCATCTTGATGTGCCAATGCATTTAGCATTTATCGGGAGGATTAATGCGACAGCAATGTCCCCGCCGACATTTAACGGCGGCGTTCGTTTCCTCTATGGTTTCTTAATTTAGTTCCAGATTGGCTTTGACCTTCGCATGGTTTCCTTATTGGGTTTCAGCAATTTCAGCAATTTCCGCAATTTCCAACTTGATTAGTTATCACTACATTGTTATACCCCTCGTGCTGTGCGCCCATGCTGAAGCTAGTTGTGGCCCTCCATCTTCCGCCTTTTTACCTTTTTACCTTTTTACCTTTTTACCTTTTTACCTTTTTACCTTTTTACCTTTTTGCCTTCTTACCTTTTTGCCTTCTTACCTTTCCATTTTGCTTATTTGCTTTTTTGCTGTTTTCTGGACGTTCTGGGCGAGGTTTCGGGTGACGTTTCCGGGGTGAGTCAAATAGGGGAGGCCCACAGGATCTCGTTTGGAATAGTTAAATGCGTGCGGCGAACGGGAGCAACCCAACATACAATCAAGGTTGATGATAAAGGATAACATCCAAATTACCCGATCCGTGGCACCAGCGATAGATGCAAACGGGGCTAACCACAGGGCAACACCCCCATAGAATATGGTTGATGGTGCTGTGATGTAGAGCAGTCGGTCCGGCGCCTGCAAAGCTGATGGAGCTAAAGTGAGATGGCAGTCACTAAACAAACTAAAGTTTCATCATAGGGCGTGGGGGAAGAAGCCAGGCAGACTAAAACTGCCACGCCAAAGATGGCGGCGGACGCGGTGCCACGGTATCGACCATGCAATCAGAATCTGCAACTAGCCGAGCTGCTAGATGATCCTTGCCAGACAACAGGCAAGATTAGCCTCGTTTCCAACGTTCCCCATCTGGTGGAGGGTTTACATGAGAATCAACTGATTCTCAAGTATAATTTAGTGTTTCATTAGGAAATATGCGCCTGGTGCATGATGCATGATGCACCTACTAAATAATTATCTAACCCACGCGCTGTGGTTACAGGTTTCAGGAAAGTGACAGGCCTTGGCCCAAACCAGGGAAATATTCGCCCGAATCAGAATCGAGGCCCGGGAGGCTTAGCGCGGTGGATCCTTAGACACCGCTGCAACCTGCAACTGCTGCAGCTGGTGGCTGCAGCCATTGGTCCCCCACTTTTGTCCACCAAGCTGGTGTCGTCCAACTTCCCGCCCTCCAAGCGAGCCCACACCACACAAAACCTCCAAACCATAACAAGGGCCCGTGCCAGCCGTGCACCTATTATGGTTCCCCTTCTCAACTTCTGGAACGCCGTGGCACTGTCCCACCTCCCTCAACAATAGCATCCTCCCACCACAATATTGCCGAAAATACCTGGCGTAATATGCATCTCCATGTAAGGGGAGTTGTTTGTTCCTTCCGCATCCGGCGTTTGAGTGGAGACTTACCAGGTTTAAGGTTAAGGTTCACATTACCGCCATCTGGCAATCCGCCTGCCGAGTGCCGAAGGCTCGATCGTACATCCTCACCAGTTGGAGGTAATGCCACGCCCTCGGACGATGTTACCGACAGTAGCGAGATCGTTGGCTCAAGATGGACCCTGGCAGTGCGTCGCCTTGGCGGGGACGACCATAGGCGCATTCAACGGTGCTATGGACGACTTTCCCCATCGGGCATTGCCCGAGCCGAGCTTCAGCGACTTTGTGAAAAATTTGTCTCTGTTGTGAGTAGTTAGCACATTTTGTGAACATTTTGTGGATACTTTGGGCCACTTTGTGGACACTTAGCGGTGAGTGTAAGTTTAACCATCTGCCTACACTCTAAAAAAGCCAAATAGCCCAGTAAAACATCCATGCAGAACCGTCAGCAATCTGGGACGCCCCAAGTCTGGATACCGCTAAACACCGCTAAAACCACTAAACACCACTAAATGTCCCAAAAAATCACAAACAACCACAATACCCACAACACTCACAACGTCCTCAAACAACCCACCAGCTATTGCGCTCGAACATCGGAGAAATGTTCTGTGTCAATATTTCCTGAACAATTTTCAATTCGGATTTTGAATTGTAAATTTAATTCATCAGTAATGGTTGGGCACTCCATCCCAATGGCAATTCCTCGATTTCCAGCCCCTCACGCTGGATATGGCGATATCAGGTCACTTTGGCCTCGCCAGTTATTTTGGCAACACCAGGAACAACCGATCTGTTGGTATATTGGCAGTGGGACACCTGGTATAATCGATCGTTCGTGCAATCGTACCCCAAAAAATTAAGGTGATGCGCAGTTGCAGCATCATGCATAGCTTATTTCCTGGACTATATCCCGAGTGTCTATTCTTAATTACCTTCATTACATTACATACCAACATACATGGCCAGGGCCAACGTTGGCCGTGAATATTCACGGCGTTAATGGCGGCCCTGCAAAAACATTTGCATCAACTGGTGGTCCAGATGCGGTAGGTGCGATGGCCGGGCTTCCCCGTCTATCTCTTCCACCTCACTCAAGTCGTTGTCATGTAGAACACCTTCAACGTCATAGGCCTTCAACCCGATGTGCAGCCCTCTCACCTCCACAAACGGAGCACAGATGCAATGGCCACGACTTGCATGTAATTTATCATCATGTAACGCTCCTTCGCATGCTGCTACCTTGTTTGGAGTGCGCAAATCTCGGTTAATCATTTGCTCACATTCTGATACTTCGGCTACGCCGATATTGAACTCTTTCATCCACCGCTTCATAACCTTGGCAACTTGGTGGCCTGGCCGTGCGTGAGTCGCCACGAGCCCATACACCTGGTTCACCTCGTGCTTGAACTGTGCTACCGTGTGGTATCCATAATGTTGCGTTTTCTGGAGAATGTGTTGCATTGTAAGACCGGAACCTTCACCTTCTTTACCATCTCCTTCCGATCCGATGGTATGCTCAGTTTCAACCCTCTTGGTGATGTGGGTCAATTGTTTGGGGATATCTGCACCTCTAGCCATCGTAGGCGCCAAATCTTCGATGCCAAGGGATTGCCCTGAATTTTCGATCTCACCTGTAGATTGGCCCTCCACTGGGGTCAAAGCTTCATCAATACCTAAACCGGCAGTGGCAGAGCAACTGGATTCACCTCCAGACTCAGAAGGGTTTTCCGTGACGCTTTTCATCGGCTTTGTCCGAAACTTCATCAATATTCCCGTGGGATCGAATTTTCGATTCAACTCTTCAAAGAAGTTTCGTATCACTACCACAAGGGGAAAATAAATCGTGTCCACCATCTCAATATTTTCTTGGGTTATTTGTGCCTGAACTCTCTGTCGTTCCACCCAAATTTCAGCCATCGATTGAACTCGCTCAAGATCTTCGACTAATTCATTTGCAACCCCCACTTTTTCCTCCAATTCGTGTGTATAATCAGCATTGGTACCCTCAACCTCCTCAAGACTATCCCCCAATCCTCCACTAGTGCCAATGGGGGTTGTAGCCATGAGATTGTTATTCTTCCGAATTAATGTAGCTCCCCTTTTGGCTTCCCGCTTGAGACACCAATAGCGGCATATCTCATTGCCAATGGCTCGAATTTCGGCCCGTGCGTCCTCTTTACTACGATTAGGCATTCCTCGTAGTCCTCGCACCTGGTTGTTTTCCTGGCCTGGTACAGCGATATGCGTTTCTACCCTCAAATCCATCATCACCTGGAATAGGGTGTTGCTTATTTGCTGAGGCGCAATCGGAGTATTATTCTCCGTCTTCCACTTGAAAATATTGAGTCTATTGGCAGTACGTTGATTATTTTTAAGCTGTATGTTTTGGTCGTCCAAAATTTTGGTATCATGGAAGAACAATCGAGTTTTGTGGATCCCTCTAATAACTTGGGGCACATTCCATTCTGGAGGTGAATGCCGATCGCAAAAAGTTTTGAGGGTAAGTTTGTTCGTTACGGCTCCCTGAATTCCTTGAGTGTACTCCATCCAAAGACCTGAGCGTTTAGCACAAGTTACATGATAAGCCTGGAAACAGCTTCGATTAGAACATTGGATACATGCTCCCATACGCTGCTTACAAATATAGCATACCAACTTCCATCTACTTTTTGGAATGAGATCCATCCCTTCAATTGGCTCCATGTAGATTGGATTGGCAAAGTAGAGTTCATTAATCCACAACGCACACACTACGTGTGCCCATAGACTATTATCAAGTTGTTTAAAAGCACCACTTCGACTAGGACAGAAAACACAACTAGTATCTCGCCCTTTATTTATCATGCATTTCCGGCATAACCATTGCCCTTCTGGAATAAATGCTATACCATAACATTCTTGATGTACTGCAATATCACATCCATCACAGAACACGATAGCATTTGAGTTATCACAATCACTATCATTGCAAACTGCACATTTTTGGTCATAAAGTGAACCTGGAACTATGCCATCATCATTACCATATTTCTCATTACTAGTAGCTTGGTCCAAAGTTAACAATTTGTGACTGCCATCCAGATGACGGTCTCCCTGTACCACTGTATTCATCTTGTGTTCGAGTTTTGCCCATTCGTTTTCCACAACAGTAATCAAGATCTCGAAGATTTCGGGCGAGAGCTTGATGATGTTGGAAGGGTTCTCATTGCGTTGTTTGACATAAAGATAGTCCTGCTCATCCATATCATACTCCACTTGGTTCTTCATTCTCTTGATTAACTTTTCAATGCTATTCACTCCCGATTGTTTTCTGTCATCAGGAATTTGAAATGGTCGAATATAAGTCGTGGAAGGTTCTTGATGTTGCTTACCAGCTTCTTGGTATCCAAATTCCGTGAGCACTTTTGAAAATTTTGGACCTGGCCCTTCTCTCTTGAGGTCATGACGAGCCAATCTTTTGAATGTCGGCCGTTTTAATTCTGTCGGCTGTGGAGTGTTGCTTTTGGGGGTATTACTTTTGGACGTGTTCCCTTTGACGTGGGTACTCCGCTCATCGCCTGTGATGGACCTCTCCTCTAATGGTTCAGTTCGTATAAAGACATGCAATTGTTCGGTTTCTTCCAAATCAGGATATATCTCTTTATAATCTCGTTCTTCTCGAGGCTTTATGTCAAACCTCAACATGTTTGCATTCATTTGGATCTCGCTGCAACTTTCAAGTATTATGTGTTGTGATGCCGTTGAACAAGTCTCAAAAGTGAAATAAAACTTGGTACGCGTGCTTTTGGATAGCTACACGATCAAATGATCTAGAGGAATAGTGTATAACTACTGGACCTGCAAGATCACACGGGTTCCTTGAATGATATGTTTGTTGTGTGGTTATGGTGCTAAGACAGCGATACGCTGCACTCAAAAACTTTCTTACGTTATAAATTACGTAAGACAAAATAATATATGGACTGTTTTGGAGATCCTTTGGTAGACCCTGAAAGAGGTACTACTGTATGCGATACGTTTATTGAAAGATTAAATGTCATGATTTCGTAGACTGCAAGAGACGAAGAATAGTCTGTTCCATACATACAGTTCGTAGTATAACAAACAGGATGGATAACTTTAAATGAAGAATTTGGGTTGTTCTTCACTTTTGGATATATGCATGGCGATTGATTTTCTGCCATTACTGATCTTTTCCATGGAATGTTGTCTGGATCCAGCAACAGAGGCAGATGGAGTATTGAATTGAGAAACTTGCTCTGGTGAAGGACACCAGGCACCCTTCAAAGTTGCACCTTCGGCAAGAGAGTTCTTACGGCCCTTTTCTAAAGATGTTAGCTTGAGGAGCTGGAGATTAGTGAAAGAGCCTCTTGGCAGTGTCACTGGCAGGAATCCACGAGGCAGGAGTGAACCAGAAAGAACCGAACCAGAAAGCAACGAATCAGACAGAAGGACCCCACGAAGACTACCGCTTTGACGTGAGTTACTAGGCAGGGTTTGGGAGTATGTTTTACCCAGTTGCTTCTGCTGAAGAAGACGAACCGACTCTTTCAATTTGGCTAAATTATGCGACGAAGTACGAGAGACTTGAGGGATCCTTTCAATCCATGGATGTCTCAGTAAATCGTGGGCAGTGGCTCTATTTTCAAGCTTGAGGCATGCATCAATGAACAGTTTAGCTTCTGCAGAGATAGGATCCCAATATTCTGGCGGTTCATAAGGATAGTCTGCATTTTTGATGGCCTCTTTGGTTTCGTCATCTGTTTCACAATCGAAAGGCATGTAACCACATAACATGAAATATACAATGACCCCAATGGCCCAGATGTCTACCTCATGATCATGACCCTTCTCTCTGTCGAACATTTCTGGAGCCATGTAACTCAACGTCCCAGAAACATCATGCAATTTCTGCCCTGGTACAAGAACTCTAGCAAGCCCAAAGTCTGCTACCAAGATCTCATTGGACTTGGTATTTTGAAAGAGCAAGTTTTCTGCCTTGAGATCTCGATGTACAATGCGATTGGAATGGAGATATTCCACTGTATTAACAAGGGTTCTGGCCACTTCTCGGGCCTGGTGCTCTGTCAACTTGTAATCAGGCGGACTAGTAATGCGGTCAAACAACTCACCCCCAGATGCTAAATCGGTCACCAAGTATAAACCATCTTTGCTCTCAAAATAGTCTACCAACGTGAGAATATTGGGATGTATCATAGAGATCTTCTTGAGAATCTCGAATTCATTCTGGAGAACTGATTCGAGTCCATAAACTAGCTTCTTTGTGAACTTTTTGGCAGCATAGTGCAGTCCTGTGACGGTGTTCTTGCACTCGAACACTGTCGAGTAGGATCCATCCCCTAGCTTCTTCTTAGAAAGAACATACAAGTTACCTTTTTGTTCACCAGTAGAATTAGAATTAGGCCAAGTCATCCTTCAAAGTATTCTTACTCGGAAAACAACTAGATCAAGAATATAGGTAGCAACTAGGATCGAGTCTATATGTCACTAAGTTTTGGTTTTCAACTTTGAAGAAATGACAGAAGCGATTCGTTGAACACCAGAATTTAAGACGATGTTGGCTTGATCTGTTTTTACGTGGATACTGGAAGATATTTCACGATGTGATCAGGTTTGTCAGTTCACACTTTTTGGTCGAGAAAATTATGAGCCTGTCAGGACTATAAGAAAGGCAATTATAGTGATTTTCTAGTAGTGTGGGGGTAAGATGTGGTACAGTATGGGAAGGTGTAGGAAAGACGACGGGAGAATTTGAGAATTTGATGTGAAGGAACACCTCACAAGTTCGAGGAATGAAACACTAATATATCCAACAAACTAGCTGACTTCGAAGTGGGGTCTGGTGATGTCGGGGAAATAACGCAACTCCGAGTGTGATTACAGGTTAACCGGGAAAACATGATAATCCGAGTAAAAATGTAGGTTGCTTCCTATGGTCCCTGACATAACCAGCAGTATGACTTTTGGGGAAAGTTTGCAGGTTGTATACACGTTACCCCACACGTGATGTCCCAATCTCATCTCCAAAGAGATGAGATGAAAAATTCCCATAGTTGTCATAATGGCTCCGGAACTCAACTTGTCGTCCTTAAGGGACAAGATATCCTCTAAGATGGGCGATGCCAAGAAGTCCAAAGGATCCGATAAGAAAGAAAAACGATCCTCTCAAAAGTCCGGTCAAAAACCTCTGGAAAATCACTCCAGCAAATCAAAAAATGCATTAAAAGACTCCAAGAATTCTAGGAAGGAGAACAACCATTTCAACAAGGCAAGTGACGCAAAGGTCAATTCAAAGGGCAAGAAGTCTTCAGATGCGATCGATGAAAGTATATCCGATGTTCTTCGTAGAGAAGCTCTTGCACTCGGTGCAACTGAGGAAGACCTCAAATTGTTAGCTGGTGTTTCCGATGGGGAAGACAGTGAACAAGAGTTCGAAGGCAATGATAAAGTCGAAAAAAACTTTGGAAATGACTTGAGAAATTTCATGAAAGGCATTGGATTGGGTGAAGGAGAAGCAATGGTGATACCTGATGATGAAGTTCCTGAACTTGTTACACCTGAAGAGGAAGAGGAAGAGGAAGAAGCGGAAGAGGAAGTGGAAGAAGAAGAGGAAGATGAAGAAGAAGAGGAGGAGGAAGAAGAGGAGGAAGAAGAGGAGGAGGAGGAGGAAGAAGAAGAAGAAGAAGAAGAAGAAGAAGAAGAAGAAGAAGAAGAGGAAGAAGAAGAAGAGGAAGAAGAAGAAAAGGAAGAAACCAAGGTTGATGTTGCCACAGTCACAATTAAGAAACCAAAGCAAAACTCTGACAAGATTACCTCTCTTCAATCCGTCACTTCTGATAAACTTGTCATCCCGCCTAGAACTGACTGGTACAATGGTTTGGAGGCCCCTCCAGCTGAGAAACCTGCCAAATTAGATCGTTTTGGTAGAGAAAGATTGTTAGACAGAGCCAAATCTGTTATTGACAAGGAAAACAGAACCTACTCTGCTGAATTCACTTCACAATCCTCCCAGAAAAAGTTTTTAAACCAAATTTTATCTGATGGTACTCTTAACGATAAAATCTCAGCATTGACCTTGTTGGTACAAGAGAGTCCCGTGCATAACATCAAGGCATTTGATACTTTAATGTATTACTGTGAAAAGAAGTCAAGAACAGCATCTCTTCAGTCAATTAATGCCGTGAAGGATCTCTTGTTGAATGGTCTACTCCCTGACAGAAAATTGGTTGCTTTCGAAAACCAACCGTTGATTCCAGGGATGTCCGACATTCAAGTATCTCTCTACTATTTCGAGGACTTATTGAAGAAGGCGTACTTCAAATTGATTTCAATTCTCGAAAGATTATCACACGATCCTATTCTTCACGTTAGAATGACAATCCTAAGTCATTTGTTTGAATTATTGAAGATGAAACCAGAACAAGAGTTCAATCTTTTGAGATTGGGTGTTAACAAGTTAGGTGACGTGGATAATAAGGTCTGTTCAAAGACAAGTTATCAAATTCTTCAATTAGAAAACCATCACCCAGCAATGAAGCTGATCATTATTGATGCTATTATTGATACGATCTTCAAATCTAACAATGACTACAATGCTAAGTATTATTCCGTTATTACTCTTAATCAAACAATTTTGGTTAGACAAGATGATTCTTTAGCAAACCAACTCGTTAAAACCTACTTCAAACTTTTCGAAAGCTTGTTGAAAGAAGCTGATGATTCTGCTCCTAAAGAGGGTGATAAGGTCCTTGGTGAGTCTTCCAAAGGAAGAAACAATGGTAGAAAGAATTTCAAGAAGGGTAAAAAGGGTGGAAAATCCGTCAAAGTTGAAGAAAAAACTGCATTTGAGATCATGGAGGAAAAGAACACCAAATTATTCTCTGCTCTTTTAACTGGATTGAATCGTGCTTTTCCTTTCTCTACACTTCCATCATCAGCCTTTGATCAACATCTTAACACCCTTTTCAAGATCACCCATTCCAAGAATTTCAACACTTCTGTTCAAGCATTAGGTTTGATTCATCATATTATTACTAAGCAAAACTTGAATCCTGACCGTTACTTTAAGACTCTTTATGAATCTTTATTAGATCCACGTTTGGTTCAATCCTCTAAACAAGGTATTTACTTGAACCTCTTGTTCAAGTCTCTTAAGAATGACACGGATGTTTCTAGAGTATTGGCATTTGTCAAACGTATTTTACAAGTGTGTGCTCATTGGTTGAATATTGGAAGTGTCAGTGGTATGATGTTCTTGCTAATCGAGTTGAGCAAGAGCTTTCCAAGTATTAAGGAGCTTATGGGGAGCGTTTTGCCTTCTTTCAAACCCTCTGAAGCCACAGAAAAGCCAGAAGTGAACGATGCATCTGACGAGAAATCTCAGGACGCAGAGAAGAATATTTATGATCCACGTAAGAGAGATCCAAAATACGCCCATGCCGAAGCAACTCCTCTCTACGAGTTGACACATTTCCTTAATCATTATCATCCAACTGTTGCCATATATGCCGATTCTTTGATGAATGGAACGCCACAAGAAAAGCCTGATCTTGGTCTTTACACCTTAGCCCATTTCTTGGACAGATTTGTTTACAAGAATTCCAAGCAAAAGCCACAAACCAAGGGTTCATCAATTATGCAACCTTTGGGAGGTGCACACACTGGGTCCTTATTGGTTAAGGCAACCAACGTGTTGAGTGACGAAATTCCAGCCAATGCTGAAAACTGGGCTAATAAGAATATTTCTGATGTTCGTCCAGACGAAAAATTCTTTCATCAATATTTCACCACTAAAATCTCCAAAATCAAGACCAAGGGCGAAGAGAAGGAGCTCGATGAAGAAGAAGCTGAACAATTACAAGACCAAGAAGTTTGGAAGGCCTTGGTTCAATCTCGGCCAGATGTCGAAGCTGGTGATGAGGATGATGAGGACAGTTTTGATGAGGCTGATTTTGATGACATGAGCGACTTGGATGATGAAGAAGATGATGATGAAGAAGAAGAAGAAGGAGAGGGAGATCAAGAAGGAGAAGAATTAGAGCAATCTGATGAAGACGAGGAAGAAGATATCGAAGTCGAAACAAAACCAGAAGAAGATGATTTCGATGACAACGAAAATGCTATGTTCGGAATCAACTCTGAAGATGAACTTGATGATTCTGATGTGGAGATCAAAATGCTCGGAGAGGACGAGGATGTTCTGGCCCTGGAATCTGAAAATGATGAAGTCTCTGCCGATCGTAAACGTAAAGCGGAAGAGAATAAAGCTAAGAAGTCCAAAAAGGCTAAGCTCAAGAGCTTACCTATGTTCGCGTCTGTGGATGACTACGCTCAATATATGGACTCAGATGACGAGGACTTCAGTTAATACTTTACTAGGGAGCTTATACATATAATATATTAGGGATTCTATAGCCATTATAAAAGTTTTATCTTGCAATTCTTTCTAGAGTCTTAAAATTGATAGCCACTTGGAGGATTGATCGTTGAAAGGACTCGGAAAATTAATGGTCAAACTTACCCTTAATCTAATATCTAATACTTCATTGGTATTTGCTACTAGGATGAAGTATGTAGATGTACCCAGCTTATTGAAGATCTTTTTTTTTTCATTTTTTATTTTTCAATTATAATTTGAAATCTGACGATTGATTTTCGTGCAACCTTACTAATCTTTCAATCTCAAAAGAACACATATTTTATCTACGTGGCCAAAAATATGTGACAAACATTTGGATATTCAAATTAGGTTTCATACTTTATCTACCTTTAGCATCCTGTGTCGTAGAGGTTTGAGCAACTCAATATTGCTGCTGAAGCATACCTTTGATGTATGTTGATATTTTTAGTATTATCTGCTCGTTGTCAAATATGTGTCACAAAACTTCGAGAGCGTATATAAGACATAAAACCAATTTTAAGATTAGCCAATGGACTGCTCATACAATACTTGAAGCAGTGCCCTGGAATTCAGTAATGATTTAGGGTTTAAAGTAGCTCTGAATGGTGCGTTAAAAAAACTGACATGACATCTGAAACTGCAAGGATTGTTTCAAAATTCTACCAGACTGCAAAATGAATACAGTAAACATATCATATAAATACATCAAAGCAGTTTATGAATATCAGAATACCATATATCATACATTAGTTCCAAAATGAATTATCTGTATCACCTTCTTTTTGCTTTACTATTTTATCATGTTTTTGCCCAGTCACTGGATGGTGAACCCGAAAAACCTGAATACATAGAACTAGACATTCATGTGAGGGGAAACAATAGCTCTGCGGGTCATGACCTTTCACCTAGGGGTTTGAACCCGATAGCTAAAAATGATTTGCTGTACGAATTACTTTTCCAGATTGGTGCTGAAAAGTTGAGTGGTATAATTGATATTAATAGTCCTAGTTTATTGGTCATTGATAACCTGGCCACCAACAATAATCCTGGTAAACAGAAGTGGTATTACTCAACCTACAATGGCCAACCTATTTCTAAATCGGAAGAAACTTTTGATACCCAAATCTCCCACCTTGGTTACTTAAAGGGCAACTATATTAAAGATAAATTCACCATGGGTGCATTTGGAAATAAATATGTTGACTTAACATTCGGATTGGGGTACGAAGTTGATATTCCTTCAGCTATAATTGGACTTGGGAGACCAACAACTCACAACGACCAAGGAGACAAGAGTTTTTTACAACAGTTGAAATCACAAGGAATTATCAGTAAAAATGCATATTCCTTAGCGATGAATAATAATGCTGGGAACTTATGTTTTGGAAAGTGTAAGGCGTCACTCGTTAAACCGTTAACCAAGTTTCCTTTAAAAGGCGACTCGAAAGAGGTGTTTTTGAATTCATTATCTGTATTAGGTCGACACGGTGGTACTGAGCAGTTGACTAAACATGGTTATACAGTTAATTTGAGCTCAACAAAAAAGTTTTCTACTCTTCCAAAAGCAGTATGGGAAGAACTTTTGAGGAAGATACCTGGTGAACGGCACGAAAACTATTGGATAATCAATGATGACCAAGCTGACGGATATTATCTTATCTTTCAGGTAGGTGAACTCAATTATAAAGTGCCACTCAAGGAATTTCTTATACATCCATTCAAGGATCAATGGCATACTACAGCAATATTTCTTGAAGAAGGGAACATTTTGGGTATAAACTTCTTGGTTTGGGCCTACCTTGAAATTGACTACGAAGAAAACACAGTTGGTTTAGGAAAAATTAAGAACGTATTTGACCCTTAGAAATGAATGTATAATTTATAGTGCACGTTGGACCCACAGCTGAAGAAACGTAATTTTCCAAGTTTTTCAGGGAGACGGTGAATTATTACAAATCTATGAAACTTCCAGTGGTTGGGATTACATAGCTGAAGGGACTGGTATTAGAATAACTGCTCTTCATTCAATATTAAACTTGAAATTTTTTTTTGTGATCAGTAGGAAAAGCACAATATTCGATAGATAGACGATTGCAAATTATTCGCCAATTACGATAAATACACCAATTTAGTACCTAAATAGCCGAAATTCATTCGTTTTTGGCGACATAACCAATTGGGACCGTTTACAAGAAAGTTTGCCGATTCTATAGATCAAGTAACTAAAAATCCTTAACTTTAAACGAATAATGTAGCAGTTCCATCGTTTCAGAAATACAGATGCTCATTTTTACCGGGGTGACTATAGGAGTCAAGCAACTGTCTTTCCCAATTGGGCATGAATTTCTTTTTTCACCGAAAAATTTAACGGCTACCACGCAACCGCCAACGGTCGTCGTGCATAGGAACATTGCAAAGCAAGTGCTTAAAGATTGCTTTTATTGTGGTGTCAACGGCACCAAAGGTGGCTACATATGTTGTTGATCTCCACTTCAAGATAGTCATACCCGGTGTGAGTGTGGGGTCTCATGCTTGCTTTCAGCAAGCGTGGGTGATTTTTCCCACAATTCTTCCACGCATGAGCACGCCTCAAACCGGCTTCGATACATCATTAGTGCATTATGAGCTCAAACGAAAAAAAGCAACAATAGGAACTTTCTCGTACATTTCTCCTTCAAAACACCCGAAAACCCTTCGATTTAGGTACAGCTTCAGGGTATTGTTGTGAAGAGAAACCGCGGGAGAGATCACAAAAGGCAAGGGCCCCCTTTGTAAACATGCATCTTACCTCTTTGGTATGACCGTTTCCACATTTCTCCGTAGCCCTGGTGTGGCTTTCTGCATCTACAGTATATCGCCGCCCCATCGCACCGTTTCGTCAGGCACGCGTGGTGTATAAAACCCTGAAACTCTGGTGAATAAATTGGGGCCCATCGTACGAGATCGTTCTTAAAAAATAGAATTTGCAAGCACCACTTTTTCAATAAAACAGTTACCAATCAATTACTTTTCAATTGAGGAACTCAAAATAATCCAAACAGAACTAGTCGAGCTGACAAATCTACTTTCGTCACTCTGACAGTTCTCAAATCGGATCCCTAAGTCATTTCATCGCCGATCCTTTGATAGCCGAGCTCTTCTTACAACTTCCATCAAATTCACCATCTACTAGTATGAACTCTTTAAAAGCTCTCGGTAACGAGTACGATATCTGTGTGCTTGGTTCTGGGTCCTCGGGTAAGTCATCTCTAGTGCTTCACTTTTTGCATAATACCTTTATTGAACAAGAGTCTTCCATCGAAGATCTCTACCTCAAAGACATCCGGGCCGGCCACATATACAACCAAATAAGCATTCTTGATACCTCTTCCACCGTTGATAGTCACTCATCTTCCCGTAAGCAACAGATTCTTAACACTGCCACCATCTTGTATGTGTATGCTATCGACAATTATGAATCTTTCCAGGGCATTATAGAACTTCATGATCGTCTTCAAACTATCCGCCCTGATTTCCCTCCATTTGTGGTTATAGGTACAAAGGCTGATGCCGAAAGCGAACGTCAAGTTTCCTTTGAAGAGGCCCAACATTGGGCATATGGTATCGGTGCTATTGGCCATTCTGAATGCTCTTCTATGCAAGGTGTAGGTGTGAAAGAGGCGTTCAAACCACTCATCAACCATCTTCTTGTCAGTAAACGAGAAAAGGTACGTCAACAGTCCATCATCTCTTTGAGCCAAATACAACAGGAATTAATGCTGCAACCTCAAACTCCTGACGTACTTGATAGCTATTCCATCATAGAGGTGGACGAAAATTCCGTCAAGAAAGAAGAGGATCACGAGGAAGTGGTCAAGGTACAAAGACCTAAGAACGTGAAAAGAGTAACAAAAACCGAAGGAAAAGAAAAGTCCAAATGTTGTGTAATCATGTAATCTTTGGTACAATTCATCTGATAACTTAATCCCTTTATGAACCCCATCATAGACTAACGATAATAGCATTAAATATTTTACGATTATATTAATAGATTTCCTCATTTCGTAAAAATTAATTGTAGCAATCGGTTCATCAACATCTCATAATACACTCTCTAGTGCCATGATGTCTTTGCTAATTCAACACAAGCTACTGCACGCAATAGGATAGGATATTAATATAAAAATACAAAACTATTATACGAAAGATGGATTTATTACTGTTTCAATGAAACAAGTTAAATATACTATTTCCATCAAATAGTGGCATTCTCAGAAATATGAGAGAAGCCACGGAATTGCTCTTGCATTTCTGAAGTAAGGACAGTATCCACAGGAGTCAACCTTGGAGTTTCAGAAGTAAACTCTTGATCGAAGTTAGAGTAATCATGTTCAGAGGTGATCTCTGGCAAATATGGGGCCTGAATACGACAGTTCAAAACATCATCGAAGTCAACATCTTGGAAGTATGGGTGCTCCATGATTTCAAGTGCATCTCTTTCGCTAGAACCAAGACGATTACCTGGGTCTTTGGTCAACAATGCTTGTAAAACCAACACAGTTTGACGAGGCATACTGATAGGGTACTTAACATCATCATGCTCGATAGCATTAAAAATTTCGTCCTCATCATCACCTTTGAATGGTGATTGACACAAGAGCATTTGGAAAAGCAAAACACCAAAAGCCCACCAATCAACACTTCTATCGTATTGTTTACCAGCAATAATTTCGGGGGCCATGAATTCTGGTGTACCACAAAACGTACCGGTTGTGTTCTTGTGCCACATGTTTTCTTTACACAAACCATAATCACCAATTTTAATATGTCCTTTGGTCGTCAACAAAATATTATCCAATTTCAAATCACGATAAACAATACCATTATCGTGGAAATATTTCAAACCTAATAAAACTTCACACGCATAGAACTTAGCTCTTTTAGCAGAGAAACGTGATTTTTGAATATGCCACATTAAATCACCTCCGGAGATATATTCCATAACGAAGTAAATACGATTCTCCGTTTGGAAACAACAGTGCAAATTCAATAAGAATGGATGTTTTTCCTTATTAGCGGTTAAGAAGACTCTCTTTTCTGATTTGACACTGTCTGCTTCATCATTCTCAACGATGAAGTCTTTCTTTAAAACTTTAATAGCACAAAGATTCTGGGTGTGCCTAGATTCCGCCAACATAACTTTCCCGAAGTTACCCTTACCCAACACAGCCAAAAATTGGAAATCATCAAGACCCACTTTTCTGCGACGACGCTTGGATTTATGAGGTGATGTTTTAGTAACCTGAACTGGCTCGGGGGTCTCTATGTGCGAAGGAACAGAGATCGCAGCTTGATGACTAAGATTGTCAGGAGCAATATACTGCAGAGTTTGATTGTTTTGGTAATCGAAATTGTTGAAAGTGTCAGTGATAGGGTTGGAGAAGGGATCTTCATTTTTTTGACTACCTAATGTGTTTTGATCATTTTGACTATCGAAATGAAGTTCTTGACCTTGTTGTTGATAGAACCCATTTGTAGCAGCTTTTTCACGAAGGTATAATTCTTCCTGTTGCCTAATAGCCTGTTCTTGTCTGTACTGATCTTGCAATGATTGTTCCAGTCTAAAATGATCTTGCTTTTCATGATTCTCATCATAAGGTCCACGCCTATTGTAAGGACTTTCAACCGGTTCTTGGAATGTATTGGTTGTATGTGTAGGTAACTTAACCTCGAAATGCTTTTCTTGTTCATCGTCCGAGTCACCTTTTTTAATGTCAGAGTATCCATCAGATGATGAGATAGTTATTGATGGTGGAGTAGGTACAGGTTCAAGCTGATTTGAAATATAGGATGGTGCAGCGAGAGGAAGCTTTTGACGTGAGGGTTGAGTAACTTGCTTTGGAGCAGGGGCTTTCGTTGATTTAATTGTCATCAAAATCTTATTGGCCATTTCCATAGACATACCACAAAAATCGGGAACAAGATGGGTACATTGGGCGTGACACATAATACCACACTCTGTACATTTTCTGACATTTTTCTTACCCCAAGGTAAAATGTATCCACAGTGACAACACCATTTGGTACCATGATTAGTGACTGGATCAAATCTGTGGGGGATGCGATGATTCAATTTAGTCTCGTCATCAACATCGGTACTTGACTTTGAAATACATTTTGTGACGACTTTTTGGTAGCATTTTTTATGACAAAGGAACCTACAGTCTTGACATTGAAAGCCAGTATACCGTAAGAACTCACCACAAAGAGCACAGCACATAATGTTGTAGAATTGTTTTTGAACGAATTGATGACCATGTTGCTCGAAAACTTCTTCCTTTCTTTCACGAATAGCACCATGACGACCAAGAGCTCCACGGAATTGTCTTCCCAGTCTTGTGGTCTTTTCGAAGCTAATATTCAATAATATTTGACCAACGGGTTCCAAGCTCAACCAAGTATTAATTTGAACTTTTTGACCGTTACTTGAAGTGGTGGTTCCCGATTTGATAGGTGAATCTTCAGAAGATGCAAAATGAGATGTTTGATTATTTGAATTTGAAGAGAAATTGTTGTTGGAATCATTTTGGGATAAATTACCAGCAGAAAGCCAACCACTAGTTCCCACTTCATTAGCCACCTTTTTCTTACGGAGCTCTTCTGAAAGATCAGAGAGTAATGCCCAATTCACAGCCACAGGAACCATGCTATTGCCAGATTTATCAAAAACGGAAAATTCCACTTCATGGCCTTTATCGACATCAATAATGAATTCCTCGTTCCATTTGTCGATTCTGGAGCCGCGAGTTCTTGCTTTTTCAACGTCATCGATCTTGATCACGACCACACATTCGGGTCTCTTGGAAAACATTGGCGAGGCCACATGATCGACGTCCCTGATGCAAGTTATATTCACAGTCAACTTACCATTAAGAGGCTTGGTTGCATGTTTCGGGGTGTTGAAAATTTCAAAGTCCTTGTTAAGCTCCTCTGCGTCGATATGCATATTTTGATATTTACGTAATGCTTTGTTCAACAATTGGATCCTTTGATCTGACTCCAAACGGCCCCCTTCTGCAGCGTTACTAGAAGACTTATCCCCGTCCATCAAGTAAAGGTGCGAAATCTTCTCGTTGGCTTCACGGTACTGATTTTCCACCTGGAGCTTGAATTGCAACTGCTGCATCATATGCTTGATCTTGTGGCCCAACGAAGGACAATCGTACTTGATCAAATCGAACCGGGAGTAGTTGGGACGTGATCCAGCGTTTGCAGACGCCTGCTTGCGTGGGGAGTCGGGGTCGTTTCTCTGAAGGGTCACCTTGGCCAATGTTTCGGTAAGGTAGTCGATGTTGGTCTGCGTTTCGCGGATCTGCGTGTTACATCTTTGGATCACTTCGGCGTTGGTGGTGTTCTTCTTCAACGCCTGGAATCCCGCAATGAGCTTGCGTTCTCTGTCTATTTTGCCTCTGATGTCATTCAACACCGTGTCATTTTGTTGTTGGCCGGACATTGGAGGGTGCTGGAGGTGTTGATGGGTGTCCGAAGTGGAGGACAGCTCGGGTAGCGGGTTTTGCTGTGGATCGTTTGGTTGGTGGTGGCGGCCTTTGATCAATGTGCTTTATCGCCTGGAGGTAGCAAAAGGTTGAGTGGATTGATCTGGCTATTGCTTGGTCAAACCCCGGGTGCTAAAGAGGGGAGCGAAATCACCGACGGATTCAAGGGCGGAAGCTGAAGGTTAAACGCTGGTTAAAACCTCCAAGTTAGTAATCACTGTCAAAGGTGGTGTTGATTTTTTTAAAGGGTTGTTGACGACTTATGAACCGGGTCACGTGGCGAAAAAGGAGGTAGCCGCATCAGGCTTTGAGTGGAAAGTGACAGGTTGGGAACTTTGTGAAGGAGAAAAATGACCTCATCAAGAAAGCGAGGAGTTGGAGTGTGAGGCCTATTTGGGTAATGATCCCGGTGAGGATACCACCGATAAAGGAAGGGGTGGAAGGGACTACAGTGAACCAGGAATTGACAGTGATTAGGTAATACGTAAGTGATGATATTATTAGGTGGTGATATTTAATAGGTAGTGATATTTAGTAAGTAGTGAGGAATTAATTAGTAGTGTGATTGTTAATGATATGGTATTAACGGTATTTAAATTAAATAGTAGTGTAATGTATAAGGCATGAAATACCAGTATTTTTATCAGAGGTGAGGGTGAGAATGGGGTCACCGATTCTATTGAGGTGAAAGTGATTAATATTGATAGCTAGTAATTAAAATTGGTAAAGTCGTGTCATTGATTGTGGTGGGTGTGGGGTGTGAGTACAGTATTAGCGAGATATTAGCGAGGAATTGCAGAGGTATTAGCGAAGTATTAGTACTGGTATTAGCGAGCTATTAGGATAGATACTACTAGAGGTTTAACATTTGAGTTCTTTTACCACTACTATTTCCAATATCCTCTCACCTTCTATTGAAGTGTCGGTAAGACGGAGCGGTCGTTTTGTCAGCTTTCTAAAGCATGGAAGTGAAATTCTCTATGTCTTGCAATATCCTCCGTTTCAGAAATGGCAAGCTTCTAATCCTTAACCTGCCAATTTGATAGTGCGACAGATGAAGCTAGATCCTCAGGTGAGATGTTGGCTGATCTTGTGTTGAAACCGATAACTTATATACTAACTTGGAGGCTAGCGAATTTCATCCGCCAGTTCCTAGGATTAAGGGCCCCGGGTATCTGAGGGGTGGAATTCTTTGCCACGCTCATATCCCTCATATTACTGTTGAACTACATTTTCGTATTAAATGTAAGTGAATTTTTACTATCCTGTAGATGGGATTATTGTGTATCTGTGGGGCCAGTTTTTATCGGCCGTTGTAATTTCAGTTTTAGTTTCAGTTTGATAATCAATGGATTGGCTCAACTCCAACTCTGAATCATTTACTATTGCAACGACAGTTGCAATCAGGGACAGGACAAACGTAGTGCTTGGAAAACCATTCTTCCGCATGATGAGCATGACACCCATGATTACAGCTCAAACAGAAACTGAACCATTCCCTGAACTTGTTTTCGATTTTATTGGCCATCGATGCTTCCGGTAATCGTTCTGACTCTTCCAATGGAAGCGGTGTCCCCAAAGTCAATAAACAAATCGAACATCTAGGAAGTGGTGCTCCACAATGTGGACAAATATGGAAGTCTTCATTTTGGTCCTTCACAATACTCATCTTATTAAATTGTTTCATGAGCGCTTGTGGGTTGTTATACGTACCAGTCCTTGATTTAGAGATGTTTTTGTTGCATCGGATACATTGAAGATACACCTGCTTTGGTGCTGCTTTAATGGTGGGGTTCCCATTGTAGTTTTTCGACAATTTGGTACGAGCAACGTCAAACTTAGCCCTCACACTGAAAAAACTCCAACTATCCAATAACCCTCGATAACAGTCAACCCAATGCTTCACTCTGTTGTCAGAGAAATATCTTGGACATGCAAATGATGATATCAATGCTGCTGTTTGAACGTCGCTGGTTCTGTCTACGAAACTCTGCAATAAATCGATACCTCTAGGTGTAATACCTGTCAAAATCAATCCTTCCAACTCACCTTTGGAAACGACTGTATCTGCAACCCGGTTCAAGTAAACATTCAAATCTTTGTCTGACAAGAATCTCAATGCAACTCCCAATCTTTCTCTCAATGGCAAGGAATGCTCATCCAAAACATCCCACCAATCATTGTCAGCAATAAATGCAAAAATGGCTCGAAGATAAGGATCATCAAGTTCTGAAGCCATCCGACGACATTGATCCTTCCATGGACTATTAACGTTTGAAGTCTTGTATGCCAAGTAGCCTGCTACTGCTGTAGACATGATTCTTAATCGTTCCTTTTTAGAGTTGGCCAATATTTCAATAGCCTTAGGTATATCACCATGAAATACTGCCCACCCAGCTGCTTTTTCAATATATCCAAGTGCAATTAAGATATTGAGTTTTTCTTCAAATTCGGCGTCTGTCAAGTACCAGCCTGAAACAATCAAACATAACTTTCTTTGGGCTTTTCGCTCACTATTACTTGGAATGGAGATACCTGCAGTCTTAGTTCCTTTCGAGGATACAATTGACTTGACTGCCAGAGAGAACCAGGTATCACTGAGGGGTTCAGTTGCTTCCTTGCCACCAGTTGTTCTGTTTTGACCTTCAAGCTCTTCGATGCCTTTCCATATACCCAAAACTCCCTGATATCCTAAGTCTATACCTTTTGAAATCATTGTCCCCTTGTCTAACGATTTTTTTGCTAAAGATAACCATTTCCACGTATTTCTCAAGAAAAGCTGGTTTTCAAGGAAGTTCAAATCTTCCAAGACTCGAATATTGTTATCGCAATCCACACCATATCCATTTTGAGCTCTCTTTCTTATTGTTGAACAGATATCATTGCTGATAACATCCATTGGATCCAAGAATTTGTTGAGTGGTATGAAATCTTCCTCAAACTCGTCATTGTAGTCATTGATAAGATCTTTATTTGCAAGTAAACTCTCCTCATCGATGGTAGAATCGACATCTTCCGACGAAGCAGCCTGACTGAATTTTCTTAATTCACCTGTCATGGCCATATCATGTATTTTAATGGCATTTAATTGCTCTTGTGGAACTTTTTTCTTTTGAAAGTCATCATTAATGAATTTTGTTAAAGTTCCTTCAGGTCCAGTAATTGTATATTCGTTGTAAGAGTTGAAATCCATCGATTCGATACATTCAATGACTGGCATTTTAAAAACAGAACCAGATTGCCTCATACAGACAAAATTAGTGGAGGTACTTGAAGTAATATCAGGAGCATAATCGAAGGAAACAACACGCTCAAAATCAGTCTTGACATCGAGCACAATTGACACAAACAAGGAATCCTCATTTTGTTTGTATAATTGAGATGATTGCTGTTTCAAACTTTGTATTATTGAAGACTCCGAACGTGGTTTGTATGGATCTCCAGATGTACTGGAAGGCACCACACCTGTTTGCCATCTCCTGATCAAATCACCATTGAAAATCGAGGAAAATTCACCTCTTCTAATGGTAGAGTATCTAACGCATGGGTTTTGGTTTTTTCTTGAAGATGTATCGCTGAGAAGTTTGTTAAACTGCAAAACTGGAGCTTCTGAAACCACATTGGATCCTGGTAAAGATCCCTTTGTTCTGGAGCTAGATGTCAATTTTCTTCTATCCCACACCGCCAAAGAGCCATCTTCACTGAAAGATTGAAAGTAGTGTGGTTGGAAATGGTCTATAGTCAAGCCCAAAGTATATTTGGAAGCCATTTGGAAAACGGGCTGTTCCAGTCTCAAATCGATTTCACGGAGAAATTTGTAAGAACCACATACCAAGGTGCTTTCATGTTCTGGATAGAAGACGGTAGACAAAATGGCTTCGTTGGGAACATAGGTGTTGATGGGACGCTTTATATGATCATTAGTGCTTCTTCGTGAATAGTGTTCTATATTCCAGATCTGAAGCGAATTATCTTGTCTTCCTTTGTCGAACCCTGCAACGATAAGATTTTTGTTATTGAATGAAATGGAGTTGCATGGTCTGCTTTGCTTTGGACGGAGCTTGAGAATTGAAGATGTTGGGGACGTGATATCAAAAATCGACACGTTACCATTGATAGAACCCACACCCGCAATACCCTTGATTACTGTGGAGTATGAGGAACACAGGATGTTCTCCAATCCTGTCCTACTGTTGACTCTTAGCAAGTCGTTGGAGTCCACTCCAGGATCTTGATGGTTCGTTTGATAGAGAATGACTTCATCGCCAATTGGATTGACAGCGAAAAACTGTTGTTCGTAGCCTTCATCCCAATTAAGGGCTCTGACGATTGAACCGCTCATATGCTCTTATTCTATATGTCACTACATTCTTAAGATAGTGCAAGGTCTGCACATAGTGGGTTGTGTCTGCCACGACCAATTATGGTGATACCTTGTCTCTACTGAGGAAACATACTGTTTGAAGTATAAAAACTGGTAAAATAGCAAATTTACTGCGAATCAAACTGGATGTGACGTAAATTCCAGGGGTTTCTGCAGGCACGCAGAAAACCCCTGCTAAGGTGACGGGTTCCCACTTCAAAGGTCTAGAAACCTACAAATTGCTAATACGTAAGAATTAAACAATAGTGCTATGAAAAATTCCCCTAAGCCTGTATATTGTGCTCACAGTTACAAGCAACTACGTCAGCAGTGGGAGCGACACAATACCTTCCAGTGTGTGGAAACTCCAATTATCGATTCTTAGTAGATTTACACACGTGAAATCAAGATGACTTTTCATCACATGATAAGTTCTAACCACAAAATTATTGCTTTAAAAGGTACAACCGAAGTGGGTTTAGTGCCCAAGGCTTGGTTGGCCATAGCCTCGGGCGGGTCGATTTTCCGCGATGATCTGGAGTGTGTGAAGAGTTTAAAGCTTAATGGTTAAAGCTGTACCACCCTATAGATGCTATAGATGTGGGCCATTTCACCACCGGAGTATATGTCAACATCACGCTTGCTTGTTAACTGTATAATATGAAAGCTGGCGTGGTACCCGCTTGTGAAATTTGCCAAGTAGGCTAAGGTGACGTAAATATCATTAGTGACGCCAGACCAATTTGCAGTTCCAAGTGCTAAATCTGTAGAGCGGTAGTCTATAATGGAACCAATGTCATTGAACTCACATAATACTATGAAAGGACGTTGATGAACAGCCTACACTGCCACCAGCGATTCTAGACTGGTTATTCAGTAGGAGCACCATACACACGATCTGTTGTTCCGAATGCCGAATGTAAGGGCCGTGCAGCACCATACATGAACCATCTTACATACATCAGTGGCAAAGTCTAGACACATTTGAGTGGCCTAACCAATCCACAAAGTCAGGAGCCTTACTGCTGACAAGTAACCGTCGAGGATTGACTCAATATGGTAATGTAATAGGCTTTGCTCAGTGTACGGCACCTTTAGTTATGTGAACCGAAGCCTTTGCATATGACATAGCTGGACTTCGAAGAATTAAGCTCTGGCATTTGTGGATGTGGAGTTTATTTCACTAATGCGTGGGGGATCCCACATTCGACGACTGGCCGATGTCGAGTCCTCGTATGAGGCTGCCATTCATGGCACTGGAGAGGCACATTCCGTTCTTGGATCCCTACACTACCTACATCCCTGTCGTCCATGTACTACGGTGAAAAATCTGAAAAACTTTCCTGCACACGAACGATGGCTGCCGTATTGGGGTTTCCAAGCCTATTCTGTCATATTACCAGGCATCAGGAAAGATTCTTCAACTAGTCGATGAGGGGCATAGTGTGCACCACTCCCCTCCTACAAGAGTGCTCCAGTCCAGCGTTATATGTCAAACAGCAACCCACACAGTTTGACATGCCCACTGTTGCCACCTTTTCACCCCTTGCACTCTTGCCATGTTCCCACCTCACCAACTACTTACCTACTAACCTTTCACACACCTCCATCCCACATCCCCACGATGCCAACGAGGCAAAGTCCTTCGTAGTTGCACCAAGACACATCCGGAGAAGCAAATCTAGACCTTTGGCTGGTTTCTCCGATGCAGGCTTTTCGCTATTCTCTGTACTCTTATCCATTTACGGAAATGCATCTAGCGTTTTTACTGGATATGCGTGCCCTGCCCTCGGCCCACAGGCTTTATTACCTGCATGTATTGTGGCAGTTAAGAACAATGTGCTGTGTGCAGATAGAAAAATATTCAACGGTGCAACCTTTTTGCAATCCAAATCTAGACCGACATGAGAGATGGCTAATTGGATGCATTTGCACATCTTCGAAAATGCCTATTTGGCATATTGAGCATCGGCCAGATATGGGTTATTAACCTGGTAAGCGAAGAATATATAAACCCACCGTTTTCCATCACTTGTTCTCCAACACACACGTTCATTCAATCCGGGTTTGCTTCATTCTTTTGCACTCCCCATCACCGCCAGGCGTCCCTTACATTCATTAGTCTACTAGACATACCGCTATCTTTAACAGCACATCACTTCATTCACTATCGCATCCATAATGCTTTCCAAATACGTACTTATCGCTCTCTCTTTTGCTATCGCTTCTGCAGCTCCTACCAAGACCTGTTCCTTCCCTACTGACAAGGGCTTGGTTCGTGTTGCCGGTGACGCCAACGGTGGTTGGGCTTTGAGCCCCGACCAGCAGTGTACTGCTGGTTCTTACTGTCCTTACGCCTGTCCTCCAGGTAAAGTTATGGCCCAATGGGACCCCAAGGCCAAATCTTACTCCTATCCAGAGTCTGAGCACGGTGGTTTATACTGTAACGACGATGGTTCTGTTTCCAAGCCTTTCTCCGACAAAGACTACTGTGTCGACGGTGAAGGTACTGTCAATGTTAACAACAAGGCTGACAGCGATGTTGCTTTCTGTCAAACTGTGTTGCCAGGTAACGAAGCCATGTTGATTCCTACCACCATCTCTAACGGTAACTCCAAGACCATCGCTGTTCCAGGTCCTGACTACTGGGCCGGTACCTCCGCCCACTACTACATCAACGCTCCAGGTGTGTCTGCCTCCGACGGTTGCGTTTGGGGTTCCAAGGACAAGCCTATTGGAAACTGGACCCCATACGTCGCTGGTGCCAACACGGACGACAGTGGTAACACCTTCGTGAAGATCGGATGGAACCCCAAGTACATCGACGACTTCAACGGTAAGAAGCCAGACTTTGGTATCAGAATCACCTGTGACGATGGAAGCTGTGACGGTGAATGTGAAATCGATCCTTCCAAGACCGGTTACAACAGCATCTCTGGTGAGGGTAACTCCAAGCAACAAGGTGCTGCTTTCTGTGTTGTCACTGCCAAGAACAAGAGCAAGGCAACGATTGAGGTTTTCTCCGTTTAAACGTTTTCTTTCGGTTTCGGTCTCTTGGTATATAGGTTCAAAGGTTTGGTTTATTAGAATATTAAAGGTTTAGATTAGATTAGAGTAAAATAGAAGGATTTTATTGATATTGAAAATTCGTAGAAGACTGATCATTAAGTGGTATCGTTGCTATTTTGTCGGATCTACTTTTCAGCACATAGGAGGTTGTGGATACAATTGACAATTGAGCCCCGTTCCTCAATACCTTGGAGCTGCTGATAATTCACTATGATTTTTGAGTTTGGAACTTTTATCTACGATGGAAAAACTATGTATAAGATCAGTTTGATTTCATTAGCCCCATAAACATCGCATACTAAAATTCTAAGTTCATAGTAGCCTTGGTGCATCTCTAATCATAATTTCGCACTATCTACAAAAATCTAATTTGCACCCAGCGTCAATCTTATCTTCTGATTGACAATTATATACCATCAACATTAAGTTGAAATGCCAAAAAATATCGTTGTATGTCTTGATGGAACCGAAAACAACTTTGGAGTGAAACCTTTTAGCAATGTTCTCAAACTTTTCGGCATGCTTGAGAAGGACCATCAGTGCCAAACTAGCTATTACCAAGCAGGAATTGGTTCCCACTTCGAAGTAAAAGCAAAGTCACCTTATGTGGGAGCAATGCATTCTTTGCTTAACATGTTTTCCCGCTCAACAGATGCAGCTTTTGCTTATACATTAGAGAATCATGTATTGGATGCATACCTATTTTTGAGCAGAGTTTACCAACCAGGGGATAGAATATGCTTGTTTGGTTTCAGGTAAGTATTAAGAGTAGTAAACTTGTGATCAATACTAACAGACAGTCGAGGAAGTTTCACTGCAAGAATTGTTGCTGGTATGATTGAACGAATTGGCCTTTTGGGTCCAGGATTACATCACCTTGGGCCAATGGCATGGGAACTCTATTGCGATTGGGAATATGCTGGTCAACCCTCTGGTTTGGATCCTAGCGTCACTCTAAGTGATGAGTTTAAGCGAACCTTTTCCAGGAAAGACGTCAAGATCCATTTTATGGGACTTTGGGATACTGCAAACTCAGTGGGACTAATAAGAGATCGCCTTTTCCCCTACTCAGTGAGAAGCTCTATCGTGCAACATGTTCGACATGCAGTTAGCATCGATGAACGACGTAGCAAATTCAAGCATGTTCTTTTTGAGGATTTTTACAGACCCTTTGATCCCTTCGATCCAGATTCTGCGTCTTCACTCAAACCGGCCAATCGAAGTTTCTTGGTCGAATTATTCAATAGCCTTGTATCCACTGGCAACTCAAAGAGACAAGAAAATGTGAACTCTGACGACATTATCGAGATGTTCTTTCCAGGAAACCACAGTGATTGTGGTGGGGGGTGGGAAGCTGATTCAGATGGACATTCTTTGGCAAACTTATCCATGAGATGGATTCTTCTGCATGCGATCCAGTTTGGAGTGCTATTCAAGCCAGAAGCCATTCGAGAATATTCAGCCAGATTTGATCTGTTAAGTAGCGTTCTTTCATATAATCATGATATGCTTTCCTTTCAAAGGCATGCATATGGGAATATACTGGAGATGCTTCATACAGCACTGGGTAAAAATGAGCTCAATACAATGCCTTTGGCACCCACAGATCGGTTTGATGGGAGAGGAAATGAACCACTAGCTATTACATTATTTTGGTGGATGATCGAATTCATACCATTCTCATATAAAACTCAAAATGAGCAAGGTGAATGGATTAAAGAATGCAGACCCAATTTAGGGCGCAGTCAATCAATACCACCGAATGCATTGCTCCACTGGAGTGTATTCTATCGTCTCCATTATGTCCTTGATTATAATCCCAAAAATGTTCATGAAGAAAATTTGGGTATTGCTTTGTATAATCAACTAATTAAATTTAAACAATACGACCACAAGTTGTTAAAACAATACTGCCAGGATCTCAGTATAGGTAAAATAAAATTGGATTGGGATGGATACATTTGGGGCATCATCCCTGATGACTTGGATGAACTTAAGCTAGCTACAAACGACCACAACATGGCGTTGAATACGAATAGATCTATACGTTAAATAGATATTGATGAACTATTTTATACATGGGTTTCGGGTGTGTAGTTCAGATGCATTGATTAACCAACCAACAAGGTCTCATCATCGGTGAAGTCGTAGGTTGGGATTTCCAAGTTCAATGGGGCTGGACCTCTTCTGATTCTACCGGAGATATCGTAGTGGGAACCGTGACATGGACAGAACCAACCACCAAAGTCACCGGCTTCACCGATAGGAACACAACCCAAGTGGGTACAGATACCCAACATGACTAACCATTCTGGCTTCTTGACACGTTGGTCATCGGTTTCTGGGTCTCTCAACTTGGAAACATCAACCTTGTTAGCCTCATCAATTTCATCTTGAGTTCTGTGTCTGATGAAAACAGGCTTACCTTGCCACTTGACAATGACGTTCTTACCTTCTGGGATGGCACCCAACTTGACTTCAACCTTAGCCATGGCCAAAACATCAGCAGATGCAGCCATGGAAGAAAGGAAAGCTTCAACGGTGGACTTGGCACCAGCAGCAGATAACAAACCCATGGAACCGACCATGAAGTAGGTGAAGTTTCTGTTGGTCTCCTCGGATCTCTTGTTCAAGTAAGATGAGAAGTCTGGGTGTTGGTAGTTAGACAAGGCACCGGAGGTAGAGGACAAAGCTCTAACAGAGCCTAAAGGTTAGTATACGATTAATACGGGGTTTGCCCGATATCCAATGGTGTGACGCTTGAATGGTCCATATGGTCCGCAATCTGCCCAATTCTGTCCCTGTATCAATGTGAACGCTTGTGGCAATCATGATATTGTAATTGAGTAATTGTAGTTGAATCTATATCCACCGAAATGGGGTCCTATGACCTGAGTTCTGTTTTCCGATATCTCCACTTATTGTATTTCATTATAGATTGACATTGTGCTTGGTTTATTAGAAATCTTGACATTAACTTCGAATCATGTTGTGTGTATTGTATACCACACAACCTATTGGTAGGACGATTTGGAGACCACTATTCATAGGGATTTCGTTCAATTTTCACACACTTTGGATATCCTTTCCACTTCGAGAACTTACCTCTCATACCTAATCCATTTCTCAATGATCTAAATGCAAGGGAAGACATTTTACAATCTAGTTTCTTGTCAGTTGGAATGAAAATTTGTTTGAAAATGTATGGCCTTTCGTGTACAGGAAGTCTAATGGTTTTTTCCGCGGTGTTGATTGGTGGAATTCTCGGTCACCTGAGTTTGTATCACGTGCTCGATATTGTGATTTGTAGTGTGAAGTATATGCAGGGTAAACATAAAGTGGGAGACTACAATTGGTAGCAATATATATACTCTCCATCTGGGAGAATAAATGCAAATATTTATTCAGTATAGTTATGCTTTCATAATGCGTTAATAATGGCAATCGAGAGGAAACTCTATTTAATTCCAAAGCCCGCACTCTCATTGACTGCCCTAGTCATCTTATCGATTAACTTCTGTTTGGAGTTGTAGCCATATATCGCAAGCTCATTGAAGCAAGTATGTGCCACAGGCAAACGATTGCTATCCTTTCCTAACAAAGTGATCTTGAAGTTCAAATTCTGGATTCCGGTGGCAGGCACACGATCGGAGCCGGTGACAAACACCAAAAACTTCTTCCGTTGTGCCGGGCCAATTTCTGTAAAATACTCCCAAAACCATTGGATGGTGCTTGATTTAACTGCTTCCTTTTTACCTCCCTCCCATCCGTTGTACTTGGTGATAGACTTCAATATATCTATATCCACATCCTCCTCTTCATTGCCGCAAATCATGAGGTGGATTTCCTCTGCCTCAAAGAGTGATAACCCGTTACCTCCGATAACCTTGCAGAACCCGTTGGTAAAAGAATCCAATTGTTGCTGTATTCCATCACAAAGAAAAAACTTGCAATACTTTTCCACGTATAACTCCACATTTTTGGAAGTAACACGAATCTTCCTTCCATTTGGTACCAAATCGCAGGTGCTTGTCTTTCCGTGGGAATTGTAACTTACTTCAAACGTCAATTCGAGTGATTCCAACAACTCAGTATCATAATCCTTTAATGCCATCAAATTCTTAAAGGAAACAGGGAACAACTGCTTATAATCTTCGAGGGTAACCTGTTTACCTAGTAGAATCTTGTAGATTGTTTTAGGGAATTTGAGCTCCAAGATAGTTGAGTTGTAAATTGCTAGACCCAAAATTGCCCCAAACAAGTAGTATAATTCAAAATTCTTGATAGGTTGCACGTTGAACCATAGATAATTAGAGTCATCAATGTTGTAAAGCATACCTGTTTGAGGATTAAAAATGTTTTTCGTTAACAACGAGAACCATTCCTTTCTAAGACCTCCGGCATCAATCCCTGGCTCATCAATGAATTGAACCTTCAAGCTCTTCTTGAGATTATTCGGGTTCAGTTTGATGCACTCTAAGGAATCTTGCACTATATGTTCTCTTCTGACCCTAACCCTAAAATAAACATCAATGGCTACTCTCTGATCCAATGAATTTATAAATGCCTCTTCGGCCTTACGCTCCATTTGCCTTCGTGCTTCATATTCTAATAAGCTAATTTTGCTTCCAAGAGATATCAAATGGGGAAATTGACAAAAGTAATAAGAGCAATGATCATTTAATGATTGCCCGTGAATATATTCAAGTACTGCTTGAACTTCGATCAATTCTGGACTGATACTTGAACGCTTGCCTTTGGTACTTCCTTGCCAATTATCAAAGTCCAATTTAATATTCACGAAATCCACCAAAGAATTATAAAATGCACTTACTGGAACTCTCGATCTTCGAATACCATTTCCCTTCAAGAATAAGGTTAGAACTTGGGCAGCGGTCTTGATATGCCAATCATTTCCATATTGATGTAGCTTGATCTTATCAGTTTTTGTAGTTTTGGATCTTGGTAATGGATTAGAGACTGGCTCGCTCCCTTCAATTTGTTCTTTTAAAGTAGAACTGTCGATATACTCTCTATCAGAGCTGTGTCTGTTAGCCACCGATTTCGACCTTGTCAACTGTGGATTGTTAGCCATATAAAAATATTTCCGCAAATGAAAAGTGATGTATAGATTTACCAAGTCAATCTTTCCAACAAAATCTTTATGAGTGTAATTTGCAAACCAAGATGCAATGTATTGACCTACTTTCTTAGAATCATTGCCAGCAATAATTCCAAAACATCTTTTGAGGATCTCGTAAGATAATGTCCTGATTTCAGAGTTCTCTGTCATTGTGTTTTGTTTGTCTGATTTGGTGTTTAACGACTTCGAAAGAAATGGGATTTCCAATAGAATTAACACCCATTTATATAACCGTGGATCTTCATCATGTGGTTGGTATAATCTGCGAGTGACTTCTGATGCACCTTTGAGGGCGTTGTACAAAGGTCTCTTGGTTGGAAGATCGCAGAGAAGATTGAAGATTTTGCGTATTTCATTGATGTTGATATTTGATGTGGAGTAGTGTAATGACTGACTTGATGGTTTGATTTTGAAGGACTCGTTCAAACAATAGTAAGATCCAAAAGATGTGTGTAAATAGGTAGAAAGTGGTTCGAATGCTTGATGTATGGATTTTTCATTCAGTGAAGCTGCAATCGAACAGGAATCCACTAGCTGGTATACATATTGGTATGAAATGGTTTCTGGGGTCTCGGAAGGTCTTGGAGGTCTTGAATCAAGAATGTTTGTCGTATTACACACCGAGCACCGGAACTTGCGTGCCTTACTTGGAAATGTCAACAAGATTCCACAACATAAGCAGGTACTGACAATAGTGCCTTTTGTGTCTGAACCTTTGGTGCTTGAAGTTCCGGAGCTGTTTGTTCCTCCGGGACCTTTAGTGCTAGGTCTTCTCGATAAACTGACCTCTCCTTTGGGGGTCAAGGGATTCTTATGGGTGTGATTCGAGGGTGTGGGAGGTGCTAAGAGGGTCTGGATTTTGCCTGTATGTTTAGTTGAGGTCTGGAGGTCTTTCTGTTGACTCCAAGGCCATTGGGGCTTGGACTTGGACCCCTTGACTGATTTATGAAGTAACATGGATGTGATGGTACAAACAAAACACTTCAAGATTACACGACCAGCGGTTGCAATGGGTGCGAAAGAGGCTGTGGTGGATGTTTGATGAACTGGGCTGTGTAATGTAGGAGATTCAGGGGAGGTCAATCGAAGGGATCAGGGATAGGTTGCATTTCGCGAGGAGATAATAAGGATGATCTTTCAAGCAATCATTTGAATGTTTTTTTTTCTGAGTTTGTACCACCTTCCTTGATCTATCGAGATCTTAATTAGTGCGGACCGCATCTTCATCAGATAAGAATTGAGATCCAACAGGATTGGCTAAGCGCACACTTGTGTGAATGTATCTCTTTGATGATAGTGGAAGGTATTGACTTCTGCTTACAGAGCTTTCCGGTTGGTTTAGAGGATTTTTCCGGGTTTCTCGGAGTAGGTTTGTTGAGCCATTTGTTCTATGCGCATTGATTATAATTAGCGAACACCATAAATTTTGAAGGAGAACGTACGAATACACAGTTGACTACCCTAAGACGGGTATTTAGTTTCGGAGTTCAACTTGATCATTCAATAATCCCAATAGTCCTGTAGATGATTATAAGTAAGAAAAATGTGGAAGCTGTGTTTCGCCAATGTGATCATAAAGTATTGGTGAACCATATTAAATAGACAATAAAACCTAAGCTTCAAAGATTCTTCGAGAAAATTGCTTTCTACAGACTGCTGATAATTAAAAATATGTTGAAAAATTTAAATATAATGTTTATCAATTCAAAAATGGGATATTTTTTCGAAAAATTCATAAAAAATCTAATTAAACATTCCAAAACATTTTACTTAAATCACCAATTTCTACATATTATGGATTTCTATTATTGTATGAATAACTCTAAAGTTAGGTTTGTGGATTCACAACCCAAAAGTATTCAGACAGCAATATAGTTATTTGGTGAGATAGCAATTGAACAATTTACATTTTCTTGTTGAGCGACCATAGCAAGTAAGCACCTCTAATCAAGGCAATTGACACAGTGATCTATAGAGCGGTATGAATACTAAAATTCCAACGTCTGCAAAGACTTAAAAATTAGTTCAAAAATATCAAGCTGGAGGTGGCTATTTTTTCCATCGCACTCCACATTCTAAAATCAATGATCATCGATAACTCCAACGATTATGACTATGACACGGAATTATGCGTGCTCTCTACTCTAAGGGAGCCACTAGCAACCGTTGCATCTTCCTACGCCGAAATCGGAAATTCCACCTATCTCATTTTATCACGCATTGACCACTTGGCACTTTTTGCTATTGATTGCAATCGTAATGCATTGAACGAGATAACACGCATATATGGCAAAACTGTGTCAGCAATTGCCCCATTGAGGTTGGAAAATCAAGATATGGTATTAGTATTTGATGATAATCATACAATCTCAACGATACTGAGTACTTCAAACAATAAATTTGTTAAAACAGAGATTATAAAGTTGGATCCTAAGGGTCATCAGCAGGCAGTTGATTCGAAACCAGCGTTATTGACCAGCTCAGAAGAAAAGAAAGATACTCAATATGTTGTTCTTCATTGCTTTCTGGGATTTGTTCACCTTTTGGTCAGAAATTCAAGTACAAGCCATAAGCGCAAAAGACATAACTCGAGTGTACAGACACAAGACGGAAAATGGAACTTCTCTACCGTTCATATCGGTTCGCTAGTGGTACTGAAATTGATATTTTTACGTGATTCCTCCTTAGCAATGCTTTACCGTGATTTCAATTTTAATTATTCGATGCGTTACTATTCTATAACTGATGATGGTGTACAATTGAGATCCCAATTCAAAGAATTCGATCTTCCTCCAACAAACATATTAGCTGTCAATTTTGGTGGCTTAATAGTTCTATCTGGAATCCACATATTTTATTTCAAGAAACCAGATTCATTTCTTACACTTCATAATCTGGCGGATTCATCATTATCGATAGATTCTGAAGGATCAGTAATTACCCGAGATTTATCAAAATTCACCAGCTTACAAACCGAGATTTTTACATCTTTCTGTGCGATTGATATGACGAAAATATTAGTGATTTCAAACAGTGGTATGTCCTACCTCGTGAACTTGGAAGTAGAGGTACAGTCAAAAATGATTATTTTCAGAAGACTTGATTTCATTGAATTAGGAGAAACAACTATTCCCAATAGTGACGGACTTTTTCATATAACGGATGCCTGCTTTTTTCAAGTCTCAAGGTACTCCAGGTCCGTACTATTCCAAGTAATGCTGAAATCACCCCACATTAAAATAAAAGCATATTTGAGTGCTTACCCACCTGTCTTGAATTTTGATTTAATAAGAGAACATTCATTACTCAATTTGATTACCACTCAAGGAGGATATGAGTGCAGTGAGCTTGTAAAATATACCATGCCAAAAGTCTATCTTGAGCAGGGATTTGAACTTGACCTAGGAAACGAACCTTGCTATGATTTGAATATTAAAAATAACACGATACTCGTCGCAAGTCCAAATCAATTGCAAGTTTTTCAAATAATAGACAACAAACTTGAATTGATTTCGAAAGAGCAGCCTCTTGAGGTTTTTGATCTGTTTAACGGTGATGGTTTGAAGTTTCTTACTAAAAGTGGATTGGTGGGCAATATAGATCAACCTTTGGATCATGGAAGGTTCATATCAGAGGACAGTTATGTGATCATCAAAGGACAGATCTTATCAGTCCACCGTACAGGTAAACCGATTCAAAAGTATAATGCCAAAAGTAAGATTTTAGAAATTAGGACTTTGGTGACTACTGGAAACCAGTTTACCTTCATTCTTGCCACAGAAATTCTGACATTAGTTGGTGAATTCAAAGATAAGATAGACATTTTATTTTCATCTGAAATTCTACACGAGAAATATCATGACTTGGAATTAGAGTCTTTCGGTGGAAGCTACATGATAATTATACTGGACATATATGGAAAGATTCATCAATATAAACTTGAAAAATTTAACAAGCGTTGGAGCATCACCAATAGCATATCTCAAAATTTGATGAACTCAGCAATTTCATTTTCAAAACACAATAAAGGAATGATTGCATATGGAGAACGGAACGTATGGGCTATCTCATTGAATGAAGTACTGGAATTCTATAATTTCCTTTCAATTGAAGTTTGCGATTTCGATAAAATTCAGGTCTGGGATATGAAAACATTGGTCTATCTTAAAGAAAACAAAGTTGGTATGCAAGAATTTAAAATACCATTGAGTGAAGAATTGAGCAACAGCTCGCTTTACCAATTTAATGGATTAATGAGTAAGTCTTTAACACTTCCAAACTGTCAAAATTTATCTGTGGTTATTCAAACAGAGAAAGGCGCTGAAGGTACTTCGAACTCCTACATGAAATTGATAAATACTAAGAGTATGATGGAAGTACATTCTATGAAGGTTTCATTTGAGTTAGTGGATATATGTGCTTCTTATGATCACGAGTTTGATGAGACATTAATCTTTGCTTTAGCTACCTATGACACTCATCCTATTACTGTGTTGAGAGTGAGGAAACAACAGATTGAATTACTTGCAAAATGCTCAATTGAAGGAAAAAATGCATCGATGCAAGACATTAAGATCATTTTAGAAGACTTTCCATATTTCAAATTAAGTATTTCTGGAGCAGTAAATTTTGTGATTGAAGGCGAGAGAAGTACGGAATTTGAGTTTTCTTGGAATATCGCAAAAGATTCAATAAACCAATGCCCAGTGTATCCAATAATGCATGTTGCAGATCGTGATAATGATATTTTGATATACACTGACGTCAGGGATGGAATTTTTACAAAAAATTTTGATGACCGCCATCTTGAAGTTTTCAAAATGAAATACAACCATAACTTTATTACCGCTATAGATTTGGCCTTTAAGCAACCAGACGAAGATGAAACTCAGCCTAGAATCCTAATCTCAGGTGATTCATTTGGAAATCTTTCAATAGTGAAAGGTGAGGAGCAAATTAGCTGCGTTAATTTGGGAGATCAAATTAATACAATCTGCTGCATACCTCCTGAAGTTTCCGATGGAATGTATGGTAATATATCCAACAATCAAATCACTTCAACTCTTGCTGTGATAGGAACAGTTCATGGAGGCATTTATAAAGTCAGTCTTGTGAATGATGCGAAATCAGCCCACACATTAGGAATATGTTCAAAAGAACTTATAGATTTATCTATTACTTCAAGCTGCGGGAAGATCGACTGGAGAGATAATGTTGACATCTCTGGAACTGTTGTTGGTCAAGAGCACTTCGGAGTTATTCCTCAATACTTGATGGGCCGGTTCTTAACACTCATGAGATACAACTCAACGCAAGAAGAAGAAGCATCAAGATTAAAAAAAGGAAATAAGGTTTCGGCGAAACATGATATAAATTCTAGGAAGTACAAGACTTCTAAGGCTAATTATCAATTGATGCAAAAAGTCTACCATGAATTGGCCTCCAACATTTGAAATAACCGGTATAAGCACGACCAATATAGATTTTTTTCCATTGTAAACAAGAGTAGATATCTAATTGAACTGAGAAGATGGGTGATAACTTTGAAGAGATTGAGATGTTGGAGATTCCCGACGATATAACGGTATCCTCAGAGACTGAAGCCATCTATGATTCCTCCAACTCTTCAAAAGGCAATGGAACATATCCAAACCAACTTGCAAGTGAAATATTCAATAGTCAAAAAACATATATATCACTCCAAGACTGGTTGAATTCCTTGAATGATACAAGCATTGAGTTTCAGTTTGATGCGAAGCAATACCAAGAAAGTGTGAAACTTGATGATGATTATTCAAAAGCATATATAAAGTTTGTTACTTCATTGTATAAAGTGATAGAAAACTTGAGCAACCAAAAGGTCACCAGGATAGAATTAGAGCAAACAGGAGAGGAAAATATAGGAGTCATCAGCACAGAACCGGAAAATACTCTTAAGGTGAAGGCAGACTCCATGATCAACCAGGCATTGGAAAGTTTTATTGAAAACCTAGGCATATTTGTGCAAGATGTGAACCCAGAATCCTCAGATGTAACACATTACCAAAACTTAATCCTTGTATTGGAATGTCTTAAGGCCAATTGGTTTTACGGTGAAATTAACCGTAAACCTGAATTGTTATCTAGATGGGTCAACATGTATGATTATAAACCAGATGATGAGATGATCACAGGTATTATGATTGAAACTCCCAAACCTTATTTGCATTCTGAGTTTTGGCTTAAGCTTTTGAGTCAGCTTTTGACTAGAGGATTATTTCAACAGGCAGATGAAGTATTAAAGGGTTCGAAATACCAAGAATTGGATCCACAGAGCGAGATTTACAGCATCATTTCTGATTTTCACGAACTTGTCGCAAACTACTCTACTTTTGCACATAAAGGTCAATTCGAACAATGGAAGTTAAAAGCATGTGAATTTAGGGATCTTTTGAGCAAGAGGAATGTCAATGTTACCCATGTTGAACATCAAAGAATAGCTAGACAAATCCATGACCTAGCATGCGTTATCACAGGTTTGCCGAAAACTATTTCAGCTTTCTGTGACAACTGGTATGAATTATATGTTGCATTATCATTCTTCCAGGTAAGGGATGATTCATCCTTATATTCGGAATATTTCAAGATCTCACAGGAAGAAAAACCACCAGCTTTACAGGATGAAGATAGTGAAGACTTTGAAGATGAAGGTATCCTAGAAATCAGTTTTATTAATATCATAGAGGAAAATTTTGTGAAACTTTTACACAACATCTATCAACTTGATCCTTTCACTGCGGCATTTGTGGCTAAAATTTTGGATCTCAAAGGCTTGCTCAAAAATTACTACACAGTACATTCAGATGGATCTAATTTCCAAAACATACTTGAAAGGAAGACTATCTCCGAATATTTCTTGACAATTCAAGCGTATGAAAGTTTGAACATTCATGACTTAGTACCAGTTGGGGTTGGGTTACTCCTCAACAATGATATAGTCACATCTAAAACCTCAATTGGAAGCGCGAGAAAAGTTATTGAATCGTTTTTACCTAAATTTCATTGTAAAACGAATGATGATTTGGAGTGGATTTTGACTATCTGTGCTAAATTGAATCTTGTTTCTTTATCGAGACAATTGTATTATAACTATGGATTAAAGTCATTAGAAGATGGCTTATTATATGAGGCATTAGATCTTTTTGTTAAAAGTTATGATTTGGATGGACTCGATAGTTTTAATGATGGTTTGAGAAAAGTTCATTATATTACATGGGATTTGATTTTCCAAGATAGTGTGGTTAATAATAGACCTGCAAGAGATGAATTAATAAACAACATTGTGAGTGGCAATATTGACGAATCATTTGAAGTGGAACCAGTTATTAGACAATGTCTTTCTCCTTACGCGGTTTTCTACAAGTTCTTAACATCATTGAGCGAGAGTGATGAAACGATTTCTGCTAGATCATCTGTTTCGGGCACTTCATCTGCCATGATACATTTATCCGGCTTGATTCACTTGTTAAGATTCAGTCACTTACCTAAAAAGTTTTATCCATTATTATTGTGTCAATTACTTCCGTTTTTGATTAACAATAATCATAAATTTAACCTTCCAGATTTGATAATTATTATTGAGTTGATCGACATTTACGATCTTCAAGTTTTGGAAGAGGAGTTGAAGGAAGGAGAAGCATTGTATCAATATTCCATCAATCACATAGAAGATGACTTTACGAAATACGACTGGAGAATGATTATCAAAGACCAAAACCGGGAAATTCCACACACTGTTAAGGAATTGATAGTGATCCTCCGCAGAGAGATTACCTCCAAAATAGGACAAGTGTATATCAAGTAATGTATATAGGTAAATTTTATTAGTTACTTATATTTTATAATCAGAAACGCAACTGGGAAATGACCCGTTGACTATGAACTAAAAAAACGTCGGGACTTTGATAAGTATGTCTCACGGACCAGGATAGGAATCTACCTACACTAGAACAGTGCTCCGGAGTTCTTTAACAGACGGCATCAGAAGTCTTTGAGTTCAACAACAAGGCGACAATCAAACCATACAAACCCAAGACTTCGGCGAAAATCAAAATCAAAATCATACCGACGAACAATCTTGGTTGTTGGGCAGTACCTCTAACACCGGCGTCACCAACAATGCCGATGGCGAAACCAGCAGCCAAACCTGACAAACCCACAGATAAACCGGCACCCAATTGAATGAAACCGGTGTACAATGGTTGAACTTGCTTTAAGGAGTCGGAGACCAACACAGACACAACCAAACCGTAAATGGCAATAATACCAGCCATGACGACTGGGACAATGTTCTTCACCAACAAGTCTGGTCTGGAAACACAGGCGGCACAGATACCGACACCAGACTTAGCGGTACCGTAAGAAGCACCGAAACTGGTGAAGATGATGGCGGCGGCACATCCGATGGAACCAAAGAATGGCGCATAAACTGGACTGTTTTGTTAGTATGTTGTTGTGCACAGCCGATACCCGCTAGTAGTGACCAATGGACGTTGGAAAGAACAGTGTGGTATTTCAATCCATCAGAGCGATGGAGAAGCTCGAGGCAATCGATGCCAGAGTAAATTGTCGTTGATGGACTTGTTTCTTGTCCCAACATTCATTACGATGCTTATCTTTCGAACTATTGGTCAGATAAGTAGCTGTTGTTTCCTGGCCCAATTCTCCGTGAAATCGAAGGATACTTACCATAAATCAGACATGGCTATGTGGAGATTGATATCAGATGAATGGATCGATTGATGGTTCGGTTGAATGCTTCAATCAGTGACTTCAAGCTGGCTACTAATTGGAGAAAAGTTTTGGTGTTCGCTCGCCGGGGCCAATTGGCGGCAATAGATGCAGGTATGCCAGCGGGTACGCCTAGTATGCGTATATCTGGGGCCGCGTGGGTGTATGCAGGAGCCGATGAGATGGGTCTTCAAGGCGAAATTTTCAAAAGTAAATCTACATTATCCATACTGGTGAGCTTCTTGCAAGGAACCGAAAATGTCTGCCCCAAACCCAAAAGCCTTCCCATTAGCTGACTCTGCTTTGACCCAGCAAATCTTGGACGTTGTCCAACAATCTCAAAACTTGAGACAATTGAAGAAGGGTGCTAACGAAGCCACCAAGACCTTGAACAGAGGTATCTCTGAATTCATCATCATGGCTGCCGACACCGAGCCTATTGAGATCTTGTTGCACTTGCCATTGTTGTGTGAAGACAAGAACGTTCCATACGTCTTCGTTCCATCCAAGGCTGCTTTGGGTAGAGCCTGTGGTGTCTCCAGACCAGTCATTGCTGCCTCTGTCACCACCAACGATGCTTCTTCCATCAAGAACCAAATCTACGGTATCAAGGACAAGATCGAGACCTTGTTGATCTAATTGTACTATAATAAACATATTTTTGACACATTGTAGTTGACTATGGTCAGTATTTTTGATTCAGAAGGTGTCGTTCAAAGATGGATGATATTAGAGATTGAAACAAGAAAATCTTTGATTTTTAATATTTTTAATGGGTCGTATAACCCAATTATGTAGTCATAAGAATCCGTTCATTTCACTCTAGCTAATGTTATGGTCCGATGGATTCATGGATTTATTGCGATGAGATATCAAAAACAATAAAAAGAATAGGGATAAACAACGACAACTTATAAGCATACTGGTATTGTCATCAACTATGGTTGATTTTTGAATGTGTTTTCGACGAAATGAATAAAAGTGACTATTAGATTTGACATTGTTTGGCCATCTGGTGAACAGAACTCGCTGATTTGGGGGCCAAAAAGACTATTGTTTCTCCTAAAATTTATGTCCAGCTTCGTGGATTAATCCTAGTATAAAACTAATGTCATTATTTGTCATTCAGTTCTATGGGACCATTCTGTATTATTTTCTCGACTATTTGTATTCACGACCTCATACTACGAACAAACTCAGTTCTCGCGCTCATCATCTCATCTCATTTTTCAACTAATCTATATCACTTGCAATATGTCCGCAGAGTCAGTGACCAAATTTCTAAGGTCCAAGGGCTCTTCCAAGGAGATCTTTGAATTAGCTGACTCACTACTTGATGATGCAACCGACGTTTTTCTTCCAAACAAAACAGACTTCATTTTAGAGCTTCTTTGTGATAGAGTGAATGATTTACTGGCTTTCAAGTCCTGGAAACTTCAACCCGAATTTTGGGATCTTTTCACCAAAACATGGACTAGTTCATCCAACCATGCCATTCGCAATAAAACATTCAAGCGGGTCAAGATCGTGGACTCAATGGTGTCTGTAATGAAGAACTCACAAGATTCAACACTTTGGGTTTCCATGTTTAACTTTGTTGATTTGGTAAAAAAGGAACACTACATAGACGTGGAAGAAGCATCTGCAGTGATTTTGTTGAAGACATACTTGCAGGTACTCAATCAGGTCACGTACCCCGACACGCTGGTATCTAGCTGGTCAGCAACTGTGCATGATTTGTACCAGCTTCCAAGCGCCAATATTAATTACTCCGTCACCAAAAAGTCCTATACAAGATTTATAATGGAATGTGTGCCATCATTATTAAAATATTTGACACTGGAAACTATGAATCAAGTTGCATCCGAGCTTTTCAAAACAATTTTAATTAAAGCATTATTTAACCCAGAAATGGTTAATCATATCAAAACAAACATTGAACAATTGCTTAAGGATTCTGACTCGCTTTCAGAAAAAGAAGTAGTGGAATTATTTGAATTAAGTGTGAGTAACCTTTCAACAAAGGACTTGAGAATTTGTGAGGATATCTTCATCATCATTACCTCTAATGAAAGATACACTAGTCTTTCCTCCAGAGTATTACAGAGATTGACAAAGGTCGATAAAACATTATCAACCGAGTTCTTTCAAAAAATCTACACCAGTGAAGTAGATGAAAAAATCAATAAGGGTGCTGATGGCGTAGACTGGGAATTGATATCATACTTAGTCGATTTGGACATTGAATTGACCATGAAATATTCCGAAATTATTATTGCTAACGTTTCAAAAACAAAAAATGAAGAATTAATTCTCAAAGTTGGAAAGAGTATTCTCCATTCATATATGAAAGGTAGAGAGTTAAGTCAGTTTTTTACTATTGTCTGGATAGGAGCCTTGAAAGTGTCAGACTCATGGAGAAATTCCGAATTTGTTAGAGCTGTATCAAGGACAATCAAGGATTTCAGTGCAAGTCAACTTGCAAATGTGGTGAAAGATTTATTTATATGCCACAAGGAAGAACCCAATTTAATCTTGCCATTAATGACAGCTATCTTAAAAGGACTAATTATTAGCACATCTAGTATGATTGATTCCATTAAAGAAATAGTATATGCAAATATTTCATTCTTCAATAACAAAGGTGAAGAATACTGGGAATTAAGATACTATTACCTATGTATCTATGATGCTTCATTAATTAGCATTGAATCCAAAGGAAAATGCTCTTACTTCTACTATTCTGTGTTTAGAATGGCCGAATTAGGAGTCCAAGTCCCCAAGTTTGACTCGATTGCATCCAAATTTGTGGATTTTCTTAAAAAAACATCCACACAAATACCTTTTGTTTTTGAAAGGTGGTTAATTATTGTTGAGCATTTTTTTTCCAAAGAATTGTCTTATGATCTTGTAAATGTATTATTCTCCAACCTTACAACAGAACAACAATATGAAATCTTGGAAAAATCTCATTTATTGTTTGAGCAACGTCAATTGACGAGAAACTTGATAACTTTCTTGACCGAACAGATTGAATCTAAGAATGGAGATGTACAGATTATCCAAAAGATCCCAGTACAATGTTTTGATAGAAATTCCAAGAAATTATTAATGGAAATCTTATACAAGCTAGCAACCACCACAAAAGACAATTCCATAAATTTACAAACAAGAAGGACAATAATTCATTTATTAAAATCACCATCATTTGTATCCCAATTAGAGCTCGATTTCAGTTTGGCTTTGAATGTACTCCAAACATGCACCCAGGTTTCGCTACCATGCTCACTTGATATCATCAAGGCGATTTGGATACATCATTTACCTCAAATAGGAGTTCCCGAGCATGAGTCATACATTAAAGCAGCAATTAAACTTTTGCAAAAAGAGCTTGAGAAGTCTCAACTGAAACTCAAAATTTCCAGTTTGCAAGCATCCTATGCTGTAATTACTGTCCTGGATAAGGAAAATATTTCTAATGAGAAGATAAACGAAAAATTGCTCAAATTATCAACTGAATTATATTCATGTGTCAAACAGGCATTGAAAAAAGGAATTTCAAAATCTAATTTGGATAATGATTCATTCTGCTGGTTATTAAACACTTTACTTTACCCCAACGCAAATATTGAAAAAGATTCACTTTTGGAGTTAGTCAAACTCACAGGATCAAAGATTGAAGTTGCAGATAATTCTCTTGAGATAAAGCAAACTTTATTTAGAATTTTGTCTAGAGTTTTGTCTAGTTCTGATTCCTGCTATTTATTGACTCTCTTTTACACCTTGTCTAGTGAATCGAGTGATATCAGAAGAGATTTGGAAGACTTTTTGTTTAAGCTTGATTGTGATGTATTCGAAGATTCTTTCATATTTGTTCTCAAATCTGTTAGAAATGGATCTGATACTCAAAAGGCAGTATCTATACTTTGTTCGTTTATACGTTCCACTAGAAGAGAATTTTCGTTTGCTCACAAATTACTTGACCAAGTGCTTTCTTGGGTTTTAACAAATTTTGATGAAGTCTCCTTTGGATCGCATAGAGAAATTTTGTCTACCTTTAAAGATAGTTTGAGTGACATGACTTGGATATTCGGTCAATATGGAATTGAATCTTTGATAAACTTGATTTCGATGTATGCTCACAAACTTGGGGAATTCTCGTTTTCAGAAACACAATCCGTGGAACTATATACTCAAGCAACCCAGGTTATGTCACATGTATTATTGTTTCATCGTTTCAAGCTATCTTCACGTCATCATATTATTGTTAATGCATTTGTGTCCTTGATGGCACCCTTATCCTTGAAGAATGAGAATCACTTGAATGCAAGTAAGGAGGCTGCTTCTGTATACTCCAGATTGTTATCCAACTTGTGTGAACCATCAATTACCACCATGTCGAGAGAAACAACAAAAAACGCCCTTAATTCAACAACTGCATTGACCAAAAGAAGTTTGAGGAAACATGTTCCTTTATTACTTATCAATTATATTTACCTTGCATTAAAGTTCAACTTTAAAAGTATTATTAATGATGAAATCAACAATGGGATCTATAGTATATTTGATGTTTTGAGCAGTAACGAATTGCAATTAGTCAGTTCGAGTTTAGACATCCCTGGAAAGGCATTTTACCGTACATTATACAGTAATTACAAAGATTATGGTAAATGGAAAGATCAATAAACGTTAGGCCATGATTGAATATGTAGTTATTTACTGTCTATAGAACCTATATTCATCGTTGAATAAAAGTTTACCTAAATTCTTCCTTAATGATTTTGATAAGTGGTTCATTAACTCCCAAATCTTTTCCTCTAGTAAATCACTTTTCTTATCTGATTCATGATCATGCTTGAGGTAATGCGACGTATAATCGTATCGTAAAATGTCCTTACGGGTGATGATACCAACTAATGCACCCTCTCTTTCTACTAGAATGTACCGTGGACCTACTTTCACGAATAGATCTAAAACGTACTCTAAAGGCACATCATAGTTGATAACCATTGGTGATTGGTTGATGATTGACTTGAACTCGATAGAAATGGAGCTTATCAGGTTGTTTGTTGAGAAAGAGCAAGGGGTATCATCGCCAACCCCTTCGTATTCTCGTAAAATATACTCAAGATCAGATCTCAGGACGAAACCTGTTGGTTTCGGATCGGATGGACTTTTAATGATAGGAAAACCTCGGAAAGAGGTTCTTTTTAAGGTGTCTTTCAATTTTCCCAAAGTTATCTCTTCTGATACTTCAGGGAAAGCCACAACCATCGCCGCCATTGCGGATTCGATTGACGTATTAAAAGTGTATTCCTCTTTGGAATCAATCATAGGTAAACCATTGAACTTGATCATTTGGTCTGCAATTCCTCCTTCTCCCCATTTATCATTGATGCTCTTTGTTATTGCAACAACAATCATAGTAGGAATGATGTACCTCAAAGCACCGGTCAACTCAAACATAATAATAACAACGGTGACAGATAAATGTGTTATACCACTCAATGCAGCAGCAGCTCCCAAGAAAGCATATGTCCCTGGAATAATGCATTTGCCGTCGACAGGGCATGTAGAGAATATGGATGAATTAACATGATTCTTGTAAAACTTTTCGACGATAATTCCCAATGCCCTTCCAAAATAGGCACCTGCTGCCATAGAAGGGACAAAAATACCAGCAGGAACTTTACATCCATAAGTGATGATGGTGAGACCCATTCTGGCTAATGTTGCGAAGATCAAAGATAAAAGAATGACATGCTTATTGGATTTGGGATCACAAATGAAATGTGAGTTTTCCGAGGTACACTCTCTGAAAAGAACTTGCATGGATTCTGTCATGTCGACCTTCAAGTATTCATTGAAATATGAGAAACTGGTCGTAAGTAATGTTAAAATGAACACTTCTCTGATAGCATAGTTTGCTAAATATCTCTTCCTGAAACTGACAACCTTCTTATTCCACTTTGAGACTATGATCCCATATACTCCCCCAAAAATCCCAATAATAATGTAAATGGGAATTTCAAATGCATGCCAATTGGTATCATAAGTAACTTCAAACAAGACCAATTGACCTGTTCTGAACGGATTCATTGCTGCAAGTGTCATAACCGCTACCAAAGAACAGAAATAGGATTTCCAGATTGTTGATAATTGAAACACAGAGGATATTTCTTCCATTGAAAAGAGGACACCACCCATTGGAGATCCAAATGCCACGGCAACACCAGCAGCAGATGTGGCTGTTAAAAATTCCCTCGCTTTTGATGCACTTTTACGGTATTTGGGAATGAGTCCTGCTATGACATTACCAACACATACAGCGTAGTGGACACTGGGTCCTTCCTTACCCAAACTCAATCCTGATGCGATTGCCAATGGTAATCCGATACTTTTAATAAATAAGGTCCAGCCTCCCAAAAACCCTTCCATGACAAAGCCTGACACAATACACTTTATTTCTGATATTCCAGAGCCTGCTGCTGAAGGAGCATATTTTTTGACTAATATTGCGGCAGTTGCCGAGAACATGAGCGAGATTATCACATAAATGAAATAATTTAAGGCTCCGTAGTTAGACCATTGTACCCAGGATGGACATTCCTCCTCATCTAAACAACAAAAGGCTTTATTGAGATAAAATCCCTCCTTGCACCGTCCAGTTCTGATACTACTCAACCATGCAGTGATGATATTCAAAATTCCAGCAATGAGTCCAATAACGATTCCCATTGAAGCTAAAACTAACCAATTTTGAGTAGATGCTATCAACTTCTGCTTGAAAGACGTAGATCCTGTTTGAGGTTTCACCTTGAGGAGCCTTTTACGGTGTTCATCCAACGCATCTTCCACCCAATCAATGGTTCGGAAATCCTCGAAACGCTTTGCTTCTTTGACATTTTCTTGATGTAACCATTGTCCAGTTTCTCGAGAACGAAGTTGAACTGTAGGTTCCACCTCTTGTGGATTCTCCACTGGACTGTTCATCTTGCTTGTGATTTAAAGAAAGAATTGATTTGATCGCACTAACGTGTCGTGTTTTGCTGCAAAAACTAACAAAGTACTCTTTTTGTAAGTAAGTTATTCATTTATTTGTTGTAAAAAGTTTATGAATATGACTAGGTAATCAATGTGGAGGGCGTACTTGATTTAAAGGGGCGTTCAGCGCATCATCTTGCATGCTTGAAATAGTCTTTGAATAGAACACCGCAGTGTGTTCAGGAAAAGTTGATGATGTAGTAGCACAATTTTTCACCATCTACGGGAGAATTACCAGAAAGTCTGATTTGTTAATCAGAATTGAGCATAAGTATATTAGATTAGAATAATTCCATTGTTGTATCATATATATTTTGGTTTATAAGTCATATGAGTATATTAAGACTTATTGATAGGATCCTTGTATTTAGAAGAGGTATTAATTAGGATCAATTCTACATTATTTCTAAGGAGCCCAAAGAGAAAACTGAATTTTATCAACTATCTGGTCATGGATTTAGAGTTTTTTTCATGTGAGAATAGTCAAGTTCATTATTTGATGTATTTCATTACATTGATGCCGAACAGTTCCACTATGTGGTCAAAATTTTCATAATCTTTCTCGAAATCATGGTCAAAATAGCTAAGTACCAAGTTTAGCCCACCAAGTTTAGTGGAAATGATATTTAACATGAAATCAGTTGCCGGAGGTGAAATATCCTGCGAAAATACCATATTGGTGATGCTCCAATCTCCATAGGTTGGCGAATTAATGTATCCTAAGTTTGAGATCTTAATTGTATCTTGTCTTGCAGGAACCATTTGTGATTCGAAGAAATGATTATTATTTGAATCTGGTCTATAGGTTTGTTGAAACCCATAAAAGCTATCCAATAAGCTTTTGTTGTTCAAATTCTTTGACATGCTGACATTGATCGTTTTTACCATTTCCCAAGAGAAATCTGAAAATGGGTATATTGCTTGTTCGATTCCTCCATGAGCAGAAGTACCCAAAATCTTGTAATTTGGTGTTTCAAACAATGTTTTGTATGAAGGTTTAGCTAAATCAGGAGTCATATACCTCCTCAAAGCCATAGCTACTTTATTAGTAGTGTAATGTTCGCTACCATAGATTGGTTGGAGACTCAAGGATATTATTGTTTGTAGGTATGCAGTTAAAGTGACCTGTTGCTCTTTGCATTTTGATAAAATTTGTTTTGTTTGTTCGGGATTGTAATTGATGTGCTTGAATGCAATGGTGAAATCTTTTGTTGTTGGAAATCTTCCTGGCCATTTGGGAAGCGAATGAGATTGAGGAACTGCTTGCGGAGGATTTGGCAGAGGAAGAAAATCTTCAATAGGTGGAGGCAAAGAATATTTCATGTCTGCTTTATCCTTCTTATAATCAAACAATACACTATTCAACCCAGTGAATTGATAAGATTCTGGTCGCGAGATCAGATCAGGAATTTGGTGCCCATCATCGAAAAGACTCAAGTTTTCCAACAAAATTTCATGAAAGTAATTTCCAACGACTCCGTCTGCAATTGTGTGCTCGAATATACCCGAGATTGTTCTGTTCCCAATTAGGATCACCTTGAAAAGTGGCTTGTGATCATCAAAACTGAATGCGAACGAATTAGCATATTTCATAAACTTCTCGTTGATAACACCATTGGTGAGATAGATTTCTTCGGGCTGAATTTCAATAACTTGGTCAAGATTGATTCTATCTAACGGTTCATAATGAAAGTCCCCTTCTTTTGCAATAACATTGCATACCAATAGATGATAATCGAGTACAGTTTTCCGTAATGCCTTGAAAATTAGCTCAACTGTGAGGCATTGAGAATATGTTGCAGTAACTTGAAAGCTCTTATAGAACCCACTAGAGTTCCTTGAGCGGTAGAAATGTTCCGAGCAGCTCAAAGCACGAGAATGGGTAATCATTTGAGTTATTTGAATTTATAAGAATAGTACATGTTCGAATAGCCTGAGTCATTTCCTGCATGTAGCATCCATGAGGTACTTATCTTACATAAATAATTCTCAAAAAGCAAATTCTATTGCATTAGTTAAAACACCCAGAATAACTCTGAAATTTATACATGATTGAGTCTTTATTAAGGCAATACTGGTGGTGTTCTATTTTGGGGAATTAAAGGTCATGAGGGTGTAATTATTTGTCTCAGAAAATTAAAATTCAGCTGTTCTAAGGTAAATTTGAGATCACTATCACCTTAAAAGAAATACAAACGTTCAACAATAAGTGAATTGTGCATCAAGTGGAATTATTTTTACAATAGTAGTCTGAGTTATGTGTAGCACACCCTAACATCCCCTCAAAAATTTGGTGGCTATTTTGTCTTGCTTACGTAAGAACACTGACATACCAAATTAGGGGTGGTGGCGATATTTGGCACCTAAGTACTACTTGATGCCTTTCATTAGTATGTATTGTACAACAGTCTAAGACAAACAAACACTAACATGCAGTCCCAGCATCTGTGAAGGTTGCACTTACAGTCGGTGCTGTAACTGGTGCAGCAGTTGCACTAATTGCAAATCGTGAACATGTTTTGGAAGCAGCAGAAGCTTTCTTTGAGAATGGAGCAAAATTTTGCAGAGAACAACTTGAAAAGTCTCGACACGATCCAATATTTGCAGATTCCCACGAAGACAATTGGTTTGCTAATCAAGCGGTGGAGCTAGACACAGAATCTAGTGATGAAGATGAGATCAATACCCCTGATGCCTCCGATTATGCGATTAGTCCTTTTTCGTCAGATACGGAGGCTTTCGAATCCAGCGACGAAGATGAGGAAGAAAGCAAAGGCGGCCTCCGTAGACGGAAGATGTCTAACGAGGCCATGCAAGTGATGGCCGAATTGGATTAAACGGTGTGTTGTCCGGACAAACACCGATCATTTACAGAATCTAGCATAAGATTGAATCATTATTTCCATTATGTAAATTAAATCATTATTCATCATGTCAATTAGCTTACCACTGCTAATACTACCACCAAAACAAATATAGTTAATCCCACAAGAAGAATACAACTCCATTTACCTTTCGACTTCTGGTATTCATTAGCTTTCGTGAGTTCTTTATGTGCCTGCTGAGTATTTCCATGTAATTGTAGAATGTTGTCTTCGATATTATCTAATTGCTCTCCCTGTTGATTGACAAGGGCACCCAAATCCTTGAAAATTGAGTTAACTTCCTGGATACCTTCATGCACCTGGGTGATCTCTCGATTTCTTTCTTCTGTCAACAATAAGGTATATTGAAGTTCTGTTTGACTGATTTCCTGTGATTCCTGCTGTAATTGCTGCTGTAATTGTTCTTGAAGTTGCTCCTGAGACTGTGGTTGTTCTTCAATTAACGGGGTGTTTTCATCTGGGATCTTCTCTTGTTTGACATTGAATGCCTTCTTCTTTTCTGTGTATATCCTTACGGAACGCTGGAACTGTGCATGTAGTTGGTTGAACTCGTTTAGAAGTCTGTCCTTAATCACAATATGTTTGTTCGTCACTTCAAACAGTGTTTCAGCACCCTGTTCCTTTGCACCCTGGTGTTTGTTGATTATCAGTGAGAATTTCACCACCAACGCTTCGATGGCCTTTTCCAAGCGGCTAATATCCTCCACAAGTTGATCCACCTTCTCCCGAAGCTGAGATGTGTCCCTTCTAGAACCTACTTGCTTCCTCTGTACATCCAATTGAGACACCAAATTGCTCAAAACTTGAAGCTGTTTAGAAGTCTTGAAGATAATGTTGTCCAAATCACTTTGAGGAGCATCAGCTTCATTGGCCACCGGGGTCTGTGCCTCCAAGTCTAGATTAGCGAAGGACATAGTTGGTTATTTATGTAATTCGCATTTAGCGAAAGTTGATGTTTTACCCGATAAATTTATCTTAAAACACATCAATACTGCGATAGCAGGAGACCTGTGACGACTTTGTAATTAAATGAGATTTATAAGAATAACGGATAGAGTTGGATCACACAAAGAATACCCTATTAGGTTCTTTCAGCTATCAAGCAGAATATTCCGGATATAAATGACTAAGCACTTACGTAATCTGGAAACTCATGTTGATAACCCCAATATAGTAAGTGGTGCCTGGAACAAAACGAGGTGATTTAATCCATGTTATTACTTCCCAGCAGCATTCTGTAGCAGAACAGCTTGTCACAATTCACAAATATATAACATGGACTTGATCTCACGGAAATATCCATTGTTGACAAAATGCTTGTTTCTCAACTCACTACCCCCACCATGTTAATTTATGCTCTATTGATTCAAGGAGCACCACTTGACAGCACATCCTTGGTTGTACGCCAGCAAAGTCTGACTACAATGAGTGGAATTGTTGGAAAGTTGGAAAATTCTCTTTTTCATTTTCTGTCAAACCTGCCAATTCTTGATCAAGTTTTAGAGGCTTTGAACGATTCTGGCTTAGCCACCTCGGTAATTGACTTTGTCCTACTTCATCCGGACTTACTAGAAATTAGTATTGACGGGACAATCTACGTTTTGCGAGCCGGGTGGATCAATTTGACAGACTTGTTCATTGCGCTTGAAAATTCCGGTCTTATGATCCAGTTATTGACAGCTTCCTTGGATGATCCAGAGATTTTGCCCGGTTTAATTGCTCTAGGAAAGGCTCTTTTGGTAGAGAACGGAATTGATATTTTCAAGGAAGCCCAAACGCTTATCAATGAAGAGATGAAGAAATCGAAGGACTCACCACCTTCTATGCTTAGAAAGCGAGAGTCTCAGCTTCTTAATGATTTGTTTCTTGCGTTGAAGGAATCGGGGTTGGCAGTAACGGTGATAAAACATTTACTTACCACCCCGGATTTAGCGCAACCCTCTGCTCATTTTCTCACTCAAATTTTGAAATCCGGGGCAATTTCCATTAGTGAGGTATTGACAGCCTTAAAAGAATCAAACTTGATTCTGAACTTGTTACGCGATATCCTTCATGATAAGGAAATTTTACGTAAGTTTGGAAGTTTGGTGATGGACCGCATTACTAAAGGAGTAATTCCTAAGGAAATGTACGAGAATGCTTGAAAAATGACGAATATCCAATTAATAGAAATTGTGAATGATTTGCAGAAATACCATTCAATAATCTGAAACCAATTCATCATTGAGTTACGTATTGGGCTTGTTACTTTTGTTTTGGTTTAAATGTTTGGTGCTATCGCAAACTTATAAATATATGATATAAAATAAAAATGAACCCTCCCCAAGAAGGTCATTCCAACAGCAAGTCTGAGCGAACTTGATCAGACTATTTTTACAGAGCCAAAAGAACGTCAGCTTCAGCTCCTCATGCCATACGGAACTTATTACATGTAAACCAATAGTCAATTGTATTTTTTAAATAGTGTCAGCCGCACTAGTATCTTTACGCGTTACACGCGTCGAGTCGCGTTTAGTGAATAACTAAACTCATCAACTACACTTTTCTTCAACATAATGCTGTCAAGGGCCAGGAAGGATAAGCTTAAACAGCTTGTTGCTGCTAGAAAGGCCGGTAGTAGCAGAGTCTTATCAGATAATGAAGACGGGGGCGAAATTTATGACGAGGTAGATGATGAGACCTATAGACAACACAAGAGAGACCAACTTATGAATGATGATTTTATTGTGGATGATGACGGTGAAGGATACGTTGACAACGGTGTCGACGAGTGGGATGATTCCACGCGTCCAAACTATTACTCTGATGAAGAAGAATCTACAATTGGTAAGAAACGTGGGAGAAAGAACAAACCAGTGAAGGTTGCCAAAACAGCTCAGATCAATAACTTCTTCAAACCTGCCTCAGGTGCTGCCACAACCAAGAAATTGGATACCAATATAGATGACATTTTGGACAACTTTGAGGACGATGTACCTGCAAAGAAGACGAAAGTGGACCCAACCCAGATGTTTACCACCAAAGCTGTCAGCAAAAAGAAAGTTAAAAAGTCTATGTTCAGCTTCTCCACCACAGTCAAAAAGGAAAAATCATCCCTGGCTGCACCAGAATTCATCAACGATACCATGGATACTTCTTTGAGTATTCACGATCAACCCTCATCTCCAATAAAGACGTTAGACTCAGATGGTCCGAACGAAAAGGAAAATATTGACCCAATCAATGAACCTACAAAAGCCGCTTCTCCTCCAAGTACGACCGTGGGAGAAGATTCAGATTCAGATGAAGAGGTGGTCACAAGAAGACCAAGAGCCGCTGCACCAAACAGAAACAACCTCAACAGCATTTCGGCAGTCAAAGCTTCGGACATTCCCTCTTCATCTTCATTGGTTTCTGGCTACAAATCTCATACTCAGAGCATCCACACTGAGAAGTTAGATCCATCTACCTTTGTTGAAAATGAATCTGAATCTACAGATTCATTCAAAATGTTTTGGCTTGATTATTGTGAAGTTGATAGCACCCTACTTTTATTCGGAAAGGTTTTAACCAAAGAAGGTAATCTTGTTTCTGGTGTTGTGCAAGTCAATGGAATGAATAGAGAATTGTACTTCTTACCAAGAAAATACAGAATGGTCGATGGTGAAGAGGACACGAGTGACCCAATCGAACCAATGGATGTTCATGAAGAATTGGCCCCATTACTCATGGAAAAATTCGATTTAGAACAAATAAAAGCCAAGCCAGAAACTATGAAGTATGCATTCGAGCTTCCAGAAATTCCCAAAGAGACTGATTATTTGAAGGTTTTGTTACCGTTCAAAACACCTAAGAACAGAAATTTAATCTTACCAGAAACTCTTTCTGGTCAAACTTTTTCCCATGTATTTGGTGGTAACTCCAAGATTTTTGAGCAGTTTGTCTTACAAAGAAATGTTATGGGTCCATGTTGGTTACAAATATCTAATGCTAATTTTGGAACCATTCAAAATTCTTCCCATTGTCAAGTTGAAGTATCCATCCATAGTCCAGCTTACCTCAAACCTATTACTGTCAATACCCCACAAGCCCCTAATTTGACTGTCCTGTCTTTATCAGTTCAAACAACCATGGACCCCAAGAAATCCAAACAAGAAGTGGTAGCAGTTTCTGTTGCTACTTATTTCAATCTTCCTCAAGATTCGCCTATTGATGAGAACCTACAACCTGATGAAATGATAACATTTATGAGACCAGTTGGTCAAGTCTCACATCCTCCTGGATTGGAGCAATTGGCTCAAAAACAAGGATTTAATTTAAAGACTTGTCCAAATGAAAAGGTACTTTTAAATGCAATTTCTGCTATAGTAAAGAGATCCGATCCAGATGTATTTGTTGGTCATAAACTAGAGGATATTTCATTGGATGTCTTAGTCCTGCGGATGCATGATCTCAAAGTGGATACTTGGTCTACTTTTGGTCGTCGTAACAGAAAAGTTTGGCCTCAAAACTTTGCTCACAATCTTGCAGGAAATAATAAAGCCTTCCAAATAAGGGAAATTTTTCAAGGAAGACTTTTATGTGACATTGCTAACGAATTAGGTCAATCTTTGACACCTAAGTGTTTGACCTGGGAATTGCCTGAAATGTATACTGTTGTTTGTGGAAAAGAAATTACACCTATCGAAATTAATTATGCAAGCCCAAATTTCCGTGAGGATATTAATATGATAATGATGGGGTTGACAGAAAATGCAAAGAATGTGAGAATTACTGCTGAGATTGCTTTCAACTTGCAAATCTTGTCGTTATCTAAACAATTAACGAACATTGCCGGTAACGCTTGGTCTCACACTTTGGGTGGTACAAGAGCAGGAAGAAATGAATACATTTTATTGCATGAATTTAAAAGGAATAAGTATATCGTCCCCGACAAAGCTAGTCAATCCAAGAAGCGTCAATCCAAAGTTGAAGAAGGTGGTTCCAAGAGATCAAAGTATCAAGGTGGTTTGGTTTTCGAGCCAGAAAAAGGCTTACACAAGAATTATGTGTTAGTCATGGACTTCAACTCTTTGTATCCAAGTATCATCCAAGAATATAATATTTGTTTCACCACTGTTGATAGAGACGAATATAATAGAAGTCCTACAGATGAAAACGAAAGAGTCACCGCAATTCCTAGCAGAGACTCTGCTGCTGGTGTCTTACCAAGATTATTAAACACTTTAGTCACACGTCGTCGGGAAGTTAAAAAGTTGTTGAAGGATCCAAAGAATACACCATTCCAGAAAGCTCAATTTGATATCAAGCAACAAGCTTTGAAATTGACTGCCAATTCTATGTATGGTTGTTTAGGATATGAGTATTCCAGATTTTTCGCTCGTCCTTTAGCCTCATTGGTTACTAATAAAGGTAGAGAAATTTTGATGGATACCAGACAATTGGCAGAGTCTATTGGATTGAAAGTCTTGTATGGTGATACCGATTCCGTTATGATTGATACTGGTGCTGATAATTATGAAGATGCAATCAAGGTCGGGGAAGCGTTTAAAATTTCCGTTAATGAAAGATATAAATTATTGGAAATTGATATTGATAATGTGTTCAAGAAATTACTTTTACATGCAAAGAAGAAGTATGCAGCATTGAATGTGTCTATCAATAGAAAGACCAAGCAAGAAGAAACCGCAATCGAAATCAAGGGTTTGGATATGAGACGTCGTGAATATTGTCAGTTATCAAAGGATATTTCGATGTACATTTTGAGTAAGTTACTTTCTGATTTGGACCCAGATCAAGCTATGAATGAAATTTGTCAATATTTGGAGGACACATCTTCACAGATCAAGAACAATGAGATAAAAATTGATAAATTCAGAATCAGTAATAGACTTTCAAAGGATCCTAAGGATTATGCTCAGGGTGCAAACATGCCTGCAGTTCAAGTTGCATTGAGATTGAGATCTGAAGGTAAAATTGTCAAGCTGGGAAATGTTATGTCATTCGTTATTACTGCCAGTAATGGTACCGACGACAATAGTTCACCAGCATCTAGAGCTAGGCCTATGCAAGAAATCATGAGAAATATTACTTCATTCAAGCCCGATCCAGATTTCTACCTTGAAAAACAGATCATGGGTCCAGTTACAAGATTGATTGAAAGAGTTGATGGTGCAGATATTTCCAGAATCGCCTTATCACTTGGTTTAGACACCCGTAAATTCAGTTCAAAGGGTGAAACCGCTTCTTTTGCTCCTTTGGAATCCAATATTTCAGATGCTGACAGATTTTTAAATTCCAGTTATTTGGTATTGGAATGCTCTTGTGGAAACAAATTCCGTTTTGGAGGTATAACTGCATCAAAGAGTTACAGGGTGACATACAATGGTATCACATGTACAAAGTGCCAAGGTACCTTCTCCATACTCAAAACCACATCGCAATTAGAAAGTGTCATTAGAAAGCATATTTCACTTTATTATGCTGGATGGCTCGTATGTGATGATGCAGCTTGTGGAATCACTACTAGGCAAATCTCGGTCTATGGTAAGCGTTGTATTAGTGCTTCGGGGTCTGCTCATGGATGTAAAGGTGTCATGAGTTTGAAGTATTCTGACAAGGCTTTGTACAATCAATTACTTTATTTCAGTTCGATTTTTGATGTTGACAAAGCCAAACTGCTCAAGTTGAGGCCAATCTACAATGCCTATGAGAATGAAGAAGTACCAACGCAATTGGCATCGGGTGAAATCCAGGCATTGGCCGAGCAAAACCGTGAAATGTTTGATACATGTCAGGAGGTAGTACAGAAATACTTGGGTGATTGTGGTAGAAGATACGTGAATATGGGAACAATTTTTGGATGGCAATAAATAGACTTAAATACATGAAATTATAATGATTCTACCAAAATGTAGAGGGATGGTAATTTGCTCCATCACCTCATAATTAGACAAGATACTTTATTTAATTCCTTGTTCATGTTGGTTCTTTTTCATGTTTTAGAAGAATCCAACAGTAATTCTTCAATATTTGGCTAATCTGGAGATATATTTCTATCATTACTATAGGGATTCTTGATGAATAATGGTGTATCTCATTAGAAAAAATTCTATTAATAAGTTGTATAACGCAACATACAATATTATTTGTCTAGTAACACCTAATTTGTCTAGTAACACCTAAATTATCAAATTTCCTAGAAGAAGATAAACGAATCATGTTTCCCTTAAGCACTAGTCAAACAGTAATAAACACGAATTTAAAATTAAGCCCCGAAACTACCAAGATGAACATTCTACCAAAAGCCAGCACCCAAAAAATTTCTATCAGGAGATTATCAAAAAGTTCCGTAAAATTCGTTTACAACACTTTCTGCCAAAGAAGGTGGTTTGTACTACTGTTTAATTGGTGTGGATAATTCATTTGTATAGTCGCGCTATCCATTTTGGGTACACTTAAGTGAAAATCACGGACAACCTTAGACAGTTTAAGGTCGTGTCCTCGTCAACTCTCATAAACAACATTCATCTCTACACTGTCAGACAAATGAACTTCAACAAACTGGCACCAAACGGCAATATGGCGCCCCAGGACCACCCACAGCGGAGTGTTCCGATGATTACACCTCAGCTACTTGCTAGTTTGAATCCTCAACAACTTCAACAATTCAAAAACCATCCTCAATTTCAGGAAATGATGAGAAACTATATCCAAAGACAACAAGCCATGCAAGCAATGCAACAACCAGGACAGGGAGTTCAACAGCCCCATATGATTAATAACCAGGGACGGGTCTCTGTGAGTGATCAAGCTCATCAACGTGGAATGCCACAAGCTCCTATCGGTGCCCAAGTACCTATGGGTGCCCAGTCTAATCTTGGATCCAGAGGCATGGCCATTCCACAACCAGGTATGCCTCAGCAAGGTCTAGGCCCACAACAGGGATTTAATCCTGGTGCCGGTGGCCATCCAATGGCCCAACCACACATACAAGGCCCCCATGGTCCTGGCCATCCTCCAGGACCTCACGGACAACCTGGAATTCCAGGTCCTGGTATGATGAACACCCAGCCCGGAATGCCGGGGGTCAAGCCAGGAATGATACCTGGACAACAGAAGTTGAATCATTTGGGACCACAAATCCCTCCTGGTCAATCCATCAGTGCGGTAGCAGCTGCAGGTGCAGTTAGAAATCCCAATTTACCTGGCCAGTTCACTCCAGAAATTTTAAGCAATGTACCAATGAATACCCTCAGCAACTTACATGAGTGGTCGGAAAAATTAGAAAAAGAAGGAAAGGAAGTTCCTTCAGATGTATTAAAATACGAGGCCCTTATCGAAAAGGACCAACAATTCTTGACAGGATACACCAAACAGCTCAATAGTAACAAGACCTTGATGGAGAGGTTGAGCAAAGACGTCAGTGCATACAATCATATTAAACAGTTGAGAATGAATGCCATTAATGTCTCCAACAAAGGGCAATTCAACAACAGTATCTGGGGTGAAGGTTATCAAGGTTATGGAAATGGAGTCACTAATACCACCACAAAATTGATTCTACCAGAAAAAGATTTCACCGATGATCAAATCAATAAGAAGGTGAAGAACAGCTTGAAAAAACCACGTAATTTGGTACCAATTCGTTTAGCATTTGACTTGGAGAGAGACAGGTTTAAATTACGTGACACTTTCTTGTGGGATTTAAATGAAGAAGTTTTGACTATAGAACAGTTTGCCAAGCAATTGGTGGATGATTATAAACTTATTCCTCAATCTCATCAAGATGCTGTATTGGCATCAATAAGAGAACAAATCAATGACTACCAAAAAAATCCCGAGAAACCGTTAGGCGAGTTGCGAATCCCAATAAAGGTCGACATAACAATTAATAATATCCAATTCACCGATCAATTTGAATGGGATGTGTTAAACTTCCAGGAAAATGACCCAGAAGAATTTTCCAATGTGATGTGTGATGAAATGAAGCTACCAGGTGAGTTTGCTACCGCAATAGCGCATACAATTAGAGAACAAACTCAATTATTCCACAAGACTTTGTTTATGGTTGGATACAGTTTTGATGGAAGTGCAGTCCAAGAAGATGAAATAAGATCACATCTTTTACCAAGTTTACGTTTGGCCACACCCAATTACGCTATGGCGGATGATTTCTTCTCAGTATTGAGAAACCCAAATAATGTTTCTGATTTTTCTCCTTCTCTCGTCAGATTGAGTCAACTTGAAGTCGAACGTTTGGAAAAGGAAATAGAAAGGGAGAGTCGTCGTAAAAGACGTCATAATGCTACTGAGATTGAGCTCCCATCAACCAGTAGAACAACAACTTCAAGGAGGACTGCGCTTGCTGGTAGAGGTGGTCCATCTTTACCTGATTTATCGGACATGCCAAAAACGTTCCGTACTCCAGCTCCATCAAGTGTTTTACCAGGTGCTGTTGATTTAGGAGTACCAAGTGTCTATGATTACACCGAAATTTATGCAAATAAGACTCAGGTCAGAAATCCTGATTACAAGCCACAACCACAACCAATTAAAGATCAAGTTAGGTATCACCATGATCCAATACTTGGTAGTCTTCTTGTAAATATCAGGTTCTCAAGAAGAAGATAAACTAAGATTTTGTATTATAATAAACATTCTATAATGTGCTTCGTGTAGAAGAATTAGTTTCGTATCAAATATATATCGCTTGAAAATATTTTGATATAACTTTCATTCAAAGCTAGCATAGATTTCTATTCAGGATATACACAATGAACTGGTATGGTGTCACACACTCCGTTGATAATTTTGATTGAAGATATCTTGGTAATCTTCGCTGTTTACACCTCTAAAATCCTGTTCGTTGATCATGAAGAATCTCTTTGATTCCTTGATATTGAACTGGACCATCCTCATCAAATTGTAGAGGGTGGAAAGAATAGGACAAGGAACAAGATTTTTCTGTGCAATTTTGATAGGATTACCTAAGAGGATCTCAAACTCGGTTAATTGACCCTTCTCAACATCAATCATCATTGATGGTTTGTAAAAAAGCCCATCACACAAGTGTAAACACTTTTGGATCGCCGCTTCGGGAAGTTCAACTCCTTCGCTTTTGGCAATAGCAACCACTTCACGCATAGCTGGTTCAATTAGGGTGGTGTATACCCCGGTAATTTGACACCTAGTACCATCCAATTTTACTAATGCAGTGAGAGGGTTATAGACTGCATTGTAAACCAATTTCAACCATCTTTCGTAGCGCACGTTTGACACCTCAACCACCTTGTTGAAACCTTCCAAGTGATAGAATCCAATGATTTCATCAATGGCTTGTTGGGACCTTGGGTGGGATTTTAGAGGGTCGAAGTCTCCAATATGAATCTCTTCGGAGATTTTATGCAATACCAAATCAGGGGTATTGCTGGACCCTACCAAGGTGACACCACTGAGCACCAAATTTCCCGGGTAAGCCCTGTTCATGGGTATCTCGATATCAATGCCATTCTGGATGAGTAAAATCACCGTTTTCTGAGAAACCGCAGGCTTGATAATTTGCTCACAGCTTTGGGGTCCATCAGGAATGTTTTTGGTGCAAAGAAAAATGTAGTCAAAGGGGCCATTTAAGCGGGCTGCTTCTTGTACATCTCGGGCGACATTAGGCGGAATCCAATTTTGGATGATGCCATGGTCCACAGAGTCGATATTATAGCCTTCACTAGTGACCTTGTCGTAATCTGATCTCACAACAATCGTCACCTCGCACAATTGTCTTTTGTATAGCGAGAGTGCACAGATAATCCCCACCCCTCCGGATCCTATAATTAACACTGTAGGAGCCATGATATTGGATGACGCTGGAGATGAAATATAGGGGCCATCAACTTGAGCGATACTAGGGGGTTATATTCTCACCACGTTTCATGTATACATTCTTACTGTGGTGGTGTCATGGCTTTTGTCAAGGCTTTGGCCTTTTGGTAGGTTACAACTAACGAATCTTTCCGTGGTGGAACCTCCGGCAACTTCCCCTAGTTAGGGGTTTTTTAGGGAGAAGTTTGCGCCATCGATAAATTTTCGCGCTGTGGGTATTGAGGCTGTACCGCGGTGGATTGCAGGTTGTGCAACACCCTCGCACCACGCGATTGTTAAACGATGTTTACCAACTGTTTCCTTCAGAAGCCTTCTCGTGTGACTGGTTGATACTTAACACAATAATATCGAGAAATCGCCATGGTTCAACTTGGACGTGAGCCCGAAAATGAGAACCTTTTGGAATCCTTCGACCCTGGAAAGGATGGCCTCGATCATCCCAGATCCACCCAGGAGGCAAATGCCCATGGTGTTGAAGAAGATACAAGATTACATCATGGAGGAAGTAATACCGGCACATCAGCAGAAATAGACAGAAATATCCACCTTGCCATGGAGCAGTCTCGACTGACCGATCTGTACCGAATGACACCCACGTTTGAAGCCATGGACTCCAACATCTCCCACACTTCCAACTCCAACACCTCCAACCACTCCAATGTTCAGGAAAATACTGAATCATTCCCTCCCATCCGTAACATGACCACCAGAGAAAGAATCATGAACGTTTTTAACCATTTTGTGCCCATCAAACAAACCTACGAACGTATTAACAACGGTATTACCACAGGAAGAATGCAATCCAATACCCCTGGAAGATTCATCGGACAAGGCACCGATGGAGTGTTCCGAAACCTCATGGCCAAGCCTGACACCGAATCCAATCGTCAAGAGCAAGAAGTGCATCCCCCCTCATACGAAGAAGCGGCTGCTGATGCATCTCCCGAATACTGGGAGTCCACCGTCATTTCTCCCATGTACGAAGATGAGGTTTTTGTCGAGGGATTGCCTGTGGGTAATCTTGCAAGTTACGTGTGGAATGGTTTGGTCACAGTTGCATTTCAATTCGTGGGATTCGTTCTATGCTACCTCTTACACACTTCACATGCCGCTAAACAAGGTTCTAGAGCTGGCTTGGGTATAACTCTTGTCATTAGCGGATTTTCCATGGTTCCCTTCAATTATGGTAGCCCTGATAAGATACCTCAAAGGATCATTGTTGATGATCCCGATAAGTTTGACGTTACCAGCTCCTATTCTTTCCACTCTGATGTCCTAGGCATCTATCTGGCTAATCTGGCCAACCTCAAGAGTTACTCCGACGCAAGTATGAAGGCTGCACACGAACAATTTGAAGCAAACATTCCAGGTCCGGGAACGACGCCTTATGTTGCTTACGGTATTATAGCATTTGGTTTATTTATTATGATTAAATCTGTCGTTGACTTTTTCAGAGTCAAGCAAATGGAAAAGGTCATCTTGGCTCCTCCAAACACCACCACTACATCTTACACAGAAACGGTTTAGTAACCCTCATCGTGATTGATTATGTACACTTAATATATCAACAATCTTCAGATCAGACGTATCGACATGTGGAGGTAATTAGCTCATAATAACCAACATCTTCTCGTAGATTGTGAATACAATACCTCCACTCAACACCAAACGTCCTAATCTTGGTGTGGCACCTTTCCAGAAGGTTAGCAATCCCTCATCTTTAAATATTTTGACGAAACAGTCGATAGTAGATTTGTACTTGGATTCAGAGCCCAATGCTTGCATTCTGGTCTTAACTGTATCAATTGGCATGGTGGTATAGACTGTGATAATACCTGCAAACGAACCCACAGCAAAAGTGGATACAGAGCTCAATGGCTCGTTTGGTGGAGTTCCAGATGCTTGCTGGATCATGGTCTTGATGGCATTGTATGAACCAAGTCTAACTGCTTGGTTTGATGCTTGTCTTAATGAAACTGGTACAACACCCGCATAAATGCCCTTAAATCCTAAGTCT